>OVBL01000872.1:0-375003 GCA_900406555.1 Pseudoturritis turrita
CTCTCTCTCTCTCTCTCTCTCTCTCTCTCTCTCTTTTTCTTGTGATGAGCAATCTGGGTATTGTTTATAGTCTGCGTATTGTTTATAATCTGGGTCGCTGTGTTACCTCCTAAGTAATATCGCCTTGTCCCTTTCTGTTTTGTTGTTGTTGTCGGAGTTTGAGTAATTGAGATTGTGCATTTGTTGACTTGAAAAATTCTGGGAATTGAGATTGTGCATCTGTTTTACTGAGTAAGGACACGCATCGAAAGTGTTCGATAAATGCCAATAAGAAATTAGCCGTTTACCACAGTGGAGATTTGTATCCAATTTGTGTTAGTTTAGGCCATTGATACATTAGGCTTCGAGACGTGTGGTTTAAAAACTCATGGATTCGTTAAGGCCCATTGTTGCCCATTAACCATAGGCCTAGAGATGTTAAAAACATATATTTGCGGGCCAGGGCCTGGAGGGTTTGAACCCTTTTATTTAAAGTTTGACAGGTTTTCGACGGGCTAAGGCTCGTCCAGGGCCGAGTTTGCGCAAATCAGGGCCGGGCCGGGTTTAAAAACCCTTTTTAACATCCCTAACTATAACTATAATCTTATATATATCTGATATTAATTAGTAATCAACTAATTGCATTTGGCCTTGTAGGTGACCAAGAGGAGGTCTCGGCCGGGAACTTGGCCTCTGTGGGTCCATGAGTTTGTGATGGGACCTATCACAAATATAAGAACCGCTAAGATGTATTGTACTTGCGGATTTATTTTCCATACATTTGAGCATCGACAACGAAGGGCCACTACAAATTATGGTATCCATGTCCCAGGCGATACCAACTTCTACGGTATCCTGAAAGAAATCGTAGAAGTAGAGTATGTTGGTATGATGAATCTTAAATGCGTCCTATTTTGATGTGATTGGTTTGATCCCACTATTGGGGTTGGCGTAAGATCAAGGAAATTTGGAGTCGTGGATGTACAGGGACACAAGATTTACACTGGCAAGTTCGAGCCATTCGTGTTAGCATCTCAAGTGGAGCAAGTAGTTTTCATTCCTTACCCTCGAACTTGGGTCCGACGTGATCAGAATTGGTTGTCCATTATTAAAGTTAACCCACGGGGTCAAATTATCGGGGGCTTAGCTGATGCTGATGATGATCTACCGCCCGTGTAACCTGAAAGGACAGAAGAAGTTTCTATCCCCGTCGATTCGAGTAATGATTTGACCAGAATTAACCCGCTTTATAGGGGACTTGAATTCATATGCGAGGAATCTGATAGCCAAGCGGAGTCAGACGAGTTTGATGAAGGGGACGAAGTTGAGGATGATGACGAAGAAGACGAAAATGGACAAACTTGCGTTTTCGATCCTGATGAGTAACTTTATGTATCGTGTATTTTAGTCATCGTTTGTAAGAATTATGTACCGTGTGTGTTTTTTTAAAAATAAACCAAGTACAAATTGTGACTAAGATGCGACCTTTAGTTGCAATCTAGTAGCAAAATATACAATTTGCGACTAGATTGCGACTAGAGGTCGCAAATTAGTCGTAATTTTGTATATAGTTTACCCTAAACCCTGAAAATCCAAGAAATCCTAAATAAACCCTATAAGTCCTAAATCCTAAAAGCTCTAAACTCTAAATTATGTACCGAGTATTTTTTTTAAAAAGTACAAATGTGCGACTATATTGCGACCTCTAGTCGCAATATAGTAGCAAAATATACAATTTCCGACTAGGTTGCGACTAGAGGTCGCAAATTAGTCGCAATTTTGTAATTAGTTTACCCTAAACCCTAAATTATGTACCGAGTGTTTTTAAAAAAATAAACTAAGTACAAATTTGAGACTATATTGCGATCTCTAGTCGCAACCTAGTAGCAAAATATACAATTTGCGACTAGGTTGCGACTAGAGGTCGCAAATTAGTCACAATTTTGTACATAGTTTATCCTAAACCCTGAAAATCCAAGAAACCCTAAACCCTAAATAAACCCTATAATCCCCAAATCCTAAAAGCCCTAAATCCTAAATTATGTACTGAGTGTTTTTAAACAAATAAACTAAATACAAATTTGCGACTAGAGGTCGCAAATTAGTCGCAATTTTGTACTTAGTTTACCCTAAATTGTAAACCCTATAAAATCCTATAAACCTAAGCCATGTGCCCTAAACCCTAAATAAAACCTATGTCTTAAACCCTAATGCATATAGGCTAGCTGAATAAACCCTATTAGTTTCTCGAACCACATCTAGATTTTAATGAATCTACAGAGATTAAGTATGTAACTATAGTTAATGCATGATGATTCGATCAATTTTAGTAGTATTGTCGAATAGCTTATATAATTGCCCGAAACACTAAACACATAACATTTATGTATAATGATAGGATGTATATATGTACGAACTTTGTGATAACCCTAAACCCTATTTTGTTCTTCTTTGATACGGGCAGTCGCAAATTAGTAGCAAATTTTTGGCCCATTTTGCGACTAATTTGCGACGCCACGTGGCAACGGCGTCGCAAATCTTGGCGGTTTAATTTAGAATATTTGACCAGATTTGCGACTAGATTGCCACGTGGCATCGCAAATTAGTCGCAAAACTTGGCGGTAATTAAAAAAATTAACTTTTTTATTTTGGCGCGTGTTGAAAATTTGACCGGATTTGCGACGCGGTTGCCACGTGGCATCGCAAATTGGTCGCAAATCTGGGCGGCAAATCTGATTGGATGAAAAAACGGTGCATTTTGCGACGCAACTGCGACTAATTTGCGACCCAATATATTTTGCTTTAGAATGTTAGGAATAGATTTAGGTATGGAATAAATTTATAATTTTTGTTTTAGAATTGTTGGTATAGATTTAGATTGAATTTAATTTTTATTAAATATTTTATTGCAGATGGGTGATATGCATAATGAGTATACCGGTTTTTTATCCACCTCCGGTACACATGTACCGCGACGTGGCGGATCTCATTCACGACGTGATGGACCTTCTACATCAACTCTGCCTATCTCGGATTTCGTTCCGCAGATGCAGCCACATGATCTGCCACCTGAGGCTCCACAGTTCGAGCATATGACATTGGAGCAGCTTCTCGTTAGTCCCGCACGGGATGTTCTAACGAAATTGGATCCGCATCTTTCCCCGGGGATTTTATGGTAAATATATTATTTTTTCAATTATTATTTAATAATCAATTTATTTTTTAAAATTGTTTATAACATTACTTTTTTTTTCAGGTTCGAGCATAATAAAGTTGGGCAGCCTATTAGGAAATTGATTGAGCGGAATTTCAAATCCCCGCACCTGAGTTGGAGCAAGGTGCCCCAGGAGACCAGGGAAAGGTGGTTTCACACTTTTGCAGTAATTTTATTTCGCGTTAATTTATAATTTTTTTTCTACTAATAATTTAATTTATAATTTATAATGTATATACTAATATTAAATTTATACTAATTTGAATTTTTATTTTTTATAACAAAAATACAGATGCGATGTCGAGATTATGGGACTGGTCCGGGATGCCTTCGATGACAAGGCAATGCATCGCCTTACTGATCAGGTCGGCCACTGGAAAAGGAAATGGAAGGAGTACCCCGAGCATGCGATGCCGGAGTGGTTCAACCCGGCGGTTTGGGCGGGTCTCGTTGCCTACTGGCAGTTGCCACTTCCGAAGACACGAGCAGCAAGTGCTGGGCCGCGCGTTACACCAAGGTTGATGGAGAGGGCATTTCGAAGCATGTCTCGGGGTAGTTGTCATTCTTCGAACAAGCGCGCCGTATTGTAAGTTGATTTCAATTTCTATAGTTCGAATTTTAAAAATTCTTAAAGTTAAAGTATCTCACGAATTAACATATTTTTACCATTTTTTAGGCACAGGCGAAAGGTGCTCCGGCTACGATGCCCGAGATTTGGGAGAAGACCCACAGACGCAAGGACGGGACATGGGTTGATAGTCGGGTGGAGCGCTTCACGGTGATGTGACTGTCTGGGTCGAGGAAATCACATCGCAGTCCACTCTCGATGGTCAACCTGTCCAGATGACCCCAGTGGACGTAAACCGCATCGCCTCTCAAGTAACAAAAACAAACTTTTATTACAAATTCATATATAAGTATTTATTTTTTTCTTTTTAAAATTTTATTTTACAGCTAGCTCCCCGTACAAGAAAGGAGAAGATTGCTTTCATGGGATCTATTCCGACGGATGACGAGGGAGTTCCCTTTTGCCCGGTTTCGACATACGTCCCGGATCCCATTAGAGATAAGAAGCTAGAGATCGCGGAAGCAGAGATCAGATCGCTGAAGCAGCAGCACGACGCCTACGATATGATGTTCGAGTTACTTGGGGATTCGAAGCCGGCGATTCGGGAGATGCTGCGGAAGAAGAAACATGCAGAAGCTGGAACATCTTCAGCTTCAGCTTCGGAATTTCATGAAGCTTCAGATTTTCATGATATCGACGATTTGTAGTTTTTTTTTCCGTTGTACTAAATACTCGTTTATGTAATATTAATTAAATATTAATTTCAAAAAACCGGTTTTTTAAAAATCGGTTTTTTATTATTATTTTATTTTTGAAAAACCATTAAAAATCGGTTTTTAAAAAACCAATTTATATACTTTTGCAGCTGATTTGCGACCGCCCTTGCCCCACAAACTCCTCGCAGTTACTCCTCGCAAATGCCTCGCAAAATCATCCTCGCAAACTCCTAGCAAAATTTGTCTCGCAAATGCCTTGCAAAATATTCCTTGCAAAAGCATCCTCGTAAACTCCTAGCAAAATTTGTCTCGCAAATTCCTTTCAAAATATTCATCGCAAATGCCTCGCAAAACTCATCCTCGCAAAAGCATGTCGTCGCAAATGCCTTGCAAAACCAACTTCCACGCAACGTCGTCGCAAAACGTTTGCGAGGCGTTTGCTACCAAGTTTATTTCCTCGCACATTTTGCGACTAGGTTGCGACGATTTTTCGTTTGCGACTAGCTTGTTGCGACAATTTTTATTTGGTCGCAAATCCCTCGCAAAATGTCATTTGCGAAGCATTTGCTACCAAAACCGTAGTCGCAAATTGACATGTTTTGTTCTCCCTCTTTAATCCTCGTTTTCCTTGGTAACTACGTCTCAGTACCAATCTTGTTTTCATATCAGCTCGGAGAAGCTGTGTATGAATACGCAAGGGGTAACTACAAAAGGATTTAGAAGTAACGCCATTGGTTATAAAGTAAAACAAATCTCCAGCAAGTAATTCAAAAACTTTCTGGATCAAACACAACGGAATTCGTTTTGGATAAAGGTCAGAGATGGTGGTGTTCCTTATTAGAGTTATTTAACCGGTTTAGTAATTGAGATTGTAAACCGAGAATTAGAGATAGTATAAAAGCCTGGTTGAGTTAATTTGGTTCTAATAAAGAAAATATATTTTCTCTCCCTCTCGAGACCTCAAGAAGCAGATTCTAATAATGCATTCACAAGCAGGACCTCACTTTGTTTATTATGTGTAAATGGGGTTTTGGTGATGACAAAAGCGATGTTGTTTTTGGTGGCAGTAGAAGAGTTACGCTATGGAAGGCAATGCAGAGGCTGGGAGTGCAGGAGAGAGAGCTAAGAAGCAGGAATCTTCTTATTTGCTTCTTAGTTGTGTTTTTTTAATCAATATCTAAATTTCACGTGTTTATCTACATTCATATTGTTCTTTTTAAATCTATTTATTTATTTCCCATATTTTCTATTTCTTACATGTTTCACATTCCGACATTTTACTCTTTTTTCTCAATTTATGTCTTAATTCCCAAATATCAGGTAACCTAGCTTTTGCGTTACCGTCGTCTGCTTTGTCACCTAAGGTTCTTCTGCTCCACACAAGATCCTCTAGAAGAAGATTGCTATGGACATGGAGCGTAAATTGAAAAAAGAAGACAAGGCTAGAGAGAAGGAGCTGAAGAAACAAAGGGCTTTGGAGAAAGCAAGGCTAGGGGAAGTGAAGGCAAACCCTAAAAAGAGTGCCTCGAAGAAGAAGAAGAACGGCAAAGAAGAAGATGATCCTTGGGATGTCGTCGACCCAGAAACTCCTCTTGGCGAGAAGAAAAGGCTTTCTTCACAGATGCCCAAACAGTACTCTCCTTGTACGGTAGAGAAATCGTAAGTTCCCCACTAAAACCCTAATCGCTGATTTTGATATTTATTCGCCAATTGGTTGATTTCTGATCTGATCTCTGTTGGGTCCAGATGGTATGAATGGTGGGAGAAATCCGAGTTTTTCAAAGCTGATGCCAAGTGTTCTAAACCCAAGTTTGTGATTCTTCTTCCTCCTCCCAATGTTACTGGAGCATTGCATATTGGCCACGCACTAACATGTGCAATCGAGGACACACTCATTCGCTGGAAGAGAATGTCTGGTTTCAATGCTTTGTGGGTTCCTGGGTTTGACCATGCTGGTATAGCTACACAGATTGTGGTAGAGAAACATCTCAGCCGTGAAACAGGACTGACCAGGCATGACTTTGGCCGTGAAGAGTTTTTAAACCAAGTCTGGAAGTGGAAGAACAAGTGTGGTGGTACAATACAAACTCAGCTACGTCGTTTGGGATCATCTCTTGATTGGTCCCGTGAGTGTTTTACAATGGACGAGCAAAGATCAAAGGCTGTCACTGAGGCCTTTGTAAGGTTACACAAGGAAGGGCTTATCTACAGGGATCTCCGGCTTGTTCATTGGGACTGTTTCCTAAGAACAGCCCTATCTAAAAGTGAGGTTGAGCATATTGAAATCAAAGAAAGAACACCAATCAAAGTTCCTGGGTATGAGCAGCCTGTAGAATTTGGTCTTATCACTTCATTTGCTTACCCTCTAGAAAGAGGAGACGGTCAGTTTCTTGTCGTTGCCACTACTAGGGTGGAAACAATGCTTGGTGATACCGCCATTGCTGTTCATCCCGATGATGCAAGATACAAACATCTCCACGGAGAATTTGCTGTCCATCCATTCAACGGACGGAAGCTGCCCATCATTTGCGACGAGGAACTTGTCGATCCAAATGTTGGTACTGGTTGCGTTAAGATTACTCCAGCACATGACCCTGATGATTTCAAGGTTGGAAAGCGCCACAATCTGAAGTTTATCAACATATTCACTGATGATGGGAGGATCAATACAAACGGTGGGCCTGAATTCACAGGGATGCCACGTTTTACAGCTCGCAAAGCTGTTGTTGAGGCTCTGCAAAGGAAGGGGCTATACAGAGGTGAGCAGAACCATGAAATGCGAATTGGAGTTTGCTCGAGAAGCAATGATGTTGCTGAGCCTATGATCAAGCCTCAGTGGTATGTGAGTTGCAGCGAGATGGCAAAGGAGGCTCTTGATATTGCTGCGAACGGGAAGCTCGAGTTTATACCAAAGCATTACTCAGCGGAATGGAGAAGATGGCTAGAGAACATATGCGATTGGTGCGTCTCGAGACAGCTTTGGTGGGGTCATCGGATTCCTGCTTGGTACGCCACGCTAGAAGAAGATCAGCGTAAAGAAGTGGGTGCCTACAAGGACCATTGGGTTGTTGCTAGAAACGAGGAAGAAGCTCGACAAGAGGCTGCACTCAAGTTTGCTGGAAAGAAGTTGTCAGAGCTCTCTCAAGATCCTGATGTGCTTGACACGTGGTTTTCTTCTGGGCTTTTCCCGTTATCTGTTTTGGGATGGCCAGATGAAACCGAGGACTTCAAAGCTTTCTATCCAACCTCTGTTCTTGAAACTGGACATGACATTCTGTTTTTCTGGGTTGCTCGGATGGTTATGCTAGGAAGGAAAGTGGGTGGAGGTGATGTTCCGTTCAGGAAAGTCTTTTTGCATCCAATGATACGCGATGCGCATGGCCGCAAAATGTCAAAGTCTCTTGGAAATGGCATTGATCCGCTTGAAGTCATCAACGGTGTAACTCTTGCAGGGCTTCACACGAGGTTAGAAGAAGGTAATTTGGATCCAAGAGAGTTGGTCGTTGCCAAGAAGGGACAAGTGAAGGATTTTCCAAATGGTATCCCTGAATGTGGCGCTGATGCTCTTCGTTTTGCGCTCGTCTCCTACACGGCTCAATCTGATAAAATAAACATGGATGTTCTCCGAGTTGTTGGTTACCGCCAATGGTGCAATAAACTGTGGAACGCAGTCAGATTTGCGATGATGAAGCTTGGAGATGACTATACTCCTCCTCCTCTGCATACTCTAAGCCCTGAAACCATGCCTTTGAGCTGCCAATGGATTCTCTCTGTACTAAACAAGGCAGTGTCAAAGACTGTGGATTCATTGAATGCTTTTGAGTTATCGGATGCAGCCAACACGGTGTATTCTTGGTGGCAATACCAATTTTGTGATGTGTTCATCGAAGCAATCAAGCCTTACTTTTTTGCTGAAAACCCATGCAGGACGCATGCACAAGCTGCTCTTTGGATGTGTCTCGAGGCTGGGTTGAGGTTGCTTCATCCGTTTATGCCTTTTGTTACCGAAGAGTTGTGGCAGCGCTTGTCCTCACCACAAGACTGTGAATGGAAGGCATCCATCATGATTTGTGATTACCCATCTCCCATAGAGACGTGGACAAATGAGAAGGTGGAAACTGAAATGGAGATGGTTTTGGCGACCGTGAAAACTCTTAGAACACTGAGAGCTGCAGAGACGATAGAGAGACATAGGAATGAAAAGTTACATGCATTTGCTCTGTGTGGAAACGCATTAACAGTGGGGATTGTTCTATCCTATGAGCTAGAGATTAAAACTCTGGCAAATCTGTCATCTTTAGAGGTTGTGTTGAAGGGAGAAGACAAAGCAGCCCAGCTTGGATCTGTTGTTGTTGAGACGGTGAACGAGAACCTCAAGGTGTATCTCAAAGTGGATGGGACAGCCATGAATGCAGAAGCTGAAGGTGAAAAAATCAGAAACAAAATGGAAGAAATACAAAAGCAAAAGGACAAGTTGCAGAAGGTTATGAGGGTGAGTGGGTACGAAGAGAAGGTCCCTGCAAACATAAAGGAAGACAATTCGAGGAAGCTCGCAAAGCTTCTTGAAGAATTCCAATTTATGAATGACCGTATTGAATCAGAGACCTTAAAAGGTAAAAATACTCTTTTGTTTTAAGTATATCACTAAGAGTCTTACACTTGGTCTTACTTTTGTTGCCAATGATGGATTAGGTACCTAAAGCCACTCCTCAAGGAACAATGCTGCTGCTGCTACCGTTCAACGCGTGGATAATTTACCAAACAGTTTACCATTTGTTTGCTACTTATGATGATGTAACTTGGTTATGCTACTTGGCTTCGATTGATTTTCTTATGCACCTTAGCTTCGTAATTCTGCTATCATAAAGTTTTATTCCCTTTAATTAATTCATTCTGTGTTTCTGATCTGTCCTGTTTGCCATTTCGACCAGAAAATTTAAAGCTTTCCAGTCCAATTTGGACTCTGCATGTGACTTGAAAAAAGACAAAAGCAAAAGCAAAGTTACAGGTGGCTTAGAGTAGGACTTTATTCTGAAATACAATTAACTCACTCTCACCACAAACCAAAAGCCCATACGGTTTAGAGCATACGGTTTAGAGCATACAATTAACTTGCCGACTGCTCAACAAGAACCATACGGTTTAGAGCAAGAAACATGATAGGGTTCAGTAATCACCTTCTACATGGAATAACTGAGTTATAGTCTGATTTTCATCTCAAGTTCACGGTAAAACGTATCTTACCAGCCTAAATTCGACAAGGATCAACTCTGTTAACAAGAGTTGATAGAACACCTCCTGGTCCTCTCCTCGGAGAAAACATCAACCTGGCAAAGAACAAGAAACCAAATGTATAATTTTGTCAGCTTTCAAACTTATATTACATAAAGATTACAAAATACCACATGCTTGTCAACATGTGACCAAGATATTTTGCAGTAGGCTGTATTAATCTAAAGTAATGCTGACATGTATCAGCAAGAACTAGTTGTAAACGGTCAAGGACCGCTTTTGTTTGCAATGCCCACTGAACATCATGAGCTCTGTAAGTCTTGTTGACACGGTACTAATCCTGAACGCGAAAGAGAAGCACCAGTAATATAGAAAACTGAGAGTCAAACTTTGAAAGAGCGATGAGACGAAAGAGTAGACGATTTTGTTTTACATATAGTATCATGTTTCTCTCAACAGAAGAAGAGGTATTGCCATGGGAAATACGGATTAAGATAGCTATTGGAACTGCTCAAGGGCTTGCATTTATCCACTCCATCAAGAACATCTCGCTATCAACAACTCAGAATAATACCTAAGTTTGGATTTTCATCAGCAATACAATGCAAAATTGTTTTATCTTGAATCACTCATACTATATATGGAAGATGAATGTCGGTGCATGGGAGGAATTGAAGAAACGACCATTGATGCAACAAGTCTTGGATACTCTGAATTATATTGCAGAGATCAAGGATTAATGTGTAGAGGTACTGATATTTAACATTGCAAAAGTTAGGGGCATATTTGTAATAATTGAAAGAATCAGTAGTATAGAGGTGCTGAGTTGGCTGAGACTAAATATACCAACATTTGAACATTTGCTTTTAGTCTTGCAAAACTCAAATTGGCAGTAAATTCCGTACAATCAATTGGCTCATATCGGACTTTTAAACCTTGGCAAAGAGACAACAAACCGGTCATGGTGGGAACAGAACAGAGCAAATAGTTCATAAACTCTTCATTTAATAACATCAGATATGGACAGAACAAGGAATTAAGGCAAAAAGCTTTCCCTCAAAAGAGTCTTTTATGTCAAATCCTAAATCCTAAACCCAATCCAAAGAGATTGCCATAGGGTCATCCTGTGGTCCGAATGATGATTAATACCCGAAATCCATGTTAGAGAAATCATGGAATATATTGTTCTAATAATATTATTCATAATTACTAATACTAAGAAAGAATGTGATTGAATTGATGTTGATTAGTGAGAGAGATTACTCCGAGAGCTTGCTGCTGCAGAATCCATTGTTTGACCTTTTGGTGGAGACAACATCAGAGAACGCATCAAGAAGCTGACCAGCAAGGCTGCTTGGATCATCCTCTAGAGTCTGCACAAATGTGCTCACAACGGATTGCTCTTGAGTCGTCGAGCTAAGGCTGAACCATGTCAAGAACCTGACCCTGAATGTTTTATTGATGTGGCCTTCACACTCTAGCCACCTGACTACCTTCACACATTTCTCAAGACTGTCATCAATTGGCGAACTGTCACACTCGTGGTTCTCTGACTCGTGACTGTTTGAATTTGCTTTCCTCTTCCTGGTCATGAGGAAATCAAACTCAGGATCATCACCGCTTCCATCTGATCTCACCAAGCAATTGTTCTTCTTCTTCTGTGTACCATTAGACACTGCATCATCATCATCATCATCATCATCATCATCATCACCATAATTATCATTATCGTTATCGTTATCATTATCAGCCTCAGCAAGAGATTCTAATGGCACTCCATTGTCTTCACCTCCAGAAGAATCAGGTGGAGTGAATTCCTCATTCAAATCTGGTACTGAAACTATATTTAGATCAAACCCACGAGGCTGTCGAGATGGCAATTCTTCTTCTGGCTCACTACTTTTCTCTGTATCTACATTGTAAAGCGCTTCAAGCAAGCCTTCCTCCTGAGCTTCAGCCAATTGCACATACTTTGCAAGTTGTGCGATCTTGAATCTTGAGGAAATGCTGCTTTTCTCCTCTCGATCTGAAGGCTGATCATCTCCTACTAAATCAGTTCTTCTCTTTTTCCTACCATCCACTGTGTTATCACGACACTGTTGCAATATCTCAACGCTCTTGGTAAAGCACATAGCATTGGAATGGCCTAATAAACCAGCTTCTGTGTGAGAGACAACACGGAATGTGTACTCTGTGCAAGGCTCAAGGTCAGATATCACCATCCTCCTCTCAGTTCTACTGCAATCAACAAACTGATCATCCTCGGGCATCTCTCCTTTCTTGAAACACCATAGCTTATAACCCTTCACATCACATTCAGCAGCACTAGGAAGCTCAATCAGACGAAGAGTCACTTGTGTTGGTGCAATATCTTCAAAATGAAACCTGCACGCAGCAGGAACTGAATCTGCAAAAGAATAAGAAGTTATTTCATTATTTTCTCTTTCAGATTCACTGAAACAAACAAACAAAAAAGCCAATCCTTATAGAGAAAACATTGCCCACTAAATCAAGATTTCTCCAATACAAACCTCTGGCTTTGGCAGCATTGGCAACCCAGTCCTCTGCCATTTTTATTGCAGAAGTGCAGAGCTCTTGCACCTCGCTTGCAACAGGAAGCCGACTAACAATGCCTCGATCAGTTCTGGCAGAAGGCCCGTCAAGAGGCCCGACTTCATCTTCCAGCATAGACTTGGCAGCTTTTACAATCTCATGTAATTCACAAAACCGACAAGTCCCACTGAGAAGTCTGTAACTCAACTCTATCCTGTAGCAGAGTACATCGCGCCGTCGCGCTTCCTTGGCTGCCATGAGCTGCTTTTTCCAACATCTTCATAAACCCACAAACATTGGGTTATACAAAGCCAGTTTGGAATGTATACAAAACCATAACAGCAAATGCAAATCCATCAGAACTATGGCATATGACTATGTATGAGAAAAAGGGAAAAACTCACCCAAGAATCTCAGAAACTTTGCCGCAAGAGTAGCAACAGAAACATCCATCAAGCTTCATCAGATTTCCAAGACTAGTAACTCCAACCTTGTTTTCTCGAAAGGCACACTCGAGGTGGCACGATAAGCCACAGAACTCGGCATCATCTGATTTATCGGGTTCGCAAACTAACCAAAGGCTAGGGTCTTTGTTTTCATCGAAATTATGGCACACACAACAAGAACATCTCTTGCAAAAGGAATCATCTTTAGGCACCATCGCTCTACACGATGCATTTTTACAGATCCATGATCTCAAACATCCACCATCGTCTTGTTGTTTCTTGTTAGGTTGTTTCCCATTTGCGTCGTGCTTCTTGTTTGACTTGTTGTTATTCCTGCGGGATTGCGAGATCTTCGTTTTCGTCGTTGGTCCATCCATTTTTTTCTCGTGATCAGAAATTAAAGTCTTTTCTTAGCTCTTCTCACATGCTCGATTCGTCGTCGTTGATTCAGCGTAGAGATTCAGAGACATTTTTCGGCGATTGAGCGACCAGAGATTTAGGTCGCTGTAGATTTCAGCGATGGATTTTGCGTCGCCTGAGATAAAATTTCCGCGGCGGCTCAATTTGGGGAAAAGAGAGGAAGATGAAGTTTGGGATTTTAGGGTACACGTGTAATTTCGGTATTTAATATTTGTAATTTCGATAAAGACAATAATTATCTTGGGCTTTTTTCTCAAGGGGCCTCTGTTTTTTTGTAGCAATTAAATAAAAGTATGGTCGTATGATTAGTTTAATAATACTAGTAGTTATTAAAATCTTTTTTTTATCAAATTTTTATTTGTACTGTCAAAAAGAAAAATAGTTTTAATTTTTTATTGTGTTTTAAGTAATTTCGTGATTGTTGGAAAAAAAAAGTAATTTCGTGATTTAGTTTGAATATTTTTAGATTTAATAAAAATTCCAAACTTTATATATATACGCCAATTGCATTTTTTTAATTTAAAATGTAAAAATTCATAAAATTTTAAATTTTAAACATAAACAAAAAATAATAATCTAATTTATATTAATATTTTACTGACTTTACGAGTCAAGATTTTGGGATTCTTATTTTGTTGTTTTCTGAGTCATGTTTCAAAAACACAAAACCATGCATATGTTGTTCTTAACACTTATTCACGTTGTCGTCTGTTATAAAATTGTCGACTATAAAACAAACATGGTGTAGGTCTCAAACTCAAAGATTTATGTGTGGTCGTGTCGGGTACTCACCAGGGTCGTTTCTAAGGCCCATGTTACCTAATTAACATCTCACATAAATCTTCAAATATTATCTAGTTCATTCGCATAATATCATAATATTGCCGGTATAATCTACCAAGGATCTTCGCTTTCGGGACAAAATAGATGATTCGAAGTCATCAAGAGAATTGTGATTTGCTTAAGTTAGAAGGTTTTAGCGGCAGAGAACTCAAACTTGGGAACAAATTTAAAACTATAGAGAAATTGAGCGACATAGAGAAACACAACTTAGGATTATGTTTTTTTTTTTTTTTTTTTGGATCTCAAGTAAAATGTACAGGGTTTTTTTTAGAAATTTTCGCATATTCATGTTTTAGTCGCTGGTTTAAAACATAAGATTGAAAAATCAATTGTTGAAAAAATTATGTCACTTACCGCCGGATCTGGTCACGGAAACAACAACTCTAAGGCGACCATTTTTCTTCGATGCCACCAACAACCAAACCAACATACAAGTATAGAGTATTGATTCCAACAACTGTTAATTGTATTTGTACCGATTATAAATGTGAACACTGTCACAGTTTACGACTGAAACATAATGGAATCAATGTTATTTAATGGTTTTATATAGAAACCAGAACATGAGACGGATTAAGAATATGCAAAACGAGTCATTTCACAAAATTGTACTAAAAAATTTCTTCTCTTTTTTCTTTAAAAAGTCAATAATTAAATCTGACATAGAATCCATAATTTGAGCTGATCCATTTCAAAGCTAGATTCAGTAAACGAGGCTAGGTATATCAGCTATGGCATAGGAGGGGGCTTCCTATGGTCCACACTCCACACGACTAATATAATGATTTTGTGAATACTTGGAGTCCAATATTCTAAGATGTATTACCACTGTGTGAATGATTCAAATAGTAACAAAAATATATATATACACATATAAATATAAATTTTTGTTACAGTACGGAATGGGACGGGATAATATGTCACCATTCAGAGCCATAATTTAAAATGTAGGCTCGTGGTCCAATATAAACTTCTAAACAAATCTTCAAGACTCTTAAAACTAATTATTAAATTTAAGCATGTGCATATATTTGCTATTTATTGAGGACTGATTATTAATTTCGATTAAAACTGCGTGACCACAGCCACTTGATAACGTATTAACGTATCATTTAATGAAATATACATATAAAAGATCTCTATAACTAAAACACACATAAGATTAGTTATGAATATCACCTTGAAAATAAAAATGTGACTTAAAATAATATATGAAAATGATCTAATCTACTCACTCTCAATTGAATTTGAATTAAAAACGGATGAGCTTTGATATGAAATCAAAACCCAGTAAATCCAAATGGATATAACCTTATAAAATATGAAATTTGGTCTGAGATGACTGAGCAATAAATAGTCATCATTTCAGCGAGATGTGGTGTTAGGGATATGATTATTTATCGTTTTGATTGTAAAGAAAGAAAAGAAATCATCCTCATTAATTAATATATATGATTAATAAGATAGATTCAAGATGTTACAAATAGGATGGATCCGAAAAAGAGGGATAGATTAGAGAGATAGATGCATGCAGGTGTATGTACGCATAATTAGATAATGATAATAAGATAACATGAAGATGAAGATGGACATGAAAGCTAAGGGACATGTGGAAATAGAAAGAAATTAAAGAGTGTTTCAAGAAGAAGACCAAAGCTGAGCATTCTTGACCTTACAAATACTCGCTAACACATCAACTGGCATTATGTTCCCCTTCACCACTACCTTCTTGCTTTCAAGCTCCACTTTGTACCATGTCACTCCTGTTTATGTAAGAAATCCATATTCAGTCTTTCAACAGTTTTACAAACTTTTTCTGTTTAGAAAATATAAGAATCAAATAGTAACCAGAAGTTCTTTAATATCAGAACTCTGCTATGTTTGAATTTCTGTTCTATTGACTATTTCAGTTTGCAATGATTTTGATAGAGATTTACCTTTAAATGTCTTTTTTCCAACAAATGCTTGCGATTATCATCGTACGTACAGTGTTAATATATTCAGATATAGTATTTTTTGTTAAGTTTTTAGATTTACCCATTCTTATTAGTATCTTAGTTCTGAAAATTTAAAAATAATAATAATATAATCGTAATGATTAAAGATGGCTAAATCTAATTTTTGTATGTTATTTGCGTGAAATTTTCAGTTAATATTCTACTTCTTTTTATATGTTCCTGAGTTTTTATTTGATTTTCTTGGTTTTGGTTCATCTTTTATTGTTTCAATACAGAAAATACGGAACGGAACATCTTTTGGTTTGGTTTTCACAATCAAGTTTTCTTACATTTTTTTTAGTTCGGCACCAAAAATATGAAATCATTTTGATTGATTAAACTATAAATATAAATAAATATATTGGCGAAAAAAAACTAGACGCAATTATTAAATTCATATGTCTGTGTAATTGTATTTCCCTAAAAGAAATGCGTAAAGAAATAAAGAAGATTTGGCGTTACCGTCTAATTTAGAAATATGCTTCTCGACTTTCTTTGCACATCCGTAGCAATGCATAGACACCTTTAGCTCCACTACCTGCATACATCACCATCATCATCCGGACAATTTAATTAATCATTTTTAATCGAAATCCGAACTTTAAACTCTTGAAATAACTCATTTAAAATCTGAATTTGTTTATAACTTATAATTACCATCAAATATGTTACTCTATATTTGATTTTGGGAGAACACAAAAAAAAAAAAACTAACTTGGAATAACAAGAAAAACGCACACCACCATAGAAGAGAAAAAAGCCCCACACAACATTTTAAGAGCTAATAAAACATTTATTTCACTGTTTCCAAAAAAAATTGCGTTGTGATAGGCATTTTTTTTCAAAGCTCAAGAAATTATCATACATCATACTATATTTTAAGATATAATGTTGGGGATAATTTTGTGGTTACCTTAGGCTTAAGATGAAAGGCAAGAGTCTGGCGATGATCAGCAGATACAACATCTTTTAATCTCAAGAGCTTCCCAGATTTCTCTGTTGAAGAATCTATCAGTGGTTTCTTCTCAAACTCATCTTCTTCTTCATTGTTTTCTAGAGTGTTTAGACAAAAACATGAACACTGATTTGTCGGAAGAAACAGACAATCCCATACTCTCCCAATCTTCTGGAGCTTCCCCATTAATTTGAAAAGTAATCAAGGGTTTTTAGAGAGAAAGTGATGTTTGGAAGACTTTAAAAAGAAGAAGAAGAAGAAGTTGGGTAAGAGAGGAGAGACATACTTGCTTGTATTACACACTTACACTGTCTTAAAGAGATGGAGAGAGAGAAAGAAAGTGTGTGAAGAAGTCAAACATTGAAATGATATTGTAGAGACCGATAAATTTACTATATTTCTTTATTATCTTTAATTCATCAACTACAATGTTAAATCTACCATTAGATTTATGTTACTTTTGTCATTTTTCTTCCTCTTTAATTTAGTTTAGACCATTGTGGTGAACCGATTTAATTATAAATTTTGATTGGTATGGCGAGTGTAACCACTATAAGTAGTTTTTTTTATTAATACTAAGGATCTAAATGGTGACAAGAGTTTTGTGGAATATAGAGGAATTGTAGAATAAAATTGGTTGAAAATTTTGAAATACACCATTTGTATTTGTGGAATTGAATTTGTGGAATTGTGGAATAGGGTAGAATAAATATGTACGAAAATGTTTATATATTTGAAGTGTGATTGTCACCGCCTAATGATGTGACATGTTTAAACTAAGTTTGTATGCATTGCTCGATAATGACCTTATAAATAAAATTATTTTAACAAAAAATTTTTTTTATAAAGGCATAGATCTTAATTTCATATCTACAATAACACTGAAAACTTAGAAAACGTCGATTCTTTAGCCACTAAAAATACCTCAAATTGATATTAATGAAATTGAACGTTTGACAAAAAACAAATTACTTGGTTAAAGAGTTAATTAAAATGTATACGACTAAAGAGTTAATTAAAATTTTCTTTATAATAATTAAATGATTTTTAGGTTAGAAAACAAATAATAATGAAATAAGTTGGGTTTAGGAGATAATTCAATAAAATATTTTTATTTTTTTGTAAAATTTTAATACATTTATAAACATAAATTTTTAATTTCGACAAACATAATGTTTAATTAATATTTTCATAAGTTTAATTAATTTATTTATTTTCAAAAAATCTGCCACATTATGCCTGATTCAGCTATTGCCATTTAAATTCAGAGTTATTCTGTCAGATTCTATCAAAAAATCAGCTAGATTCCGCAATTTCGCCAGATTCTTCTGGTACCATTTAGACTCTAAGTAGCTTTTCTTTTGTGTTACTTTTAAATTGCGTATATATTTATTGTTTTATTTATTTAGTTAATTGAAGAGTTTTGGAACGAAAACTATACATTTTTCAATTGAATAGAAATTTTGGTTCTAAATGGTAACATAAAAAAAAATATTCCGTAAGATTTAGCTAGATTCAGCAATTCTGTAAAAAAAATTCACCAGATTCAGCTAAATTCAGCAATGCAGCAAAAAAAATATTTCTAGATTCAACAATTCTTCCATCACCAATTGATACATAGATATGTTTATTTTGAATAAAAATGGATAATAACAGATATAGGAGTTTGGTAAGAATATTTAGGATATTGAAAATCACATCTGAAATCTTTAAAAATGGATCAGGTAATACGAGTAGGATATGGATAATTCGAATATTTAAAATCAATATCAAATGAGTAATATAATTTTGATAAAAACTAGAGAATTTTTTTTAAAACAAAATTCAGCAACTTGCGTAAATTTTGATAAAAATAATATTTTAGATTAATTTGCTCTATTTATAAGACAATTAAAGCCATAAATTATTTTTTGTGTAAAATTTTCTATATTTATAATATGTATTTCATATATCTCATTTCATAGATAAATTAAATTATTATTATTAAAATTATCCATATTTAATTTTACTATTCGAAGTTGTAATTAGTACAAAAATAGTAAACTAAAAATTAAAATAAAATTTTAATAAAAAAGAAACAGTTAATAATTAATTTTGGTAGTTTATGGTTTATATGATAATTATGTTTGATAAAATTATTAAATATATTATTTTCATAATTTATTTAACTAATTTTGTTTTTTTTAATAAAATTTTAACTAATCTTGTTGTTAAAAAATTATTTAACTAAATTTTTTTTAAATTTATTTAATTAATTAATTTTTCAAAAATTTAACCAGATTCAATAATATTCCGTTGTTACCATTTAAGTTTAATGATATTCCACCAAATTTTACTGGAAATCACTAAAAATTCAATCAGATTATGTAATTCAACAAAATTCAGTAAAATTCAATAAAATTCAGCTATACTATTTACACCTCTTTCCAAACAAAATTCATATCCTGATTTTTTAAGAGTAATCTCCTTTGGAGAATAACGAGGATATTAGAATTATCTATATTTGGTGTTTTAATTGTATATTGATGTACGTACACAATGTCATCCAATGGAAAGTCAGTGAAATAACTATTTACAAGCATACAATTTTCTGCAATATAATATGACATGACAAGTGATAAAAGAAAGAAAAAGAAAGAAAAAGACATAGGTCACATCTCACGTTCAACAACTCTCCAACATTGACACCAATTTTCTTATGTCACTCGGAAATAAATAAAATTCAATATTCATATAATTATAAAGAGAGAATTAGTAAGTGAGGCATGTGATGCAAGCTAAGTTAGTGTGACTTGTATAGTTTTCTATAATTGATGAGTGGATAAGCATCTTCTCTTTTGGCTTCACTCTCGCCGCTCCACTTCTCTAAGAAAATTTAAATCTATTTTGATTCTCCCATCTCTTTGTTTTTATATATGATTCGACTTAATCGCATTCAAAATCAGTAAAACTTTCTTCTTGTTAAATCTCTTTTCTATACTTTTAATGTCTCATGTTATAGATAAGACGAATCTGGTGATAATATGAACTTCCGACCAGAAAAAATAGAGGGGGATTATAAAACCAATAAAATACGACTGATGAGCCTATGAAGAACATGTGGGAAGAAGGTATTATATGCTAAGTGCTTTAGGTTAATCACGTGAAAAGACAATGCATAATTCTCCTTCTGCATGCCAAAACATGCTCTTTTATTTTCATGCTTAATTATCGAACCTCCATTAATCATATTCCAACTTCACATGCTTTTTCACTTATGCATTTATTTGCTGCTATAATTCTGAAGCCTCATTTACTGGTTACTTATATTTCATAAACAAATAGTTAGCTTTCACCGTTTTTTTTTCTCTTTTTAACAACGGAATTCCAGATTTTAAATCTATAATCTTTTTTGGTCCGAGTAAATTATTTCTTCTAAGCGGAGATTCGAACTTGAAAATAAAGACTCAGCTTCTTCCAAAGAAATCATTTCTAATCAAGTGAGATATAAATGCTATGTAATTATCTTTCACCGTTGTGGCAAAAGATTTACTATTTTATATTTTAATTTTCTATAGGAGCTAGAAAATATGAATTTAGATGTGAAATATTTATAGAAGTCTTCACCAAAAAATTATTATGAAAGCATAAAAATATAGAATAAGAATTTGACACCAGTACTGAGCTGTTTGTAGGTCAAATTCGTTTCGGTTCAGTTTTTAATAAAAAAAATAATTTAAAATGAAATCTAGCATATTTTGGTTAAATTTTGTACATTTCAATTAATTCAGAATTTTTGTTAGTTCAGTTTTTCCGTTATTTTGGTTGAAAAAAAAAGAAAAAGTAAAAAAAAAAGAACCAATCATTTTGAAAGTTCCAAATGACTAAATTGATTGCCGAAATTCTAAAAGATTCATGCCGATCGGTTTTTCTACCCATATTGAAACAAAACTAATTCAGTAAAGTTCAGTTCGATTTCATTTGGTTTGGGCTGAATGCGTTGCTTAGTTTTGGATATTACTATTTTTTTTTGTCAACCAATATTTTCGTTAAAATAATTCTCGACCATTGGTGATCTAATGTGTATTATTTCGCTTACATAAAAAAATTCAATCACCTCGAACGGACTGATCGAACCAAATAGTCGACCTTACTATATTTCCGTTTTGTTATCCAAAAATATCCCAAATTTATTATAGAAGTATATAAAGAGATTCTCTCTTCAGAAACAGTTTTGTAAATGATGGTGATTTTTGGTGAAATAAAGTGAACCGTTAACCCAAAAAAAAAAGGTTTCTAGAAAAATGATATTTTTAGAAAGAAAAAAAAACAAAATATTTATTTGTAAGCTTGTTTGGGAAAAAAAAAAATACCCCTTAGGTAAAAACCACGTTAATAGATGCATAGAAATAGAATCCTAGAATTTGGGTGACTTAAATATTTATTTTTAAGCTGGTTTATTCATGTTTTTTTTTGTGCCAAAGTTTTATATGTACAAAAATATAAATACCAAACAGAGAAAAAATGATTAAAAACACAACTGTCAAGAAAAAGGCAGGAACTAGTTAAATCAATCTTGTTATGACCTTGCAATTCCGGTCTTCAGTTTTTTTCTTTCCCAAGCCAAAAATTGTTAAATCTAGATATTTCCATAAATCTAGAATAAAAAAAAACATACTACAAAATCGTTTCTTCCTGAACATATTATTTTGTTTAAATTTAAAAATGAAAAACTGAAATATTTAATTCCTAGAAAATAATTTCACATATTTACGAATTTAGTGCTATATTTATGAAGAAACGACGAACGTTAAGTAAATCTTTCACTAATATTATTAAATATTGGTCTCAGAATTAAAAAAAAATTATGTGTTAAAAAAATCAGAATTATATGTTTTGGTTAGATTACGAATTTTTTATTTATAAAAAGTTGGCATCCGCACCTCCCCTCTATTATTGGAGGCATGGCCTCATTGGTCCACCCGATATTTTGTTATTTTTATTATATTTCGTTAACATTTTTCCGTTGCATACTCGCATAGTTTTTTTTTGTTGATAATTGCATACTTGCATAGTTGCATGGCATGCACATTTTATTATATTTGGTAGTGCCATAGTGGACAAGAAGCCAAGGGAGAGCCGTGGAGAAGACAAAGAAGCAATGGAGGAAGACATCAGACTTACGACGAGTTGGTCGATAGAGAGCATCGACGGGGAAGCCAAGATCAAGGGAATCACTAATCGATGTGCAAGTCGGTGGCCGAGTTTCCAGAAGATCAAATCTCGATGTACAAGCCGGTGAAGGATGTTGATACGCACTGTAGAAGAAGAAAGAATCTCCCCTGAAGATCGAGTCCATCGATATGTTGGTCGATTGATCTCGTCGATACTTGTTCACAAACTCATTTAATTTCAGATTTGACCCAACTCATTTTGTAACGCTTCAAAATTTTCAAAGAAATTTCTTGAACGCCACTAAAATAAAAATAAATATTGATCGAAAACAAAATAAAAAGAATCTGAAATCTATTAAAATTAAAAATCAGAAAATAAAAAAAAAATTATAAAGGAAAAGCTATTAAGTCTCGCTCTAAATCCCGAACTAAGGTAGTTGATCACTCGACCACATGATTCCTGAAAATTACATGCACGGAAATCATAACTTATGTTAGCGAAAAATAGTTCAGTGAAACTACAAACCCGGCAAACATGTACCAACACGGTATGATTTCGCACAATTAATCTTCACGTGTTGGTACAAACAAGTAAATGTTTAAATTTAAAGAAGAATTTTCTGCAAATAAACCCTCCAAGTGGTTAGGGTTTGCAACTTTAACCTCCATATCAATTAAATGCAGGTCAACCTCTGAAGTAAGAGTCAACCCGTAATATAACCTTCAACTGTGTATTGATTTTTTAGTCTGTATATTCATGTGTATAACCTATTAAAACTACGTCATTTTGACTTATTTTTTTAAGAGAATAAAATTGTAAAATTGGGAATCGAACCCACGACCTTAAAGAAGAATTACACACGCATAACTAACTATGCCAAAGTGATCTTCAATAATATTACAAACATGCTTGTTTATATACCTAAACATAAAAATTACTTCCACACTTCTCCTCCTCCTCCTTTTTCTCTCCTCACCGATTTCACTCACAATCTCTGCGTTCCCGTATGTTCAAAACCCCAATTCGATTTCGATTGTCAATTTCTGGGTTTCGATTTTTTTAATTTTTTGGTGGTTTTTTCGTTTTTGCAGAGTGACGACGCGGCTCATCTCGAGTGGCTATCACGATTTTTTGATGACTCGTTCTCCGATTACCCAGCGAATCCGTTAACTATAACCGTTAGGCCTGAGATTTCGTTTATCGGTAAACCCAGAAGCCGTCGATCAAGAGCCCCATGAGCTTCAGTAGCTGGAACATGGGCACCGATGCCGGAATCAGAACATGGCGATGATAGATGCGGCGGCGATGCGACGGGGTTCGTTGGGGAAGGGACGAGTGGAAGGAGAGGAAAAGAGAGAGAGTTAAAGGGCTATGGTCGCCGGAGGAGGATGTTGTGTTGAGTGAGCTCATTGAGAAGTTTGGACCGAGGAATTGGAGTTTGATTGCACGGAGTATTCCTGGTAGGTCAGGCAAGTCTTGTCGTCTTTGGTGGTGTAATCAGCTCGATCCATCCGTTAAACGCAACTCATTCATTGGTATTTCTTCCTTTGCGAGTCTTTCGATTTGCAATTGGGGATTTGATTTCGATCGAAGTGGTCCTGTGACCTTCTTCTCTTTTGAGTTTTAAATCAATCGTGGTGAATTGAGGAATCTAGGGTTTTCGACTCTTCGGTATGCTGTTCTATTGATCGATTACTTTGCGAAGTGGAATTGAATTGTGAACTTGTCTGCTAAATCACTAGTCCATTTCAATGTAAAACTGAAAAAATTTTAGAAAAATATAACCTTTAGATTCTGTGTTTCTTCTGTGTTTGAAAATTTCGGATTTTGTGGATTGTGAACTTCTCCTTGAATCCCAAATGAACAACAAAGTTAGGTTGGACACCATTTGACTACCTCTAGTCACACGATAGCTCATCGAAACACGGTTTATTTTGTTTAGGTATATAAACAAGTATGTTTGTAATATTATTAAAAACCACTTTGGCATAGTTGGTTATGCATGTGTAATTCTTCTTTAAGGTCGTGGGTTCAAATCCCAATTTTACAATTTTATTCTCTTAAAAAAATAAGTCAAAACGATGTAGTTTTGATAGGTTATACACAGAAATATACAGACTAAAAAATCAATACACAGTCGAGGGTTATATTGCGGGTTGACTCTTACTTCATAGGTTGACCTACATTTAATTGATCTGGAGGGTAAAGTTGCAAACCCTAACCACTTGGAGGATTTATTTGCAGAAAACCCTTTAAAGAAACATAACTGAACTGAGCATAACATAAATAAATCAGTATAATATAATCACTTTCAGCAGAGCAGAATAACCAACATAACAAAATAATCAGTTGAACAAAATGATCGCGTATCTAGCAGTGTAACAGCAGAAGCGGAATGGTATGACCCCACATTACTCGACGCAAACCGATCACTAACATACTATATAAATAATATACTCGATAGGGATGCTGGCCGCTAACGAGGTGGTAAAGAAATATGGTCCACGGCCCTAACCGGTCCCAATACAACTAACTAAATACCATAATATATAAACATAATATTTAGTGGGCGTGTCGGCAACCACGAGTGGTATAGAGTACGGTCTACGACACTAACCGACCTAAAAACCACTAATAGAATACTAGAGTACATAATACATCCGTGGGGGTGCCGGTTGCCACATATTGCTCAGTAGAGCTACTAAATTCATAATAACATGTTGATACCGGTCTTAACAGAATAAAACATATACTTCACCATAATCTTGACGTATTATTCAAACAAGATAAACATATACTTTTCAAATATCATGCGTTCAAATAATTTAATCATTATTTAATTCCTTATGTCCAATTAATTTAATTAGTTTAAAATCAACACAATTTAACAATTCAACTTATTCTAAAATTCCTCCTAAAATATTATACCAACGTATAATAATTATATGAAAGTTAGAACTCACATGCAAATAGGTTTCAGATTGATTGATCCCTGAACCAAAAATCCTACGACTCCCATGAATAACATATCAAACACCTAGGTCATAAATCTCTTTGTTCTGAAATACAACCACTGTCATTCAAGATCGCAACATAACATTTTCTACAGAGCTCCAATTTATAAGATTTGACTTAAATCAGAAAATAGACTCATATACCTTCACAATAAATATTTAAATGCTCAAAACGAAGTACTATAGATAGGATTTTCGAACCCTTTTAGTGGACACATAAATTATTAAGCGATGATACTAGATCCATAATCTCCAGTTGACCACTCCTTATTGTTCAAGTGATAACATTCAGATTTGAACGTCAAATAACACGATTCATTTTAGAGAAGAAATTAGACTCTCACAGCTTCGTAACAAATATTTAATCATTCAAATCAAACACATTTAGATATAGTTTTTGATGCTTCAAAGTCAAGTAAAAATTGTAGATCTAAAATTACAGAACCATAATTTCACAAACGACATGCTCACCTTGCATCTGCTATTACCTTAAACTCAAACCTCCAAATTGCTCCATTCTTCTTGATTGTGAAACTAGACTCGAGCATCTTTGTAGAAAGTATTTGATTTCCTGAAATAGAGCAGTTTAAGTTGCAATTTGTCTCTTAAAATATGACTCAATATTCAAGAAAAAAAAACAAGTTACATAGAGAAAGTGTGACAAATTCTGAAACTAAAAACCATAATGCCCGTTAAGGATGCTATTTAGGATTTTATATGTCATCAATATGAGCCTTTTGTCTTTGATAATTATAATTTTGTCCAAAATTTTTTTTTTGATATCTATCAAAAACAATCGTGAATTTTATAGATTTTCAGGATTTTCAATTGAATCAAGAACCTTCATTTTTATGGATGTTACTCATTTGGGTTGACCCGATATGAACTTTATGTAATTTTAGACCTAAATTTTTAATGCATATTTTCTCTTACCTCAATCTTATGAGAATCTTTTTTAGATCTAACTTATTTTATGAAGAAAGTTTCCATCTTTGGTTTTATTTAGAGTTTCTTTGTTTTTTTTTTCTTACATTTTATCTTAAGGATTCATCATGTCTTGCATCTTGATAGCAAATCCATAACAAGTTTATTATTGTTCTATAAGAGTGCAATATGATAGATAAAATAGATTGAAGATGAATAGCTCATTAAAACTTAATTAGGTGCAAAAATATAAAAGAAGGAAAGGCTTAGATGAAGAACGTCAAAATCAAAGAGATTTAGATTAATATTATAAGGAGAGTTGCACAAAGTGGCAATTCCCAAAGTTACAATCAATGTTCTCATAACAATAATATATATAGAAAACTACTTGCTTGGAAACCCTAAACACATGAGCTTTTGGCAATATATTGGGCTTCATTTTGAGATGGTTTAATACTCACGCGCAAACTTGACATCAGGTGAAAGCAAAATGGCCAAGTTTGAAAGCAAATCCAAATTTATTGGCTTGATAGGAGGAGGAGTCAAAGTAGAATCACGTGTGAAGATGTAGACAGATTTATCAATTCGCCAAGAAATAGAAAAACAGTTGTTCTTCAGAACCATATGAGACCACTTATACTTGGGGAGTTAGTACTACTTACTCAGCGGTATATCTTAATACTTGAAAAGCTTACAACTCTCCCTCAGAGGTACTTGGATCAATGGCAAACAATTGTGGCGTATCAGCAGTACCTATTATTTGACAAAGGAGAATGTGTCCACTATATTAGTTGTTGTGTTAGTAACAACATGTGGTAGTTGTTGTGTTAGTAACATCAATGTGTGGTAGTTGTTGTGTTAGTAACAACAATGTAAGGTGACCTTACAACTCCTTACTTCCCATCCATTAGCCAACAACAATCTGCCTCGCTTTGATATTTCACCAAACACCTTGTGTGCACTCAATAAGTCTTTGTATTTGCTAAAAATTGACAGAAACTTGCATCCCTAACACATCCTTATCAAACCCAAGAGCAAGACCATCATATTCCAATCTAGATTAATGAGTTCAGACCTATAAATCTAAACCCAGCTGATATACCTCGTATTTTACCATTTTTTATTATGTTTTCAATATGTTTTTAACTGCCTTGGTTTTGGCATTTTATTGGTATTTTTAGTGTTTTTATAGTCTTTACACGAAATTGGAGCAGTTTGGGCCAACAAGATTGCAAAACAAGCATTTTAGAGATTGGACAGATTATGAACATCAAATGTTTTGCATCAGATGGAGATCTTCCATTGGATCAATCTCACATTTTACCACAAGATATCTGGGAGTGTTAGATTCAATTTTCATATCAGATCTTGAAAATCCAATGGTGCGATCTCAAGTTATGCTCGATTTACTAAAGACATGTCATGCAGTCTCAAAGCTAAAACAGTCGTATGATGCGGATGTGCGATCGATCGATCGCAGGGAAGTGATCGATCGATCGCGGTCCCTAAAAACAGGCAACCACCAGAGAGGCCATGAAAATCATCAGACTCTCATAGCCACCAAAAAGTCTTCATCATCCTCTTAAAGATTGATCTTGTTTCTTTCATCACCAAAAACCTTTAGTTTTTTTTTGGTTTTGTTCGATAAGAGAGAGGATCTCACCTCTTGTACCTCTACGAAGAAGTTTTCTGAACCCTCTTGCTCTTAATAAATATGTTATCTTCTGCTTTTGTTTTGGTTTGCATACTCATGTATGAGTAGTTTCATTGTTGGGTAATAAGGGATTTTCGAAGGAAAACATCATGGTTCGATAGATAGGGTTTAATAATTAGAGTGACACTTTTGATAAGTCATAGTAATCCTTCATCTAGATATGATTTTATTGCATGTTCCTTTACTGATCATCTAGGAATTGATTATAGAACAATTTTGGTTTGAACATCACTTGATTTATTGTTTTGATCATGATGTTTGATGAGTCTAATTCTTTAGCCTGTGAGAGTTAAGTTACTGCTTTAGATGAACAATCGAACTTGTTAATAATTACATGTTTATTTATGTTATTGACTGCGAGAGTTGATTAATAATATAGATTTAACATAGATGGTTATCGCTGCGAGAGTAGGTTAACCTCAAAATAGTGATTTGAGTTCTCGGATGAAAGAAAGATGATGTCCTTTGACTCTAAAAGTTAACCCTGAATAATTTGAACTGTGTATCCCTGAGAAATCCCTGAAAACCCAATGTTTTCTTCTTATTGCTTACACCGATTTTATTTAATTGCTTTTAATTTACCTCATATCACCAGCCAACATCGTTACTCGTTCTGTATCATAGCAAAGTATAGAAACATACCATTCATAACATGATGGAGAAGCTTGATTTTTTTTCCTCTCACTCATTCTCTGTCTAATGGCTCTTCTTAATATTTCTCTTGTAAAAAACAGCTCCAGGTGCTTCTCTTCATCCCAAGGAAACTTGAAAACAGCCTCGAGTTGATGATTCTGTGAAGATTTATTTGATTCAGCTACAACTTGGATGTTTTCTATCCAAATCATCACCATCTTTCTTCATCGAGATCTGGCACTTCTTGTCTCCACCAAAAAACATTTTCTTCAGATTCACCTCTGAAAATAACCCTTCTTCCTCAATCGATTCTGGGAGAATCTGATTTACTTGCCACTTGGTGGTAAATCGGCTTTAGAGCAAGGAAGCTTGGCTGAGATCTGTTAGACGTTGCCATTTTGAAAAGCCCGATCTTGAGAAATTAACAGCGAGTATTTGAAGAAGAAACACCACGAGGCTGTGATAAACCCAAGAGCTCATGTGAGCGTATAAGAGACGAGATAAGTTTCGAACTTATCTGCAGCGTGAAGAGATAAATATATTCCAGTATGGATCGAGTCAATTCAGTTTGCATCCTCGTCCGCACGAACAGTTGATGAAACTTGACCAGCGACTTTAATAGGCATGTGGAAATGAAGTTGATTCCAGAAGAGAATCTCCGATCCCGAGATCGCCTCAGCTCTAAACCATGATAGTAAATCTTTAGCAAGTTTATTATTGCTCTATAAGAGCTCAATAAGATAAATAAAATGGATTGAAGATAATATAGTTCATTAGAGATTTAATAGGTTTAAAAATATAAAAGAAGGAAAGGCTTCCATGAAAAACACCAAGCTCAAAGAGATTTGTATTAATATCATAAATATTGGAGAAGGAGGGTTGCACAAAGTAGCAACTTCCAAAGTTAAAATCAATGTTCTCATAATAATAATAATATATATAGGAAACTATTTGTTTGGAAACCCTAAACACATGGGTTTTGTCATTATATTGGGCTTGAATTTGAGATGTTTTAATACATCTTTCATCTTGCATTTACGATTTTACTAAGCATGAGTGAGTAGTTCTTTTTGGAGAATGGGTTTGCTTGCATTTACGATTTTACGAATTTGAGATGGTTTAATACATCTTTCATCTTTCATCTTGCAATGACTTTCGAATTTTGTGGAGACTCAAGGAAAGTTGCTATGGTGCAAATCATGATGCAAACTGAAGCAAGAAAGCATGGATTTTCGGACCAAATGGCCCACTCACAGAAGTTCGATATCTATGAAGATTCTAGCAAACTTTCTATCAAAGAGATGTTAGCTCGAGAGCAGGGTTTCTCTAACCCATTGGCTCACTCACAAGATTCTCGCAGTGGCTATCAATGGCCAGCACCTGTTGATCACCAAAGATGTTTCCAGCCTCACATCTCACATGACCAATTCAATGATCCACCTCCACTAACAAAACGCCTTTCACAAAGAGTTTTAGACGCACTCGCTAGGGTTAATGGGATTTTTGATTAGAGTGATGCTATAGATGAGCAAAGATGGTTTAGAATTGACATGGAGCAAGACCCAGTTGATGATGACAATATTAGTCATGACCTAGACATCCCCATTGACTTCCATAAATGGAAGATTGAAGAGCCACAAAATAGTATCGAGGTACTCAGTGCTCATGTCGTCCCTCTAGATATCCAAGAGGACCAAGTTTCAGAGTCCGGAGATCCACCGAAAGAGATCCTTGGAGCTAGGGCTGGGCAAAATACCCGAAACCGAAGAATCGAACCGGAACCGACCCAAAATTACCCAAACCAAACCCGAACCGATTTTTCAAAAATACCCGATGGATCCTATATGCTAGGAACCGAAGAACCGGAACCGAACCAGAACCGAACCGAGAACCGAACGGGTACCCGAATTACCCGAAACATAAATTAATCCATAGATATATTGGTTCTAGGTTGGGTATGTTCGGGTAGTTCAGGTAAATTTTACAATGTTTTCTTTGTTATTTTTTTGGTTAATTCGGTTAGTTCAGATAATTTCAGGTATTTTCGGATAGTTCAGATAAAAATAACCAATTTAGGTGTATTATTTCAATTTTTATAGATATTTTAAAATTAATTTTCAGGTATTTTAGATTTTTTTGGATATTTTTGGGTATATTCGGGTAGTTTGGGTAACAAATACCCGTAACCGAACCGAACCGAATGAGAACCGAATTTTTCGGGTAATTATCGATTCTCATAATTAAGAACCAAACCGACTCGGAACCGAACCGAACCAGAACTAAAACTGTTCGGTACCTATATGGATCCTAAACCCCTCTGCCCGAAAGACCCGGAACTGATTGGTTCATACCCGGAATCGAACCGAATACCTGAATGCCCAGGCCTACTTGGAGCACAAAAAAATTGGTACCATGATATTATCTCAATTTGTGATAATGATTTTGCTAAAATTGCTTTGACACATGACTTGAAAATGGTATTGTAGTATATTCGTCTACAACCATAAGCGTAGAACCATCTCACAAAGCAATGCCCAATGGACCGAACATGAACCATGTAGTTGAAGAACAATTTTCGGATTGTAATGATTGTTTTGAGGTGGACAATGAAGCTTGTGTTTCTAGGAAGAATGACAAGAAGGTGTTCCATAAGGTGAGACACAAAAGGCTAGCATATGATCGTGAACCTCTTTGCAAGAGACAAAAGACAAAAGAGACGAATCATATGCTCAAAGAACATGCTTCAGATGGTGACAAAGATGAAGCCATTGAGGTTCTAGATGGAGATCCTAACTTTCCAGCAAGAGGAGAGCGTAAAAAAATTTCACCATTGACCAAAAATCTCCCGACCCAGCAGCGAGCAACACCGAAGAGTCTAAGGAAACACCTATTTCTTTAGACAATTCGCCTTATGCCTAGAAAATGGTATCCAAGTTGAGCTAAACGACATTAAAATAGAAGCGTTTATTGGGAGGCAACCCACTGGTAAGTATTTAATTTAATTTTAATTTCTTTAGTTTGTAACAAGTTTAATTTAGTGTTTCAGAAAAAATGATCGAAGAAGGACTGCAAGCTGCGATCGATCGATCAGCCCAACCTGATCGATCGATAAGACCATCGCGATCTATCGATCGGGGTAACCCAATCGATCGATCACCCATTCGCAAAAATCTAGAGGCTGCAGATCTTCACCGATCGATCGATCTGCCGTACCTGATCGCTCGATCAGCATATCGGTAAAAATTCGAATTTTTGTTTCTGATTCCAAAAAAAAAAAATTGTCACCATTGGAATGCAAACTCTGACGATCATCGAGGTATCGTCTTCTATCCATTCTTTTCAATATTCTTCAATTCGATTATGACTTTCTCCGATTTAAATTCACATCGGGACAGTGCAACTTAAGTCTGGGGGAGGGTTCCTCGTTATATGACGATGATTGCTTTCTTTTGGTTTGTTTTTGGCTTTTATCGAGTAATTTAAAAAAAAATTCTATGATAAATTGTTTTATTTAGTCAAATTTGTATGGAATTATGACATTTTCTAGGAACATATGCTTTGATTTTGAGACTTAGTGACCATTGCAACATAGTTATTCAGACAGATGATTCAGAAACCCCATGACTGGACTCCCTCCAGAAAATTTCAGTTTGCATTTATCTTGATGAATATGATTTTGGCTCTATATTATTAGACTTCTAACATGACTTAATTTTTCTCTTTAAAGGTGTTAGATCAGGGAAACGAACCAAACATTCTGGACTTCTTATTCTTTTTTACCACTCTCTGTTGATCCTGAATGGCCAACTCATTTTTAGTTGGTACCCCACCTTAAACCCTTACCTCTTTTCAAACCTCACGCATTCTTGTCTTCATTGTCATATGTGCAGATATGTGTAAAAACGTCGGAGAGAAAGAGGATCAACACAGTTTTCCAATTACTGCAGATGCAGGGATTGAGGATACTTGGTGGAGTATATTGATTTGATTCGAGAGTTTGGTTCTTTCCTGGGATTCGCATATGTCATGGTAATTTTTGTGCCTTCGATACTCCATGTTTCAAAAAGATCAATTTCCCCCTTTCAAAAAAATAAAGAAAAAACGTGAAAAACAAAAAGGGAAAGTAAATTGATCAATAATAGGAGTCTCAAGGCCAGTAAAAAATCTCAGGGAACATCATGGATCGATTGAGAGAGATGTGAAGCATTTGTAGTGATTTGCAATGACTCCTGAAGAAAAGTCTAATTCTGGGGTAGTTAGGCATCTAGGGATTGGAAAACTGTGGGCATCAACATGTCCGTTCTCTTTTGAGGTTTTGCATAATATCTTGCATCCTCCAGAGCGTCTGGTAATCCTAACCACTTTTAACTCCACCACTAAATAACCTCTTTAACTCCTAGCACCGTCTACCCTGAATGACATCCTTTAAAGAGAAAGCTCATGCAATACTTAATGAATGTAAAGAGTCAAATGATGTGAAGTAAAGATTTTTGCAGATCTGGAGTTTAGAGTATGGACAAGGCTTGCGAAGGTCATGGTGGGATAAGATGAGAATGTTCTGAATTAACTTTGTTTGTATGTGGATTACAGGTTAAGGAATCAAAGCTACGATCTCAAGGATATGTGAGTTCCCGTGATTTTCAAACCTCTTTTCTGAACTTGAGGAGCTGTTTGTTTGAGGACAAACAAAGATTCAAGTCAGGGGGAGTTGATATACCTCGTATTATAGCGCTTTTTATTATGTTTTCAATATATTTTTAATAAAGAAACTACTTGGTTTTGGAATTTTATTGGTTTTTTAGTGTTTTTGTAGTTTTATAGTCTTTACATGAAATTGGAGCAGTTTGGACCAAAAAGGTTGCAAAACAAGCATTTTAGAGATTGGACAGATTCTGAGCATCAAATATTTCGTATCAGATAGGGATCTTCCCACTGTTGGATCAAGCTAAAATTGTACCACAAGAGATTTGAGAGTGTTAGCTTCAATTTTCATATCAGACGGTGAAATTCCAACGGTGCGATCTCAAGTTATGCTCAATTTACTAAAGACAGGTCGTGTAGTCTTGAAGATGAAACAGTAGCATGATGCGGATGTGCGATCGATCGATCGGGTTCCCTAGCCGACTTCCACAACTTTATAACCACCAGAGAGGCCACGAAAATCATCAGGCTCTCATAGCCACCAAAAATTCTTCATCATCCTTTTGAAGATTGATCTTGTTCCTTTCATCACCAAAAACCTTTAGTTTCTTTTGGTTTTGTTCGATAAGGGAGAGGATCTCACCTCTTGTACCTCTACGAAGAAGTTTTCTGAACCGTCTTGCTCTTAATGAATATGTTATCTTCTGCTTTTGCTTTGGTTTGCATACTCATGTCTGAGTAGTTTCATTGTTGGGTAATAGTAGATTTTCGAAAGAAAACATCATGGTTCGATAGATAGGGTTTAATAATTAGAGTGGCACTTTTGATAATGCATAGTAATTCTTCATCTAGATCTGATTTTATTGCAAGTTCCTTTACTGATCATCTAGGAATTGATTATAGAACAATTCGGCTTGAACATCACCTGAGTTACTGCTTTAGATGAACAATCAAACTTGATAGTAATTGCATGTTTATTTATGTTATTGACTGCGAGAGTTGATTAATAATATAGATTTAACATAGATAGTTATCGCTGAGAGAGTATATTAGCCTTAAAATAGTGATTTGAGTTCTAGGATGAAAGAAAGATTATGTCATTTGCCTCTAAAAGTTAATCCTGAATAATTCGAACTGTGTATCCCTGAAAACCCAACGCTTTCCTTTTATTGCTTACACCAATTTTATTTAATTGCTTTTAATTATTTGCATTCAAAAACCTTACAAAAATCTATTTTCGCTTAGTTTAATTCTTAATTCATATTTCTACTGCGCATTCAAAGTCTCTGTGGATTTGATCATAAAATAATACAATCGGCTGATGTGCACTTACAGCTAGGATATTGCATTTATTTTGGGTAAAACTTAATTTACCTTACATCACCAGCCATCATCGTTACTCGTTCTGTATCATAGCAAATGACATAAACATATCGTTGATAACATGACAAAGAAGCTTGATTTGTTTTCCTCTTGCTCATTCTTTGTCTAATGGCTCTTCTTCATCTTCTTCTTGTCAAAAACAGCTTCAAGTGCTTTTCTTCATCCCAAAAAAACTTGAAAACAGCCTCGAGTTGATGATTCTGTGAAGATTCATTTGATTAAGCTACAACTTGGACGTTGTATATCCAAATCATCACCATCTTTCTTCATTGAGATCCAGAACTTCTTGTCTCCACCAAAAAACACTTTCTTCAGATTCGCCGCTGAAAAATAGCGCTTCTTCCTCAATCGATTATGGGAGAATCTGATGTACTTGGTGGTAAATCGGCTTTAGAGCAAGGAAGCTTGGCTGAGATCTGTTAGACATCGCCGTTTTGAAAAGCTCGATTTTGAGAAATTGACAGCAAGTATTTGAAGAAGAAACACCACAAGGGTGTGATAAGCCCAAGAGCTCCTGTGAGCCTATAAGAGAAGAGATAAGTTTCGAACTTATCTGCAGCGTGAAGAGATAATATATTCCAGTATGGATCGAGTCAATTCAGTTCGTATCCTCGTCGGCACGAACAGTTAACGTAACTTGACCAGCGATTTTAATAGGCATGTGGAAATGAAGTTGATTTTAGAAGAGAATCTCCGATCCCGAGATCGCCTAAGCTCTAAACCATGATAGTAAATCCCTAGCAAATTTATTATTGCTCTATAAGAGCTCAATAGGATAGATAAAATAGATTGAAGATGATATAGCTCATTAGAGATTTAATAGATTTAAAAATATAAAAGAAGAAAAGGAGAAAATGCTTAGATGAAGAACACAAAATTCAAATAGATTTAAATTAATATCATATATTGGAGAAGGAGGGTTGCACAAAGTAGCAACTCCTAAAGTTACAATCAATATTTTCATAATAATAATATAGAATTCCTAACAAGTCCTTATCTTGAAAATGAGTTTTCTTGAGAGTCTTAGCATTGACAATCCACCGGAGAATCATTCATAATCTATTACCTTATCCATTATCCATACTCAACATTATCGTCTCTTATCTCGTTTATTGACCAACTTGTTACATTGCTTAGTTTGCTTCCTTAGGTTTTTCTAATCTCTTTTTTTTTCATGTTTACTCTCCTTTCCATTCCGCATTTAAGCAGCTAGAAGTTACCGACACTCAATCTTTTTATTCGCTTAATTTAGATTGTTCCTTGTATACTTAATTGCATTTGCTTCTTTGTGGATTCTACCCTAGTACTACTTGGATTTGCACTTTGCATTTGGGGTTATGATTAAATCTTTTAAGACTTTGAACATTTTAGAATGCATCACATAGATGAGAGAAAGCTATAGCCATATAGACATAGCTGGATTGAAGATCAATAAGTTCGGCAAAAAATGAAATCAAACATCGGAAATGGTGTTTCGTTTTAAAAAAAAAACATACAGAAAATGTTGTGTTTCTGGCATAGGGAAAATGGACAATAAAAGTCTATACGCTTAGACCAGAATCTAGTGAACCGAAGAAATGTCCGAATTGGGATATATGTCTGGTTTGAAGAATCTATTCTCTTTTTTTTCTTAACAAATTTTGTTTTTGACGGCTTTTTCCTTAACATATATTTTGGGTAGAAAATCACATTAAACATAGGACGTAGAGTCCCATAGTAAATATTCTAAAAACACATTAAACTGTGGGATTGAAATGTCACAACTTTAGTATAATAATCACTGCATATGGACCCTAACAAACACTATAGCTGAGTGACTACCGGAATGGTTACTACTCACTTTCTTTTTGTGTTCCGTCTCTTCTCTTACTTTTAGTTCACTGCTCCCCCAGAAAAATTTAACGTATAAGTTGACTACGTAGGACTTAGGACTTACCACCATACTTTAGGTGGACCCAATAAAGATACAAGTAGGGCTGGGTATTAGGGTATTCGGGTCGGGTTCGGATCGGTTCTTTCGGGTTTCGAGTTTTCGGGTCTAGAGATTTAGGTCCTATTCGGGTATTATAAAATTTCGGTTCGGTTCGGGTTCGGGTCGGTTCGGGTTTTCATATGAAGAACCGAAATATTTTTGGTTCTAAGTCGGATTGGATACTTTTATACCCAAATGTATCTAGAAATATATTTGGGTACCCGAAATACCCGAAAATCTGAAAATAAAACTAATATTTTCGGATTTATAATTGTAGTTTCGGGTATTTGGGTTATTACAAGTCTAAATATAACATATATTCATGAGTATATACTTGTATTCGGATATTTTCGGGTACCCATTCGGTTCTCGGTTCGGTTCCGGTTCGGTTCCGGTTCTTCGGGTATAGTGATCTACGCCCCGTTTGGGTATTTTGAAGGAACCGAACCCGACCCAAATACTCGTTTTCGGTTCGGTTTCGTTTCGGGTTTTCGGGTCCGGATTTTTTGCCCATCCCTAGGTCATACAAGTATATAAACTTACCTAATTAATACAGAAATCGAGAAATATCATATCTAACAAACGTTTTATTATGCTCCATTGGTTGATTCAATTTACAAATACGAATAATCATACATGTTAAACGATTTACAAGTAACTATACAAATTTAGGTTTATAATGCATAGTTGCATATGCATAAGGATTACTTCGTTTTGGCCGATCATATTCAGGGGCAGACTTACGCTTTGACATATGTGGCACGCGTCACGTGCTATTTTTTTTTTTAAATAACCAAAGTACTAAAGTAAATTAAGCAAACCTCATCGTTCCATCACGTTCATATTTACCACAATATTAAATTAGACACACCGTATTATGCAAGCTCAACTGCCAAAGCTCGTTTCAACGAAAATTGAAACCAATTGACCTAGCCACCACAGATCATCGTTCCGGGAAGATGAAAAATTTGCAAATTTGAATCATCATTCCGGGAAGATGAAAGATTTGCAAATTTGAATAGTATGTACGATGATGGAGACAAGGAAGCATATATCCCATTTTTAGGTTTATCAATTTTTGAAACTAGTTTAGATATTATATGTAGTCAATTTTACAATTGAAAAATGCTTTTTCGTGATGAATATTGTGAAAACTATTTTACGCAATTGAATAGGTGATTAATTTATAAACGATTGTCTAATTTATCTTGTTAAAAAAAAATTGTTAGAAAAATTCTTTGCTCCGCCAGGCCCATAAAATGAGACAGCCGCTGAAGACTCTTTGCTCCGAAATGGATCTCTGCCACAACGTCTCCGCCGCCGGCCAGTCTCCTCGCTTCTGAAGCCATCGTCTCTCTCTCAGCTGCGTCAGACTGCTCCGACCTAATCGACTCCCCATGTCTCCGGTGAAAGCAAATCTCCTCTCGTGGGTCTCGCCTCCACGAAAGCCACCAGACTGAGGGTCGTCTTCCTCGCTTCGGGCAGACCCGGCGACGCAAGAACTTTGTCATCCACCGGAGCCTCCAGATCCACCCGATGAATCTCTGCCTGATGTCTCTTCAGTATCGCGGCTCTTGGTTGGCCTTCAGAGTGTCTCAGAATCATATATGAGATTGGTGTTTCTAGACTTGGTTTGGCTTCCATATCGCAGGTCATATGATTATGCTCTCGACTCTCCTTTCTCTGGTGGAACATCTTTGGTGTGCATTGCTGTAAACAAGGTAAGCTTCTGCAACTCATCCTCTGCTTCTCCTTCTTTGGAAAGATTTGGGATGTTCATTGAGTGGGAGGCTCTCTTGCTTCTTTCGCCTCTGTGCGACTCTTTCCTGCACTATGCAGTCCCTGTTTTATCTTCGTTTTGTAACGTCTCGCCTTGGCCAGGTTTGGTCTATGCTCTCTGCTCTTCTTATCTCATGTATCTAGGAGTCTTCGGTACTCTAGATATGAGAAGAATATTGTATTAGATAGTCTCTTTTGTTTGACTTGTGAACCAGTTGTTTACACTTCATCAGCGGTTGCTCGTACTCCTCTACCAGGAAAATCTGGGTCAATTTTTCTTCCTATCGCATCTTTGCGAGACTTTACTGCAGTATGCAGGTTGCCGTCGTGTCTCTCTTTGATTCTAGCCCTCGTCTCTCTTGAGATTGAAGGAAGAGCACTCTACATTGTCTTTGCTCCATTAAATCTTGGTATATTGGGCATTTGTTGCTCTGGTTACTCCTTTATGGAGGTTGTTTACACCCAATCTTTCCCTCTTGTTTTGAGTGATTGTATTGTAGGGAGAAAGGTGTTGGAGTTTGCTTTGCTATTTGCAAAATCTCTAACCTTTAAGATCGCAAGGAATATCTCTTTGCATCAAGTCTCCAACACTCGCAGGTTTGTACCTCCGGTGTTATTAATAGAGACGTTCGTAATCAAAGCTGCTTTTTTAGCCGCTTCAACTATAGAGATCCGACACTTCTTTGTGTTCTCGGCTTCTCTTTCTCTTTTCAAGTTTCTCAAGTGTGGAAGTGTTGTCAATGAGCAGAAAAGCATCCTACATGACATCTTTTGTCTTTTATGATCTTTTTCTCTTATCTCTATTTTTCATGTACTTTGCATGACATATGTTTTAGCCGAGTCATTAGCTATGTCTTCTTTGTTAGACCTTAGAATTTCCTCCATGGTTGGAGTTTAAGTAATCTATAAAATTTGGTTTGATAAAAAAGAAGAAGAATTGTTTGATAAACACTAAAAAAAATGAGTGTGTTACATCAAATAAATTGTATCACAAAATTAAATGATATTACTTATTTTTAATTACTTATTAATAAATAATACAAAATTTATTGTTTAACATCAATTATGATAATTGATGTTGTTATTGACTAGTTTAACATCAATTCAATAAAATTGATATAAATTTCTATTAGTTTAAATTATTTTAACAAGATTGATACAAAAATATGGATTCTCATCACTTAAATAATTGATGCATTTACTAATTTGTGTTAACATCACTTAAAAAATATAAAAAATTTACATCAATAAAAATTGATGTAAATAATTTTTAATAATTATTATTTATTTGTTTTACATCGATTAAAAAAAACTGATGCAATTACTTAAAATTTCTTTATTAAAATTCGTTTCCAATTATTGTGCCTTATTTATCCCACATCGAAAACTAAGGAAGGGTTGAAGAGAATTTCTTTTTATAAATAACCTCATACATGTTTAGTGGGCTAATAAAATCTTTAGTTGATTTTAATCTCATAGAGTCCATAATTAAGATTTTTTTTACTCTTAAGTTGATTTCTTTAGAAATCATGGTTACGTTTTTCCAGTAAAACATGTTAAAAAATTATCCTTAACAAAAATTAAAATTAATTACATGTAATATATAATTATAACATCAATTAAAAAAATTGATACAGTTTAATATCACTTTTTGCAACCGATATAAATTAACGTCAATTATGTTTAAACTGATATAAAGTATTTTCATCACCACTTTCAGAATCACTTAAATAAGTGATGTAAAATTCGTTTGCATCAATTATAACTAATGCAAATGAATAAAATAAACAATGCAATATAACATTTTTTTTTGTAGTGAAAATATCGACAAATAAAGTAGTGATGAAAAGGTTCCAGAATATGGAAAAACGTAGGATAAATTTGTAAGATTTGTTTATCACAAAACTTATTTTTATGTCGGTACTATATTTTCTTTGACAAAATTATTTTATAATATTGTGCCCCGGGTTAAAAAAGTTTATGATCCGCCTCTGATTATATTCTTTTATGCAACAGAGCAATGTAATATATTTTCTTAACTTTGAGTAATGTTTCTGGAATCTGTGGAAAGGTTCTTCAATAAACCTTTGGCCAGAATCTTATGTGGAAACACTAGCCCTTTGAAGAGGGTTATTGCGTCCAACCCCATCAAGAAATCTGTAAGATTCTATCCATGAAGAGGCTTCCTTTTTCTAGCTCATTTTAAGGATCCTTTCGTGTTAGCCATATAAACTTTCTGTTTCCATTTTTTTCGTTTGTCCAACATGAGTTTCTTTTTGACATGAAACAAGCATGCTCTAGGCGCAAGTTATTTTGGATCTAGTTGGAGAAATATCTCATCTCAGGGATATGTTGGAGAAATATGGTTCAGCAAATCACAATGAATCCTACAAAAGTCAGGTGAGTGCAAAACTAACTTCATAACAGTTTAGTGGTAGAGTCACACCAATCAATCTCTCTGGTTTATCAGTTTATTTGTGAAATATGCTCAAACTGCACCATTCTTTGGCTTGTAGACACAAGTTGTTACACAGTTTCTAAATGGTTGGCAACTTTGTTTTGGAAACTTAACAAGTGTGTCTGCTTTACAAGTGTGCATATCTAAAGACGTAGGTAATTGAATCTGAATTATGTTGTTATTAACAGGCTGGCGAAGCTTCAAAGAGAGCTTCTGAGGCTACAGAGCTTGCAAAAAGCCGCCTACACCAGATGAACGATGACCTTCGAGTTCACTGCAGAATCCCCGTGAGTTATCCATAATCAAATTGCCTAAAATCATTATGCTTTATGTTAAAGATTACTATTTTTGAGAAATTATATAGTACGATGATGATTTTGCTGGTTAAACAGTTGAGGAGAAAGAAGGAGCCAAAGTTAATACTGGTGGATTAGGAAATGCAGAAGCAGAAGACTTCCTACCAACAACGTCCCTAATTGTTACGCAGCGAGCTTATCTCGGCGATAAAGAGTGGACAGTAATCCCAAGCTTGGAGATGCTCGTCTTTTACTCGAAGGACAGCGATCCCGCGATTGTCACTGCACCCTAGATATTTCATGTTTCTTTTGCATTAATACTTTTCAACATTCGGTTTTTCGTTTTAATTTCAGCTTTATATATATATATATATATTAATTAAGATGATTGCAAAGAAGTTGCTAATACGTGACAGTTTTGTAACTAAATTCACGTTGTCACAATTTAGTCTTTAATATACGACTACTAAATATTGTCACAAAGTAGTCGCTTATGTACGACTAAGTTTAGTAGTCACAAAATAGTCCGAAATAAGTGACTACTTTGCGACTATTGTATTTTGCGACTAAAAATTTGCGACTACTTATTTTAGTCTCTAAGTAGTCGCAAATTGCGACTTTGCGATCATTTTGTGATATTTTTGGGAGTCATTCATCCCATGTTTTCTTGTAGTGATATTTATAATTTCTCTTATATATTAAAACGTTTTTAATTATATTAATCTTAATATTCTAATCCCGCGCTTGCGCGAATCTAGTACGCTAGAAACAGAGAGATGGAGAAGGATAATGAACAACTATGTTTGAATATTGTCATTCCGCTTCTCATAAATTTGGGAAGTTAATATGTATTGGTCATATGGAGTATTCGATCATATTCGTTGTGAACACTCTTTTTCTTCATCACATGCCTTTTTTGTCGAGACCTAGGTTTCATTTTTATTTCCAAAATCAAATTGAGATAAGAAGAGAACGACATCAAATTGATTCAGTTACGTGAAACAGATTGGTTTTATTCAATTTGTCAATTTTATATGCAACATCATCATCCGTTAACGAATTAAGAACATCTTTTGTGGACCTTTTGACGGAACTAACATTTGAGATTCTAAATGAACATTTTAAAAAAATTGGTATTTATTTGTAGTGTTTTTGTTTTTAGAGAAATAAAATAAAATCTGAAAACAATTGGGTATTAAATTAACATTTTTAATAAGTAGACGTTTTAAGTCATTTTCCCAAATAATAATAATAGAATAACAGATTTTTTTTTGTCAAGATATTGATTGAAACAAACAAAGTTTAAATCCATTTCAGTTTTAATATCGCCAATCGATTTGATTGAAGTTGTTATTCGAAATCCTGGTATTGTTCAAAATATAAGTTTCTGATTTTTATGATTTCTTTCTATCTATATTTTTATTAGTGTTAATTTGGATCCTTCAAACGGTTGGAACAGAACGCGGAAATTGGCAGTAAAATCTGATGTCTAATACATAAAAACGAATTCAAAGATAAAATTTGACCTCTCCGGAGCAAACTTGACATGCATAACAAATACGATCATGGAAAGCTTGTGAGGACAAGTGGTTGTCTTCCCAAAAAATCTTCGACGTCTAAATAAACAACAAGACCACTCGACTGATAGGAGAAGAAGATACGTGAGTTTGGAGAGGATGAGATGGTACTTACTCATGTTGAGAAGGGATATGTACATTCCTGATATGGTTAGAGATCACAAAGACGAACCACAAAAACCAAAGCCACGCAAATGATCTGAGTGTAGAGATTAGCCAATATGGCACTATATAAAGTTGTTTTGGTTGTGAATTGCAAAATCTAAGTACGAAATAGCTAAGTAAACAAACGCAACTAAAGAAATGGCAAAGAAAAAATGATTAAAGAATAACATCAAGGCATTGGGAATTATAAATTTTGTAGGAATTCAATAATTCACAAAGACACAAATATTCGAGAAATCAGATTAATACGTTCTAGAATTCAAATGATAAGATCATACTGATCTTCATTTGAATCATTAACCTCTATTCCTAAAATTTATGAATCCCTAAATGTCTTTGAATTCTAAACAAGTATTACGTTTAGTTTGATCATTTCACAAAATACTATTACATATCAAATTTCATTGGCTAATTTTTTTTGTTTATCTAAAGTTCTTTCAGGAATTTAAACAAATATTTTTGATTGGTTAAATTACCGAAGATCTAAAACATGTGATCAAATTAAGCTTTAGTGCTAACAGAATAACTAATTGAATAAATATATAAATCATCATTTTAAATCTAACAATCAAACGATAAAGCAAAAGACATTAAAAGAAAACATTCTTAGATTAAGAAATATAAAAATGAGGTTAAAAAATTTTCTCCCAAAAAAATGTAGAGTCAGAGATTCACCTCCCCACACACTTATAATTGTTGGACTAATTTTAATCAAATTTAATTAAGGTTTCATGGGCCAAATAATTAAAAAGATTAATTGGTAAAATGTGAATGAGAAATTGACCAATGATAAACCACTTGGGCCTAAGAGTTAATTTAACTCATAAGGTTAAGTGTGTTTTTAACATTTGTCACACATCGCTTAGATGATTAAAAATCATGCGATATATAAGAGAGGACACACACTTCTATGTTCAAAAGTGTGCACCTAGAAAGAGAGATGGCCAAGCCACACGCGCGCGCCGCCGCCGCTCGCTCGTGGGCTTTATATTTGGCTCTTGGGCTCTAAAATGATCAGATTCTTTTTGGTCAATGTCAACACGAAAGTCAACACGTTTTGAAATCAAAAACGAAATCAAAACGTTTCTCCTTTCTTGCAGAATCATAATGGCTCCGTGTCTTGCGCTCAACGCCCTGACATTACGCCTTGTGATTATTGCCCACGATCTGCACCCTGCCTTTATGATAGATGAGTTGATCACCTCTCTCTCTCTTGGCTATATATACAAGCCTCATCTCTTCTCATTCTTCACTCACTCATCTCTGAAACATCAGAAATTAAAACTCCAGCAATCTCTCTCTTTTTTCTGAGTAAGTGTCTCGAAAGTATTGTGTAGATTCTTGGTTCGTAGATTCTATAATCGAGTGTCGCGACTATAGTCTCACACAGTTGTATCTTGGGATTCAGAATCTCACAAATCCGCCACACTGCGGGAGATTTTATGAATTATGAGAGAGATCATATATCGACTCTGTATTCTTTTTAAATCGTTATATATATTAGGGGTGGAATTATTATCCGGGATCCGGATCCGATCCGGTATCCGTTCTTATCCGCTCCGTAAATTAAGATATCCGGGGCGTCCGGATCCGGATCCGGATAGTAAAATCTCGGATCCGTGAAAAGAGGATCCGGATCCGGATAGTAAAATTTCAAGGTCCGGATATCCGGATCCGGATCCGGACGCATTAAATTTATTAAAAAAATATTTTTTTTTACATATATTAAGTTATATATATATATATATATATATTGATTTTAGTTTTTTTCTAAAATATCATATTTTTGAAAAATATTATTCTAATTTTTAATTTTTTTATTAAAAAAATAATTTTTAGATATTTTATTTTGATTATTTTAATTATTTAGTTATTATTTCGGATTCGGATCCGGACCCGGATATCCGCGGATATCCTGATTTTTGGCCGGATACTCGAAGTCCGGATAACCGGAAGCCACGGATCCGGATCCGGATACCCTGAAATTCCAGGATATCCGGATCCGTCCCACCCCTAATATATATATATATATATATATCGTTTAATTTTCTCCTTAATTCGCATTTCTTTAATCCGATTTTTTCGGTTCTTACAATAATATATATATATATATATAGATCTTGAGCTTTAAGAGAAAATGAAAAAAAAATTGAAACTATGAACAAAACCATAAATTATTTGTACCCTTAAGACAAATCAGACATGTTAATGTAAGAAAATAGAAAATTTAAGACTGTCCTCGAAGGGATTGGATTGATCACTCCAAAAGAGGGACAGATCGAGTCTTTGCTCTTTGGCCCTTTTTCTCGTGGCGTCTTCTCATGGGATCAATCGATCCTTCTTGCTTGGCCAATTCTTCATTTGCAATGTCAAATACAAAGATAAAGCGATCCTTCTTGCTCGGTACAACTTCACTCAAAACTCCTTAAGAGGGGAACGATCAATTTAGAGGAGGGGTCAATTAGTCTTTTTGGTATGGTCCGATTCTTCTATTTTATTGCACTTTACGATCCAAATTTCATTCCAAAGCTTCGTTTTTAACAAATACAATGTGTAACCTGAATATGACTCGATAGATAACTACAAGACCCGAAACACACATTTTTATTCGATAAAAATCTCAAAATAAGAAGAAACAAAAGTTTTAAGTGATCGATCGATTCGGGCCTTGATTCTTCAACTTGCTTCATTTTATCGCCTGATTGACCAGTCTTCAGTAAAATGGTCATAAATCTCGAATCATAACTTCAAATGACTTGAAACCACTTGTATATCAAAGTTGACATCCATGGCTATCTTGTCACCGAATTTCAACTCCATCCATGATGTATAAGTTCTTCAATGAATATAGAACTTTTCATTTTTGAAAGTTGTCTTGTCTACCAAGTTGTGAGATTTGCTACATTTTGCACTCTTTTATCCAAATAACCTGATGATATATCATGGTTTTTACCGGTTTTCAACCATGATATTCATCATTTTATCGAGTCTTTTCTATGTTTTAGAGTTTTTTCAGGTTGAAACATATTTGGATGGAGTCTAAGGCATAAGAAGCAAGGAATGGTTGCAAACGGATATGTGAAGATGCATGATCCTGCGGAAATGTCAAAAATTCGGCACTCGATGAATACGTTTCCACCAATGGATCGACCTGAAATTTTGACACAGGATAGAGCGTCGAGCTTCGTTTGGAAGTAATTTGAGGTCATTCCAACGGTGCGATCGAAAGTTATGCAAATTTTAGTGAAGACATATCCGTCTGGCGAGTAAAAGAAACATGTGAAGAAAAAAAAAATTTAGTTTTTCCTTATTGGGCTTGGTTTTGCCAGAGATTTCGACCAGAACATTATTAGACCTATTTATATGTTATTTTTAGCCATTGTTTAGGCAACAATTTATTACTTTTGGTTTTCTGCAATTTGTAAGCTTTGGGGGAGACGAAACCCTGAATAATTGTCTGGTTCATGATCTCTGAATTCCTGCGAATTGCCCTAGACTTAACGCTTGCTTTTTATTGATTTCACGCCGTTTAATTTTCTATTTTCATTTATTATTGCTATCAACATTCATATTGCCATCTTAGCTTAACTTCACCCATATAGATTCGTAGCGTTTCACTTGGTTCTCGTGGATTCGATCCCTAAATACTACTTCGTTTGCTGTGCACTTGCAGTGATATTTTAGGGTTAAAACTCTGTGTATCAAGTTTTTGGCGCCGTTGCCGGGGACCAATCGTGTTACCTTCGAATTTTTGTTTGAAGTTTAGACTAAGATTTACTAACTTTCTCTCTTGTGTGTTTCAGGTTTATGCAAAGAAGAAGCAAAGGAGCTAACAACCTTTTCAACTTCAATAACCAGGAACTTGCAAGGTTAGAGAGAGAAAACATGAAGAGAAAATCGAATCAAATCACAATGGGTGATCAAATCGACAACGAGGCATTTGCTACTGCAGCTGAGGTTCAGAGGCTACAGGAGCAGTTGTAACAGTTGCAGCCACTGCAACTGCGACAACAACATCAGCGACCGCCTGTAATTGGAGATGCAGACACTCCCCATACCTTCTACCAGAACAGAGCTGCTATATGTCCACCAGCCATTGCAAGGAAGGATTACGAGATCAAGCCTCAGATGATCAGATTGGTGAAGCAGCACGTGTTCCATGGTCTACCAGCTGAAAATCCGATGGACCACATAGAGAATTACGAGGAGATCTGCATCACTACTAAGTCTAATGGGGTGCCAGCTGATTACATCAAGTGCAAGCTCTTCCCTTTCTCTCTGGCAGATAAGGCATTGAGACGGCTCAAGTCTCTACCTCCTGGATCGTTGACCACTTGGGATGAATGCAGAGCCACTTTCTTGGATCACTTCTACACCAAATCCAAGACGGTTTCGCTGAGGAACAAGATCACCACCTTCTAGCAATATTCAAGAGAGTCCTTCTGTGAGGCTTGGGAGAGGTTCAAAGAGAATCGCAGAGAGTGCCCTCATCATGGATACTCGGATGGGCAGATTCTTAGCATCTTCTACGATGGAGTCGAATGGGATTACAAGAACACTCTCAACGCTGCTAGCAATGGGGATTTCATGACTCATAGTAAGGATGGAGCCTACCAACTGATTGAGAACTTGGCTGCAAGTTCCAACAACCGCTATGCTGAGTATGATAGGTCTAAGCGTGTCAATAGCATGGAGTCTCAGAAGATCGACGAGCTGAATGAGAAGGTAAATCAGCTATTGAAGGCAAGTCAAGGTCAAAGAGGTGTTCAGTTTTTCGAGAGTGGAACGGACCCTATTTCTACCAGGAATTCGCTGAAGAAGGGGATGATGAGTTATAAGAGGTGAATTATGTGAACATGCAAGGTTTCATGCAAAACAGGGGTTTCAACCAGAATTACAGAAACCACTCAAATTTGTCTTATCGAAGCACGAATATCGAGAATCCGCAAGATCAAGTCTACCCACAGCAAATGAACATTCATGGTCAACAATTTCAGGGAAAACCAACCGTGCAAAACGCGGGCGTTCCTGCTTTTCAGGGGTTTTCAGGACAAACTGGCGTGCAAAACGCGGGCATTCCTACTTTTCAGGGGTTTTCAGGATAGACTGGCTTGCAAAACCAGGGTTTTCTGAACAACTTTTATCAGGATTTTCAAAGAAACCAGTTCGTGCAAAATCAGTGTCAGAACAGATTTCAGGGTGAATTTCAGCAGAAACAGCCATTCAACAACTTCCAGACGGCTGCACATGCCCCATTCCAAGCTCCTTCGAGCTCCGTGAATGACTCTCAAGATGAACCCAAGGTTCTTATGCAGCAGCTTTTGCTCAACCAGCAGAAAACTGCTAGCGAGATCAATGTCAAGGTGGACAGCATGTACAATGATCTCAATGGTAAGATTGAATCTCTCTCTACTCACGTGAAGAAGCTTGACACTCAGGTAGCTCAGATCTCAGCATCAGCCAAGCGACCACCAGGGACTCTTCCAGGAAAAGTTGAGATAAATTCCAGAGAGCACTGCAATGCAATATCAGTTCAGAGTAAGATGGAGATTGTACAGACACCGCTTAAACCAGAAGAAGCTGCGGAATCATTATCGTACATCCCTAGAATTCTATACCCTCAAGGACTGAAGAATCGTATTGACAAAGAGAAGTTAGCTGAATTCAATAAGATCGTTAAAGAGCTTTCTCCTGATGTCTCGTTTGAAGAAGCACTTAGAGGTGATCCTGCATATCGGAAATTTGCTAGAGATACCATAGAAAGCCTTACAGTTGTCAAGGCCCTCTTTGTTGAAGCAAGGAATACACCACCTCCTATGAAGATATTGCCTAAGGTGGAAGACCCTGGGAAGTTTGTGGTTCCATGGTCTATTTCAGGAGTTAAATTTGAAGAATCTCTCTGTGATTCTGGATCTTCTATTAATCTCATGTCTAAGGCTATTGCAGAGAAACTCGGGATTACTGAGATGAGACCTGCTCGGATATCTCTCAAGTTTTCAGATTCTTCCACCACGATTCCACATGGCACCATTCATGACTTACATGTTCAAGTAGGAAATTGTCTTGTTCCTACTGATTTCCAGGTGGTGGAGATGATTAAGGATTCTGATATGCCTCTGATTCTTGGGAGATCGTTTATGGCGACAGTGGGTGTAGTTGTGGATTTGCCTAATAGAAGAGTCTCATTCTCCAATACTGACAAAAAGGTCTTCTACAAAGTCGTACCCAATGATGAAGCAACCAAAATTGCATCTTGTGTGACCATTATCAGTGGGGAGAAGTTGTTAATCGAGACAACGAAAGAGCTTGTTGCTAAGAGTGAGGTCAAGGAAGTCCTGGATGGAGACTCTCACATCGTTAACAAGGAAGCCCGTCAAACGAACAAGGCCAAGGAGAAGGTGAAGAGCCAAAGAATCAAGGGAGATTCTCATATGATTTTGGTACCTCTGAGGTGTGTTGGCGACACGATTGAGTATAAGGTGAAGTGCAAAGGAAGTTCGAAACCTTTCTCCAAGGTTAGAGCTATTCTCACTCCAGAGTTTAAAGAGAAGGGTGCAGAAGCTGTGAAGGAAATGTTAAGCAGGGTTCTAGAGTTTAAGATAACTGATCGGGGAACTTGTTTTGGAGCAAGTTCTCATGCCCATCTTCCTGACTGATACATGAGACCAAAGTCAAGCTAATGACTCCACCCACCGGTAAGTTTATATACTTTATTTTTCAGTTATTTTCTAACTTTTGGTTTTGGTTCTAAGTGTTTCAGGTTTCTTTTCAAAAAAAAAAAAAACGTGCAAAAACGGGGCAGGTCGATCGATCCAATTGGCCGAAAGTTTTTGGATCGATCTGGGCCAAGGTACGTTTTCTGTAAAAAAAAAAAAAAAAAAAAAATTTACTTTCATCTTTTGAGTCTCTTTTTAACTTTCTCTTGATTTATTTTCACACCGGGACGGTGTGAAGTAAGTCTGGGGGACGGCGTTCATCGTTTACTAACGTTATTTTCTTTTTTTTTCTCTTTGAGTCAGTTTGTCGATTTATTGAGTCAAATTTGTTGGGAATGATGACTTTTCTTTTGGTTTATTGTGTGACTATTTCATTCGAGTGACCATTGCTGCAGAATCAATTCAGATCCGACTAATGAAAAATTCAAAGGCTGACCAGTTAACTAGAGACGTCTATATTTCCAGCAGAATCCACTAAGCCCGAGCTAATTTCCGAGATCTTCCTTTTACCTCATCGATGTGATTGGTATTCCTAGGGCTTGACTCCTCGTCCATACCTGACAAATGCATCTTGTGTGAAAAGTAATGGTACTCCTCTCCCTTATTCTAAGTTAAATAAAAGCATAAAAGATGAAAGGATTTTCTTTCGAGTAAACGGCTAGGAAAATTTCCGGCGATCCCATTATTTTACTTCGAAAGGAATGATCACACAAAGGTTGGAAGCGAGGCTAGGAAAATTTCCCGTGATACCATTATTCGCTTATACCTTTGAGATAAAAAAGAGAAGAAAAGAAGAAGAAATGATGAGAACATAATAAGTCTAGGGGAGAGAAAGAGTACCAAAGATTATATGGTTGGTTTGTCATGGTATTGTACGGGAATGAGTCGAAAAGGTTCTTGGCATGGAGATCATCGATGAGACCCAGCGATGAAAGGCTTATGGACAATGTTGCAAAATTGTGGGTTGAATGTGGAAAGCTGCGAATGTCTGCGGAGAAGTTCATGGTGGTTCGATTGAGATTGGTTTTGCAATGTGTGGATTATGAGGTGAATGGTCATTAAAACGTTCTAAAGAGAAGGTGAGTTCCCATGATTTTCAAACCTCGACTCGATACTTAGTGTTTGCTTGAGGACAAGCAAAACGCTAAGTCTGGGGGAGTTGACATATCATGGTTTTTTACCGGTTTTCAACCATGATATTCATCGTTTTATCGAGTTTTTTCTACGTTTTAGAGTCTTTTCAGGTTGAAACATGTTTGGCTAGAGTCTAAGGCATAAGGAGAAGGAATAGTTGCAAACGGATATGTGAAGATGCATGATTCTGCGGAAATGTCAAAATTTCGGCACTCGATGAATACATTTCTACCAATGGATCGACCTCAAATTTTGACACAGGATCGAGCGTCGAGTTAACTTTCGTTTGGAAGTAATTTGAAGTCAGTCCAACGGTGCGATCGAAAGTTATGCAAGTTTTAGTGAAGACATGTCCGTCTGGCGAGCAAAAGAAACATGTGAAGAAAAAAAGGAAATTTCAGTTTTTCCTTATTGGGTTTGGCTTTGCCAGAGATTTCGACCATAACATTATTAGACCTATTTATATGTTGTTCTATTCAGACTTTTGGTTTTCTGCAATTTGTAAGCTTTGGGGGAGACGAAGCTCTGACTCTACATCTCTTGAGAAGATTTCTGAACCCCTTTAGATTTCTATTTATTTGATTATGAGTTTTTCTTCATCTCTTTCTTGTTTCTCTGCATCCATGTATGAGTAGTTTCATAGTTAAGTTTAGGGTTTCAAAGGAATGTATGAATCATTGAATCAGACATAGATAGGGTTTTATCATTTTGTCTTCACCTATCGTTGTTCTCATTGCTTAGATTAAATTGATCACTTAATCTCTGATTTTAGGTTTAATCTATTCATCAAAAGTGTTATAGATTGCTTGATAGAACATAGGTGAGCAAATTGTCCTTAGCCAACGAAAACTGATGTTAAGGCAATTTGTGAACATATCAAACCTGCTCGTTAATGCTTGTTTAGAATTCTAAGATCAAACGACAGTTTAGATTCTTAGATTACTAGATAAAATAATTGATACCACGACAGTAGATTAGTTAAACATTCATATTTGAGTTTAAGACTGCGCTTATTATTTCCTGAATAATTGTCTGGTTCATGATCTCTGAATTCCTGCGAATTGTCCTAGACTTAACGCTTGCTTTTTATTGATTTCACACCGTTTAATTTGCTATTTTCATTTATTATTGCTATCAACATTCATATTGCCATCTTAGCTTAACTTTACCCATATAGATTCGTAGCGTTTCACTTGGTTCTCGTGGATTTGATCCCTAAATACTACTTCGTTTGCTGTGCACTTGCAGTGATATTTTAGGGTTAAAATTCTGTGTATCACCTGAAAAGGCTCTGCAAACTACATAAGCATTAAAATGCCAATTAAACATCAAAATTAATGAAAATACTTAATAAAAACCTATAAAAATCATATGTAAAACCGGTAAAATATTATGTATATCAATCCTTCATTTATGTTGAGTTTAATGCTAGTTTTGACTTGATCACTCAAAATCTAGACATTATATATTTCATGTCCGGAAGGTGTTTGTGAAAATGTTTGAACCAAACATTCGTGAGCTTTACATACCTAGCCAATAAGATTGATGATTAGAATGTTTGGTGAAACAGTTTGACTTGTTCTTAATGCTCATTGATTGTCTAATTGCAAATAGAAGTTTAGCTCAATTAGGTGATTAAGAAAGTGATTAGTGTAATGGAAGTGGATTAATCATATTTGTGAGTTCTGTGTTCTAGAATAGTGTTTAATTCAATATTTGGCATTATTGTTTGATTGTTAATCTATTCTTATGATAGTTAAACTCATGGTCCAATGTCTTTATCTTGTTTTTCTTCTTGCATTTTACTTTCTTATCTTTTAAACCAAACAAAAACCAATAGTTGTAGATTATTTTGTCTCTCGTATATTTAGTGTTGCAATCTTTGTTCATAGTGAATCGACCATTAAATACTATATACATCGCACTTGTAGTTTTATTTAAAACTTTATCATTTATAAAGTTTCGCTCACCTATTAGAAATTTACTTTCTAGTGGAGTTAATAGAACGTGTCAATATATAATAGACATGAGTCGGTCTACTCATCACTAATTACTTATAAGTTGGAAATTCATAGACATACTATGATTTGCTCCGTGCTACAAATGTAAAATTGATCTTTGCAATTAAAGAACATCTTTTAATTTTTTGCATTTAAAAAAAAACTAATAATGGAAAATTTTAAATTACGATCGAATGAGTAAATCCATAAAGAAGTAGAGTAAATTCTTGTGAAATCTTAAAATCCAATAATACGCCCTTAATTAGATTCAGACACGCCATTAGCAATAATAATTAGCAAAGACGATAAGAGTCATTACCAAGTCGCAAATCACCACCACTAGTCGACGTTTGACGACTTCCTTAAAACAAAAAAAAACTAATTACTCCGTCAACTATTGAGAAAAGGAAGTCGCAGCCGCCGTCAAATAGCCCCGCGACCACCACGTTTTTTCTCTGGACAAGAAGATTCCACATTTAACGCCGTTAATCATTTCCGTTATTACCTCTCTCTCCCCTTCTCCCTCCTACAATCTCTCTCTCTCTCTCTCTCTCTAGCTTTGGTAAAGCAAGCACCTTTTGATTCTTAGCTGTACAAAAATCTCTCTCTAGAAACTTCTCTGTTTATGCAACTGGACAAGAAAGGGGGCAGAAGAAGAAAACTCGAGGATCGCCATTGAAGTAGTTGCGTAGTCTCAAAGCTGCAATATTTTGCAATCCCGAGGAGATTCGTCAAGTTAATCCCAGGTTCGGTCACTTGGTGTTTGATTTTTTTTCCAAAAGCTTTGATTTTTCTCATGAGTCCCCTTTTTCCGCTATTGTTTTGCTCTTTGACTTTGTCTAGCTTTTCTTAGATCTGTATATTTCGCAGTGTTTTGTTCTTTATTCATCGATTTTACTTTGTGATTGGCCGGACAATTTGATTTTTCGAATCTGTGAAAAATGAATTGAGAATTTGGTTTCTGCTGTGCAGTCCAATCTTGGTGATGGCTAGTCGGGTGAAAGAAGACGAGAAAAACGAGCGTGTGATAAGAGGTCTTCTCAAACTTCCCGAGAACAAGAGATGCATTAACTGTAATAGCCTGGTAAGTTTTGTTCTCTGTCTTTTATATACTCTTCAAGAAAACAAGAAAGAGATACAGACAGTAAGTAACTTCTTATGTTCTTCTTCCTTCTTAAAAACAGGGACCACAATATGTCTGCATTACTTTCTGGACTTTCGTTTGCACAAACTGCAGTGGAATACAGTGAGTTTTTAGATTCTGTGGTTTATATCCTCTTAGCCTTTGTTCATCGAGTTGCAATTTTAGTTAAAGTATGAATATAATAAATGTTTCAGCCGTGAGTTTACCCACCGTGTTAAATCGGTATCGATGGCGAAATTTACTTCACAGGAGGTTATTGCTCTACAAGAAGGTGGAAATCAGGTATGTAGACAGTGTAACAACATTTTTGATATTGTGTTTTGAGTTTTACGGTTAGCTTCCCGCTCTGACATTATGCTCTGGTAACAGCGTGCTAAGGACATTTATTTTAAAGGAATGGATCAACAGAGGCAGTCATTGCCTGATGGAAGGTATTACAACGATCTCTTCCTTCGCTTTAGAGTTTTGCTGGCCTGCAGTTTCCAGAATGACTGAATCTTCTGTTTTCTGTCAGTAATGTAGAGCGGTTGCGGGACTTCATCAGAAATGTTTATGTGAATAAAAGATACACAAATGAGAAGAGTGATGAGAAGCCTCCAAGACAGATGGTAAGAAGGATGTCTTTTTTCTGTTTTTGATTACCTCTAGAAATCCTCATCTGCTGCAAATGATTCTTAGCCCGCTATTGTGATTCATTGTAACTTCATATTCTGCAGGGGGACAAAAATGATGAGACTCGAAGTTCTAGTGGATCTCGAAGCCCGCCTTATGAAGATACATATGATCGTCGTTACAGTGACAGATCAAGTCCCGGTGGGAGAAGTCCTGGTTTTGAGCCAGGTAGCAGGAAATTTGGCGATTTCAGCAAAAGCCCTTCTCGCCCTGAGGTAGTGAATGATTGGCGAAGAGAGGATAGATTTGGGGGTGGAAGAAAATCAGAAGAGGGATCTCGGTCACCTGAGCAAGTAAAAGACTTTGGTTCATCTAGCCCTCCTGTGGCTCGACCTGTTAGGGAAATTTTGAGTGATAGTGTTGCTCCTCTTCGCATTGCAGAGCCTCCGAAACCCGAAGTCAATAGAAATATCGATGCTTCAGCACACGCAAAGGTTTGGCTTCTTCATATATGGAGTTTATATATGTTGTCAAGTAGATAAGCGCCAAGCTGTTTTAGGGTGATGGCATCTAGGTGTCAGGGAGGAAGAATAACGTTGTTCTTGTCCATTTGGCTAATTGCAGAAAACTGTATCATCTAGTAGTTTGACTTCTACTAATGAGAATCCACAAGGAGTGAAGCTGGAGCCTAGTGTTAGCCTGATTGATTTTGATGATGACCCCGAGCCTTCTGTTGCTCCAGCAGTTGTACCGCAAGCACCACAACCAACCACATCTCAGCCTGTAGCGCAGCCAACAAGTTCATCTAATGATAATTGGGCATCTTTTGATAATGTCCCCAGTGGAAATATATCTCAAGCTCCACCCAGTGGAAACACGGTGGATTCACTTCTCTCTCAGTTGGAAGTTTCTTCTTCAGTGCCAGTTCAGACATCTGGGATACCCAGTGGACCTGGTGCTTCAACAAATATGACTACCTTTCCAGCAAATCCTTCTGTTGTTGGACAATGGCCTGGTGTACAGCAGCAGTCTCCTTCATTGTTGCCCGCACATCTTGGTCATCATGCGCCGCATGGTTTTGCACCACCACTGAATGGACCATCAAGCGGACAGGTGGGAACTTCATTGCATTCTGCCTCGGAAACTTGCATAACATTTTCTTCTTAAGCTTTTATTTATGTGGTTAAGCTTCCCCGATCTGTTTTACAGCCATGGAACACAGGATTTGCATCTAATGTACAAAGGTCAGTGAGTGCACCGTCCTTGCAACCTCTTCTTGGAGGGCCTCAGGGGGGCACTTCTGGTGGCCTGCAGTCTTCTGAAGTGAAACCTTCCGGAAGAACAGAATTACCCGCGGTATCAGTTAATTTAGCCTTTTGGCTCTCTTTGTTTACATCTTATGAGCTACATGACTCTAAATTCTTTACCAATCTTGTTCATAGGATCTGTTCACTGTAACCTACCCGTCATACCACCATGCAGCAGTGCCTGGATGGCAAGCTGGTCCACGGCATGGTATGGGCTATGGGATGCAGCAGTACAACACTAGTGCGGTACAGTTTTTTGCTTATAAAGTTTCGATCCGTTATTTATTTATAGTATCCCAGACCTCGCAGCTCGTGACTTTCTTATCATCATCATACAGCCTTTCCAGAATTTTCAGCAGCCGGCCAAGTCAGTGAACCCTTTTGACTTTAGCAATGAGTCGCCATCACAAACTCAAACGGTATGTTCTTTAGTTTGTTTGACCAATCCAGAAGGAGTTTGTTGTGTATTCATGTATTTTGCATTACATTTAGTCGAGAGTTTTAGAATTCTGATATTATTGAAGAACTCGGAGAATAGAAAAACGTAGTGCATGGTTTGAAATCGACTTCTGAGAGTTCCATCAGCTCTTAAGTCATAGTCAGAAAAAAATGACCTTAGAGAGCTCCTAAAACCCGTCTCTATTTCTCACTCAGCATCTGTATCCAAACATGTCTTTTTCAAATGAATACATAGCATTGACAGTCGATAGCTACGTCCTAAGTGATGTGCAATGGTACAGGCAACACAGTTTCCTTCCATGGCAACTATGCAAGGTGCTCTACCTAATACATTACCTCCTTCGGGCATAATGCGAACTTCCAGCCTTGGTGCTGTTACACAAGCATGGATGCCTTCTCAAGGAGTACATAATCCTCCCCATTTATCAGGCCATCCATCTGCGATGCCACCAAGTAAAACACTCCTCCATCCTCTCTTGTACATGTTTATTCTCTGATGTAGAGTAATGTGTTGACTCTTATGAACTTTTGGCTCCAAATTTTCTAGGGTACATGTCTCCTCAAGTACCAGGCAACATTCCACCGAGGTAAAAGACTCTTTTGATGGAGCTAATCTATTACCCCTTTGTTTAAACATGATTTTGTAATCTTTCCAAAATTGTTCATAAAGTTATTAGCCCTCCCTTTTGCAGCAACATGAGTGGTCCATATGGATATGGTAATCAACAAACAGGTCATCATTTTGGAATCCCATTTGCAGCACCTCCTTCAAACCCACCTTCAGGAGGAAACCCATTCGGGTAACTTTGACCTTGGTTTGTTCTCGTAAAACGAAACTAGCTTATGTTATATGTCTAAGGTCCTAAGTTTCCCTTGGAAGTTTGAGTTCTATGGTATGAGATGCAAGCAAAAACATGGGAAAGTTGGATGAAAAAACCAAAGGGAAACAAGTAAGAGAGAGATGGAGTTAGATAGAAACAGAGAGAGTTGGGTGTGATGGATTAAGTTGATTCTTTATTGTGCATCAAAAAAGCTGTTAATTAGGTGTCATTTCATCCCTTTTTAAATTCTTCTTGTGTTGTTGTATTGTTGTAATATTAACTTGTCGGTGGTTCCCGTGCGCCGTTGTTGTGTTATTCTTCACCATTTTTTTTCTTATTGTCCTTTAGGTTGGTATTGTTTTGTAAAAGTATATACGTTGGGACCATAATAATAAGTTTTGTTAAGAGTGAAGATTGGTTTCTGCTTATATGTGTTTTTGGAGGATCGAGGCATCGTTCACAGTGCGGATCCATGTGACCCCCTTTTTGTCTTTTTACCTTGTTTTGGAGCTTTGTTCGATGATGACGAAAGAGTCTTTGCAATTTTGTATAAATGTTGTCTGATTTCTATTAGTTTTGATTTACATTTTGACATGAAGATAGGTGTTGTGACAATCCAAATCCTTGATGGTCACAAATGGTACAATGAAACAATAATAATCATAACTATATTTGTATCCACCTTCCTATAACAATCTACTTTACAAAGATTTGTATTCCGGACAATTCCCCAACCTACAATCGTCTAATACTAGTTTTCCCACAAAACCCATGAGAGCGTGTTTGCATTGCCAACCGCAACTTCCATCCTGGTCGTAGGTGAAAAAGGGGTGTAGTTCTAACCCACACGAGGAGAAAAGAGATCGAAAACGACAATTTTCTCTGTCGTTTCCCAAAATCTCTCTTATCTTTCATGTCCCACTTGTCGTTTGTCTTCTGTTCTTCAGTACGATTGGAGCCACCAGCATCCAAACTGTCACAGCATTTCATCAACAAAACATTACAAAACTGTTTCCCAATCTTAAGGGTTTTAAGGATGAAAGCATTAAAAATGTGTCATGACTCAATTCTTTCTACTTACTGTATACGCAAACCGCAAGCCACTCGTTCACAACCCGTACCCAAGTACTCGTCCATCCCACATCAATCGTCCACCTAAACACGCAAAACATAAAACAGTGTGAGTTTAAGGTTCTCAATCTCACAAAAGCTCACAAGTTAACTATGTGTGTGCATTGAATGTATGAATAAGATTGTTGAGAAAAAGCTTTACTTTTTCATGGGGTGATGAGTGTTCCATCCGATGAGTAGCATAGCGAAGTACATTGCTCCTGTGGCAAATACAAAATGGAAGAAGCCATATCCATATGGAACATCTTCTTCTTCCTCTTCTTCTTCTCCTTGACTGTTCTCATCTTTCTTGAATTGGAAACATTGTGAGTCTATTCCTGTCGAAAATGTCGCAATCACCATTGCAAGTAGCGCAACCACAAAGCTCTGCAAAAATGTATATTTCAAAATCAGCAAACTATTTTTGGATGAAACAGAAGAAAAGGGAGTGTTGAGAGGTTGAAAGAAGGTTTTACAATGATGGTAAGCCAGTCTGTTCTGTTCGAAGCTGCTGCTTTTCTGTTGCAACTTTCGCCCACTGGTTCACTGCGGCAACATTTTTTTAGAGATGATTCAATTTACAATTAGAGCTTTTCAACACAAAATAAAGACCATTACAAGTGTCGTTTTAAGTCTTAAATTTTGTTTCATAAAACGTGTTTTGTAATTTCAATGTAGTTTTTTACAATATTAATTAAGGGTATAACAAAAGAATTTTTTTAAAAATATTTCGTGTGAAAAAGTCTAAAACGATATTTAATATGAAATGGAGAGAGTATATATTTTCAGGTTGAGATGCAAAAATTTGAATAGAAGTGGGTCAATTATATTTAGGGTGTACACATGTTAAATTTAATATGTTTAACACAAGAAGAAGAAAAATATGATTAGATGCAATGGGACTTCTTTATAAAATTTTTTTTTGAAACTTTGTAGATTATTATTTAGATATTAATATTTTATTAGAAAAATAAAAATTTAAGGAACGTTTGCATTCCGTTAGTTTGATATTGTTAAACGCGGAAAAAAAGAAAGAAGTATGTGTACTAACAGAAAAAATTAATTCAACTATTTAAAAAAATTCGTGTATATTTATGAAAATGATATCGTAATTTTTTTAATGAAATTTTTCTACTTTTTCAAGAGCTGAAACAATGAGATTTACTAAACCAAAGAGAACCGATATGAAATCCAATTTTTTTAATATATATCCAAAACATAAAGTCTAAACCGTCAAAACCAATCTCTAAACCGAGAGACCCAACCCAAAACCGAACCTGGATCACATAAGTCTAGATCCCTAAAATTGAAACCCCTAAACCATTCATCATCATCATCTTCCCCTTTGCTTGGGACTTTACCGCTCATGGAATCTGATCTCTCCGTTGCTGACAGTTCGTGACTCGAAGCAACCGGCTGAGGCTCTGACCTTGACTGTGTCTCAGTTACAAGACAGGTCTGTGTCTGCTCTTTTTTCAACCTGAAAATATCGTTCAAGACACAGAAGCCGTTGTCTTGTTGAGCCAGAAGAAACGTTTGCGTAAACTTGTTCCTCACGCTATTTTTCTTGCTAGTCAAGTATCCATTGACGAAGACAATAACATGACCATTCTCCATAGGATATGGTAGACCAAGTGAAGTTTCAATCTCAGCCGTGTAATCTTCGAATCTCACAGCAAGAAACTCATCTTTCACCTCATCCTTAGTCCAAACAGTTTTCTTGACTTGGGTTGCAGGATAAAGACGGTTAAACAGACAGGAATCGTTATAGAACATGTCAAGAAACTGAGGTGCTTCGTTAAGAGTATGATAGTATTGCTTCACAAAGGCACGACTAACAATCTCTGCATTAGCCACCTCCTCTGACATATCTCCAGGGACTTAGAGAGAGATCTGACGACCGAAGCTTCGAGAAACAAAGCAGCAGCAGGAAGATGATGAATGGTTTTTTGGCCTAACTTCTCCACCAATATATATAGTGATAAAGAATCCCAAATCCAACTAATTTCCTAATCCTACTCGACTACAAACTCCTAAACCATTTTAACTTTATTCAAGTTACCTAATCCGCAAAGAAAATAAATTAAAATGAAAAAGTATGTTTGAGTTTCAAACATTCTAACCAAAATAAATTTTTAAAAAAAATTGGACTACGAACCGGCCGGGTCAACCAAACTGCTGGTTCTCGGGTTTTTGTCGGTTTTCTGATTTAAGCGGGTCAAAATGATTTGGAATTTTAAGATTTAACCGGACCGGATTTATGACATTGAAAAAAACAAATGAAGAATTGAAGGAAACATAACATACCTTCGAATGGCGCACCAGCACATAAACACAACATAGAGTCCCATAAGAGCTGGAGTCAAGTATCCAGCATTCACCTGTTGGTGTTGGCAACAACAAACAAAACCTTAATAACTTCAAACATCCAAACACACACACACACACGACACATTATAATGGATACAAAAAGACTTACTTTAGGGTGGAGAGCGATGCTTGTCATGAGTTGGATGAGGAACAAAGTCCAAGTTATGAAGAATATGTTGAGAAGGCATGACGAATCAGGCGCATACCATATGTACATCAAAATCACGCCAACTATACACACTGTGTATGAAGTAGTTGCTAGTAACATCACACGGACATGACTATAAACATAACAAAGAGTGTTGCTTGATTAGTATAAATTGAAAAGAAAAAGTAAAACTTTCTTGTGAAATTAAAACCAACCATCTTTCTGCATCTTTTTGGGACTGATAGCATTCGTTGAGCCATGTAATGAAACTGATCACACTAATTAGCTGTATCAGTAGAAATACCCTATAAAGAAAACAAGAACAATAAGATTGGGGATATTCATTGATCATATATGTACATTTTAGATTTGGACAGATCAATCTTACCCTGCACCAAAATGGGCTATCTCTCCTGCAAAACAAACCAAAGGAAAAAGACGTTTTACTCATCGTGCCAATTGAATTTGAAAGAGTACTAGAAGGGGATTATTCTCGTCAAGCTTTACCGTAAAGGCGAATAATGGTAGAAGGTAGCAAGAAAGGAATGATGGTTAAGGCAGGCCACATGATAAGCTTAGCAGACCACCATCCAGAATGCCATCTATCTCTTGATGAATGCGTTTTCGACGTGCCAAGTGTTGAAAGAAACATAACGAAATAGAACAACTGAGGATTTACAGTTAAGCCCAAAACATTTGCTGATAAAAGTATTTTAAGATGACTTAGTAAAGATATGGTCTGCAAGACTGAATCAAGAAAGGATACAAAACATCCCAAGCTAACCCTTAAGACTCCTTCGGTCCCTAAACAGTTTTCGCCGCCTTTGCAATTCTTGAATTCTGCAATATGATCAAATTAAAAAAAAAAAAAACAGAGGAGTTGCATCAGCATCGTTCAACTTGTGAGACAAGGAACGAGAATGAAACCTGATTTAGTGGGCACATACTTGTCACTTCTGTTAAGGCACGCCGACCATAATCACGAGCAGCCCAAGCTAATAGATTCGCGATGAGAAATATCAGACCGTATGCATATCTAGCCATCCAGGGATTGCAGCCATTGCGAAACTGATTAAACCATGATCCATTCTTGATTGCTTCATAGCTCTCTTTTCTGCTGCTTCCGCTGTTGACAACGCTTGTACCGGTCTCCATAACTCCTTAAACTTACCAGACTCTCTCCTCTTCATGACATTAGAAGATCGAAAAATTCAAGAAACACATCATTGCTTAATATCATTCCATGGGAGGATAGAAATCAGTTTCTTAGACGGAAGAAACGGTCAAGAACGACAAAAGGCAACACAGGAGCGAGAAATTCGCCCTGTCCGAGAATTCTCTTCCTTCAGACCAAAACCTGTGAAAAGAAACAATGCCAAAACAGAGTCGGTAACAAGAAGACAAAAGAATGAAGCAAAGGATGAGAATCCAATTCCGTTATGAAAACAAGAAGAGGAGCATACAAATCTAAGACGGGACTCTAATCTGAAACGGTGGCGATTGCGGTTTTTAATTCGAATCGGAAAATTTCATGTTTTACATGAGAAACATCTGAAGTGTAATCTCAAAAAAATCACACAGAATCCGTTTCTCAACAGAAAGCATATCATTTCTTTTTTTTTTTGTTCTACCGAACAAGACAGAGAATACGTATAGTGCAAGTAAACCCTTCCCTTCTTTATAGCCCAAACTAAAAAAGCAACCTTTGTAAGCGTCAACGAGAATCCACATTACATGGCTCATTTTAGTCCGAGATCACAACTTTGAACCTTAACCATGTGAATGATAAAGACAAAACATGCACCAAACTTAAAAAGTAAGCCATATTCTGAGGTCAAGATTCTTAAGACTCATTTCCAATTATTATAATTCCCAAAGTCGAGATTTGGCAGGAACTGATAAGTACTAACCCAAAAACTAAACATAATGAAAAAGGAGGAACCTTTTGGATGGTAACTAAATTTCTCCAGAGGCGTGGATAAACAAATGAAGCAGCCAAAAAACTTTATTTGACAAGGAAACAAAAGCTTAAGAGATCAAAAGAGAAGATAAAAAAGAATCAGATCTGATTGAGAGATATATATATATAATGGGATTTTATGCAATTGTGGACTCCAAAAGAAACGTGATGGTACGGATACAATTGTGGAAACGAATATTTTCATCTCTTACGAATCTGAATGGGTAATGTTAAGCAGCAACATCAGATGCCTTCTTTTGGGCTTCACAGGTCCACTTAATGGAGTGGAGACACATGCCTCCACTTGTACACTATTTGAAGAAAAAAACGAGATAAACTATCTCCCCAAAATATCTTATAAAGAAAAACGATATCTACAATATTGGGATAACATATATTATCAAATCTATTCAATTTCCTCTCTTTTTTTTGTGATAAACTTTTTTAAATATCGCTAAAGTAACTTTTTTGTTCTAAACATATCGTTATTAGTTTTTTGTTTTTTTAAATAACATTAAATTTTTTTTTTTCCAAAAAAATACCTCAAACACTAAAAATAATTTTTAAAGGTTTATAATTTAAATGTTTGGATTTAGGTTTAGTATTTTAAATTTAGGATTTAGTTTTTAGAGTTTAGGATTTAGTTTTTATGGTTTAAAGTTTAGTTTTAATTTTGAGGTATTTTGGGAGAAAAGAACTTTAGTAATATTTTTGGAAAAAAAACTAGGGATAGTATGTTTGAAATTTTGGGTGAAAAGAATTTTAGTAATATTTTTGGAAAAAAAAATTAGTGATGGAACTTTATTTTTATGATATTGTTGAGAATTTCTTTTTTTTTATTGAGATTAATATTTTCTCTACTTTTCCTAAATGATCTAATTGTGAACTTCCGAGTAGAGGTGTTCGATCTATATTTCGGTACGGTTTTAGTTAACATTTTTTTTTTTTTTTGGTTTTGAGTTTATTGCAAACAATGTAAAACCAAATCTATTGTAGACTGGTTTACATGGTTAATGGTTTTGGTTCCAGTTCAGATGCAGTTTTAGTCGGATATATATTTAATTTTTTTTTTAAATGTGTAAATGGTTGACAAGTTAGAGAAAAAAAATTGGGTGGAATTGATTATTCATTTCAATTCTTCTACAATTTTATCATTTGGACTGAATTTGTTTTCCTCCAAATTTTAGTGGATCCCACCAAATAAGTGGAAAATAAGTCAAATTCTTCTAGATTTGTTATACCTCAAAATATGAGAAGAACACGGTGGAAAATGCTAGTTCCACTCTTTTTGTTTACTTATTAATTTTACTTTTATTCTTCTCATTTACAACCATTTGCACTTGTTTGGATCCACATTTATGGCATTTTGTATTTAATTTAGTAATAAGTATTTATTTTTATTTTTTTTTGAAAAATAAAATGAACCACAATCCATCATATTTTATACTTTATTATCTATAAAAAAAATTCTTATTTTAAAAAAAAATTAACAAAAGAATATCAAAATTTTAGAAATCCGTGGACTAACCGGCAAAAATCGTTGTCGTATGATAGGGTAGATTATGAGTGGCTTTTCTAAAATCATTTTTTGGTGGGCAAATCTATCAAAACTCTCAAATATTTTTAACCCGATGCGAGACAAGTTAAAATTAAATGAAGGTGCATTAATTTATCCTACATAAAATTTATATAGGCATGGTCTGAAGCATATACAAGTAAAGCCATTCACTAGGATCTCGAATTAAATTGCAAAAAAAAAAAATATATAACTAAAAAGCATAATATTTTGATATTATTAAACATATATATGAAAAAGGCACACCTTCGGAAATATTAAACCAGTCTTATATAAGTAGTAATTATGTATAATCTGGTGATCATTTATAGCTCATCTCACGTTTACACGCTCATATAGACTAGGAGTAATGAGCCATGGCCTTACCACTATGAAATACATAATATAATAATAAAATGGAGTAGATAGGTAAATTCGACCCTAAGAAGAGAGATAGCATGTGAAGGAGTGTGGTATTGGTATTTGTAGTCTAGGTACAGTAGATTCATCATTATTATGTTTAGAACCCCAGAAATGAGAATAAAGTCTGGCGTAAGTCCTAACGTTATAGGTAAGGTAGGGCAAATCGGGTTCCATTTTCATATGGGACCTCGTCAAATCTTTCGTGCCAAAAAAGACAACTTTTAAACCAAAAATCTTAATTTGAGGGTTAAAATCGTTTTCATTTGCCTAAATTAAAAAACAAACCCGAAATAACCGACATCTGAACGAATTTACATCATTATAATACGACTAGCTAGTAAACCTTAATAGTAATACCATATATAGCCAAGCATAAATAACCAGAAAAACATATAATCACGTTTTTTATTCTTTTTCTAATCAACATTGAGTGTGTTTACATTGACTCCACACAGCAAAATGGGTAGCCAATAGAAGATGACTACTATTTCTGTTTTGTGTTCTTTTTTGACTCAAGGAAGAGAAAATTAGTTGATTTAGCCGCAAAAATTGAGTTGCTTAGCAAAAGAAGGAAAAGTAAAACGTAAAACAATACTTAATGACTAACTCTAAACGATAATTTCTTAACGACTAAACTTTGACAAAAAAATGTCAAAACCTGTCAATAGCTCGTCCTTATGGTCTTTCATGTGTGTTTTCATTTTCAACATAAACATAAATTAAAACATAATTAATTTCATTATTATGTTTTAGTTACGGCTAATCTGTTGGCAAAGTGAGATAATTAGCAGAAAGCAAAGAGGCGGAAAAAAGGTAGAGGAAACGAGTGGGTCCCGCTCTGTCTCTGCCGATTATCTTTTGTAAAATCGACCTTTCTCAGCTACGGATTCCCGAGAAAACGGAGGGAAAATTACGCCAAACAGAGGAAAACTAACTCCGAAGCTGGTCGGATGCAAATTTCATTTTCCCGAGAAAAACGAGAGAAAACTACGCCAAACAGAAGAAACTAATTCGAATTTCTCCATTGATTGCATAACAGATTCTACACCCGGAACTTGAGTTCGACGCCATTTTCGTTTTCCCGAGAAAATCCAGATACATACTATATTTTAGTATCTTACAACTCATGACAAGCAAGCACACACGCACATGTTTATAAATCTCAGAGATCAAAAAAAAGAAGAGAGAACCTGTGATTTTATCGTGAAGAAGTTCGCTATTGAAGCGAGATCAGATCTGGATATGTGGAGAATGTTGTGTGTTTTACTCCACAAGCTCTCTTCTAATGTGAAATCAAACAAGAACAAGTTAAATAAATAATCTGAGAGAGAAAGAGAGAAATGTGAAAACGAAAAGATTATTGGTTTCAGGTTTTGATCTGTACTTTTTTTTTTCTCTTTAGAAAACACTTCTTATACTTATATATATACAAATCTATATGTCTGTGTATATCTATAGATTTATACACAGCTTCCTTTTTTCTTTGTAATTTTTTTTTTCCTTTAATTTATCTCTTGCTTTCCCGCCGCTAGCTTCCTCTTTCCGCTACATCCTCTCGTATCTCTTTATAAGAAAGAACAAATAATAATTACAAGAAAACAAAAATTAAATATAATAAAATGAAAGGGCACGGTTTTTTTTTTTTTTTTAATACAAATCACAAAATATTTGATATATTAAACCATAATTCTTGAAGGTGTAATGATATTTTCGTAACAAAAAGGTATAATAATATTCCATATTGTTTGCTTAATTTCTTTGCTTGTTTAATGACAATGGTATTAAAGTCTTAACTATGCAATTAATTACGGGAGAAAATCAGGCATAAAATCATTAAAATATTAGTGCTGACTTCAGATTTGATTTTTATGATTCTATTATTATACGTGAACGTCTGTGATCATTTATTACCTTCTATCTCGATTTTTTTCTTTCTTAATTAGTTGTGGTGTCCAATAAATGAAATTTTTATCCGTATATAATTATTATTATATTGGGATATAAGTTTATTTCGGACGTAGATTGAATTTCTTATGTTCAAAAAAAAAAAACAATTCAAACGAGCCAACAAATTAAAAACAAAAACAGATCCTTACAACATTTTTTTTTGTTAATTCGCTAATAGAGAAAATTAGTTAAAACTTTGTGACTAGCCTCCATTTTAATTCACTTAGATATTGAAATTCAGATTGGAAGCCTGACTACAGTTGGGATTCTTTACCATCAAAATATTATAAAATTCAATTGTACCCACTGAAAAGCTATGTTGCATAGAAACTCCATTTGATAATATTTCACGTTCTGGAGTCGGAATTGGAATCGAAATTTTTTGGAATCTTTTGAAAACGTTGCAGAAACGTGATTCCAAAAATTACCAATTTGGAAGCGTCGTGGAAATGTCCGATTCCATTTTAGAATCGCGACGGAAGTTTCTTTTTATTTCTGGAAACGTAAAAAAACAAATATTAGGAAGCTTAAGGACTGTTTTGATATTTTTATAACTTAGTGAAAAAAAAAATCTAAAGAAATAGGAATCGTCACTTAGTCATCTTCCCTAATCACTAAGAAGTAAGTTAGTTAATACTTTTATGTATTTGATTTGTGCTCCAACTTTCGAACAATGTTTTTGAATATGGTTTAATCTTGAATGTTTGGTATTATTCATATTATTATATATATATATATATATATATACATATGGTTATACGCTTCCAAAACGTACCCGTTTTCTAATTTTTTCAAAAAAATTGCTTCCACATTTCCGAACGTTTCGTTTCTATGTATTCGTTTCCGATTCCATGCAACATAGCTGAAAAGTGAAAAAAACAAAAATTCATACATTTTTTTCCAAACACTGAAACCTATATAAATTTTATGCCAAACATTTGAAAGTGCGTTGATTTGGTGAAGTCATCATATGTGTGGAACAAGATGATGGGATGATTGGTAGGGATTTTAACTTTAGGCAATTATTTTTAAAAATTAAAAAAATTGGTGTAGAGAATTTAATTTTAAAATAGTGGGCTATAGCTTTAAAAATATAAAAGTCAGATTTTGTAGGCTTTAAAAAACTGTCGAACAAAGAGCAAAAAAATGAAGAAAATGGCTGTGAGAATTTTTAGCAGAAATTTTAGAATTTTTGAGACTTTTAAATCAATAAAGTTTGATTGAGTAAATTATGGCTTTAAAAGTTTTAATTTTTTTTAAAGTTCTTACACTTTTTAAAATTCATTTGCCAATCACCCCCAATATATGTTGAAACATGGAGAAAAAAATGACGTGGACAAAAAACTGACGTGGACAACACGCCTAAAAGGGAATAAGCATTTTAACATAAATGAAGATACGCGAAATGAAGACTTGGAATGGAGATATTCACAATGAATATTTGATGTCATCAGAATCAAGATACTAACCTAGAAGTTCTAGTTGCCCTACGAATATAAAAGGGGATGAAGTAGAGTATGCTAGATTAGCTGTTGTATGCAAGAGAAGCGCATAAAAACTTTCTTGCTTTGAGAGAGTAATGATTACTCTATTACGGAAAGTAAGAGAGCTTAGAGTAATTTGTGTATTTTTTCTATGTTCTTGTGTAGATTAGGAATGTTGTTGTCAAGCGAAGAGTGTCTTAGCTGTTGTGTAAAACCAATCAAGAAAGTGTTATCTTCTTGATAAAATTTATGGAATAAAAGAAAATACGGTGTGCTGTAGTTTTTGGTAAAAGTTGATTAGTCCATCTACTTTTTCATTTGGTATCAGAGCGGGGAGGTGAAGATCATGCGGAGAAGATGGACTCGTCTAAGGAACTTGCCGTTGTGCACATACCACTCTTACTTGGGACATTGTAGATTCATGTCCAAATACCTCTAGGAATGACCCGATAGGCTAACTACACAAATGGCGCTAAGGGATTCGCCTAAGCTAAATACACGTGGCGATAAGAGATTCACCTAAGCTAAATGTGATTATTTTATCTCCAATAATTTCCCCCGTTGCTCGAGTCTGAGTGTCGGACTCAGGAAACGGACGAGCGTTCTTTAGAGGAGTTTGAATTGCCAACATGATCTCATGCTTTTGCCACCTAAAACATCAAGCATGGTTAAATTGAACCAAGCCCGGAAGCATGGGAGTTGTGAAAACCTCTGGGGAGGCTGGAGCCTGAATCCAGAGACCTGGAGGGCACTAGATCCCTCATAGGTGGCCGGAACCTGAGTTTGGAGATCTGAGGGCATGAGAACCTTAATAGAGGCCTGATCCTGAGTTTGGAGACCTGTGGGTACGAGATTCATGAAGGCCCACTGCCTGAATCTGGAGACCTGGGAGGGCTCGAGATCCCCTCAGAGATAGCGATGACCTGAGTCCGGAGACCTGGGAAGGCATGAGAATCTCTTCGAAGGTCGCGATGACCTGAATCCAGATACCTAAGAAGGCATGAGAACCTCTTCGAAGGCCAAGGGCCTGAGTAAATCGGCATGCCCCTTCAGAGACAACTGGATCAGAATCCAGCATTGTGGAGGGTAGTGTCGAGGGACATAATCCCGCTCTCGGAGTCCTGATTGTACCGAGGTGTTACCTTGAACGGGGCACTACGAGAGATTAGGCCATTTTCCCGATAATCTTTGTCTCCACTGGTTTGGGCCCTAGGCCTCTTTTAGATGGATTCAGGGCCTCTTTTGGTGATCAATCCTTTTTTTTTGTTGTGACATGAGAATATCATGCTTTCTTTATTACTGGGCCTTTATTGACTTGGACTTTATCTCTTTATCCCATTTAATGCGTAGGTGGCTTGCCGATATAACTTCCCCGTCTCTGGTTTCGCGAAATGGGATGTCATCATTGCAGTTTTCTTGTTTCTCGCGTTGGATCGGCGTGATGTTTGACACGTGGACGGTCGATTCAGTCCTTCTCTTCCACGCTTCCGTTGGCGATACCGATTCAGTTTCTTCCCTTCGAGAATATATATTTATGTGGTATCGCTTGCCTTCTTTCTTCATCCAGTATTCTTCTCTTCTTCCTTTCTCAGGCGAGTCTTCTTTCTTCATCTTGAAATTTCTTATTTATTTTCTTCTTTGTTTCTACTTTCGACCTTATTGCGCCTTTTTCTGCATAATCCATGATACATCTTTCTGACTCTTTGACCTTGTCATCGAGTGATGTCTTTTCTAATTCATCTTCGTATTTTTATTTTCCAGCGGTAGTGATTCGGTCGAGGTTTGTCTGGAGGTATCCCTCCGATGTGCCTGCCATCCCTCCGAAGGGATATTTCTCCATTTTATGGTCCTTCTTCCAGACAGAATTTCGTCAGCGATTATCTTCGTTTATGATGGAGTTATGCGAGGAAATCCATATCGCTCCTAGCATGTTGTCTGTCCATTCTTGGGGACTGATGAATGCTCTTCAGGTACTCTCGTATTTGTCGGGGGTCATCATCTCGGGGTCCATGGTGGTCGGTGCTTTCAAAATCTGGAGGATTACTCTTAGGTCAGATCAGTTCGAACTCGTCCCGAGCTGCGTTTACATGTGCCTTGTTGATTTTCCTTCCGACGCCGTGGTCTGTGATGATGACATGACACACTTCTTCTTTGTCTCGCACTCCAGACCGTCCGAGAGTCCGCGCTTATGGCTTTCCTCAGGTGACTCTTCCTTTCTCCCCCCATCGTTATATGTTTCTAGGATCTTTCCTTTTCCACTAGTTCAGGCTCCTCATCTTTCCTCCTATTTCTTTCTGTTAGGATACTTCCCACGGATTCGGGTTCAATATCAAGAATTTCCCGATGCCCTCTTCGCGATTCTTCCTCCTTTCCGCCTCCCCGAGTTTATGCTTTCTTACGAGGCGGTTGATAGGAGTTCCCTCGGTATAGATCCTGTGAGGACTCTCTTGGCTCGAGGGAGCCTATCTTACATGCGTGCTATTTAGGAGATCGTCCATCCGACTCATGAGGTTCCTCCTATAGCGGGAGAAAAGGATGAGGTTGTGCTTCCCCGCTCAGCAGGTGCCCCCGAGGCGGTCAGCTCTTTTCTTTTCCTATTCTTTGCTTTGTCCGTGATCTTTTACTAAAGGTAATTGTTGCTTTTGTTCTCTTGGGGCAACTTGTCTTGAACAGGGTCATGGGGGTGGCTCTTTGACTCATTCTCCAGGCTCATGCCATGCAGAAAGAAGAGTTGCCTTTTTGGTTGAACCACAGGAGGGGATTCGCCGTCACCTAAGCCCGATGCTTAGAGCTAAAGCGGGATAGGGAGGCTCTTCGCGCCAGTGCCCTTGAACTTGAAAATCGTATTCGGGATGTGGACATCGATCGTGCGGAAGTCGATCGTGCCTATTTGGGATGTGGACTTTGTAGTGGTTGGATTCCTATTCCGAACGGCGGCAGGTGACTTAACCTGTCAGACACTTCTCAGGACAAACCTATTTTATCATTATTGCTTGATGGCAGGGCTAGAGCATGTCCCATGGTTGAGTGTCATGTCTCTCAGCCGACGTGGCATCACCTCATTGGTGGACGTAAAACTGCCATTAACAAAACACTTATCTTAGTACATTATTGCAGGTATTCCATTAACAAAATCCTCTTTATTTTTGGAAAATACGATCTAGATATTATAATCGTTATCTTTACACAAATAACATAATAAATCTAAATCGACTATTCCAAAAACATACGATTTTGGAAATTTGCATCAAGTTATTTGAATTTTGGACCAACACATCCAAATAGTAATAGGTGACTTTACCTATCAAGCTATTTGGACCAAACCAAAGTCAATATTTAAATCATTCCAAAGCCGGTGTATCACACCAAAATTATACTAAGCAATGTTGTTAAGAGATTCATCTAAATTAATTACACATAACGTTAAAAACGTTTAAATTTAGAAAATGGTATTTAACCCAAACAGTCTTATCTCGTGTTCACTCCAACCTGTAACTTTGATCTCATCTTCCATCTTTCGCATAGGTAAAATTGATCTACTTTTTAACTCCAAGTCTTCAAATCAAAACTAACTAATTCTTATACATATGTAGAATTTAAAGATGACAGTTAAAGGATGAATGTTATTAAATCAATACATTTTTACAGATACTACTTAAAAGTTTTTATGAAGATATTAAAGTTGAAAGGAGCTAGATGCAGTCATGTAGAGAAAGAACAATATTAATAGCTTGCCACAGCTGAATTCTAACTAGCTCGGATTTCTTGTTTGATTTATTTTCTTAGTTTCTCTTCAAGAACTTCTTTTATTTTTCTTTGAAACCCTAAATCCCATAAAATTAGGATGATCAGTTTAAATGTTAGTGTTACTAATTGTCTTTGCTACATGGAGATTTTTTTTTTTTGTGAAATTTTAGGCACTAGAAAAAAAAAGGAACATAAAGGGGAAATGAATAAAATGAATAAAGAAGAAATAAATAGAGAAAATTAATAAAATAAAGTTGAAAACTAATACAGAAAAAATGGAATGATAGAAAAATACACTCATCCCGGATCTATATAGAAGATCAAACAACTTTCTCTAACCAAGATAATCACACTAGGATATCAATGATCAATATTTGATAACTTTTACATATATATAGTTGTCGACTTTTAAAATATATATGAACATTATGCTATTGTATAAAGTTCCAATGACTCTCGAGTTACGTTTGATGCCCCAACGAATTAGAAAGGCTCGAGACTCGTACTTTCTTGGTAAAGAAGCTGATGAGAAACCTGAAGACTCTTATTTTGCGTAATCTAATTAACATTTATTCATTATTAATTAAAAATTAATAAGAAAAAATAGCTAGTGACACACTTGGTGAATTACCGTTTCTGAAATCGAGTTTTTGATTGGAGAGTACACTGCAAGCGAAATGAAGGTGTGAGTATTATATAAAATTGAAATGTAATATATTGGATTGGATATGTGAGTGTAAAACCAATAACATTTAATAATCTGGAGAAAAAAAACTTAAATAATAGCGAAACCTTCTAAGAATAACGTTGGAAATTCATCTACTCCAAAGCAAAGAATTCCAGAGAAAACGCACAAACAAGCACACAAGAGAAAAGGCAAAAGACTACGCAATTTTATGAGTTAAGTTTTTGTCTCATATGTGGAGAAACGATCAATTCTTATGAGTACGTGAAAATAAATAATTTTTAGGAAAACTCATACATGGATTTTAATGTGGTAGCATTAGAATCTGCATTTACTATACTAATATATGAAATTTCCCCTGATCTACCAATTATCTTTTAACTATCAGAATTTGTATGAATAAAGCAAAAGTGCAAAACTATATAACTATATAATATATCGACATCATGAAACATTGAAGTTGAGAATAATGGATCCAACTTGGAACTCACATCAAATGTTACAAAATCTGGCACTGACGTCAAATTGCGTAAAATGGAATGCCTATCTTTGAGTTCCACCAATGCAATAAAAAAAAGAAGCATATTCTTGTTATTTTATAATCACAGTAATTTCCATAATTAAATACTACAACAACTATAATACGACTAGAAATGTTCGGTATTTTCCAAATCCAAAAATTAAATCATGTATGCTTAGTACACGAACAACCATATTATCAACTGTAAAGTTATATACCTTGTTCTAATGTAATATTGGTGCAGTGCTGTGGAAAATGGTATTCCACTGAACCATCTCTTTTGAGTTTGTTTGGAAACTAATTAAGGAGATGTACATGATAACTCTATGATGTTTCGGTACTTGATCTCCTCATTTAACCATCTCTTTTGAATTTTCATGGACCATCTTCTTGCGTACGTACGACTCGTAATCATCGCCTTCCACGATGATATCGATCTCTTGGTTCATATATTTTTTTTTTTATTATTATGCCATGTCACCTATATTTCGTAACACGGAATTTCATAGACATATTTGGAAGTAGAAAATTTACCTCTAGATCCTTTGTTACTAATCAAGGCTTAGGAGGTTTTCTCTTTAAATCATGTGTCTCGTACTTCTGTCTTGCTTTTTCGACTGTTAGAGGCTTAGAGCTAGCGGGTCCTATGCCGTTTGGGTGCAGCTGGTATGGTTGAGGCTTCTGGGTAAATTCTTGTTCCAGAACAGATTAAGAGATAAGCTTTTTGGTTTTGAGTTAATTCAGGTTTGTTGATTTTACAGAACTGCGGATCATACCAAGTGGGTAGGTTAAATTCAACACAAAACAAGACTTTATTGATGTTGTTGAGGTAAAAACGAGTGCAATTTTATCAATCTCTATAAATATATTTTTTTCCAATTAGTCTTCTTTTTTTTTGGGGCCTGCTAGGTACGTAGAACAACACTTCTGTAAATTTGTTCAGGTTGTCCATGTAACGGTTACACGATTTCGTCCACTAGAACAAAATGTATTTCTGTCCACTATTCACATGTGAGTTCTACCTTCGACGGACGACCAATTCATTATTCTAGAAAATTACCAAGATTTTAGATTTGGCTACTGATTCTACACAGATTACCACAATATTTTTTTTTAAATATAAATTGTGTTGTATAACCAAAAAAAACCTGTAATTAAGAAACTAACCAATTCTCCTAGATCTAATGGCTATGATTTTGTCACATAGGACACTTTTGATTAGTTTCTTAGTTATAATTTTTTTTTTGGTTATTCACCAAATTAACCCTTTAATTTATTCACGGTACTAAAAATTTAATTTTCTACTAGGTCGTCCATTTTAAAATATTATTCATGATAAATGATATTTAATTGTTGAGTTTTTTAAAATTTTCTATACAAAATCTTTTCTTTTTGTTTTGGAAAATGGAAGTGTTACGTATACCTTAGCTTCCTAATTTTGTTTTAAATTAAATATATACATGCATGATGCTCGGAATTTGAAGGCGGATTGCTTAACTCGATCTTTTCATTCACATTTTTATAGTTTTTTATTTGTAAACGTTTCTCCTCCTGCGTGGGTGACCACGCATGGAGTTGTTTTTTAATTTAATATAGTTTTCGGTTGTCGAAAAAAAAAATATACATATATATATACATGCATGATATGTATTGTTTTAACGTACAATTATTTTTATTTTTTGTTAACAAAGAAGTTTCGGATCCTTCATCCATAATTTTATTTAGGGATTGTTATTCAATGATGGATTTTAATAGAGTTTAAATATAAGCAGAATCCACTGTTATTCAATCAATGATTCTAAATCATACTTTAAAATCTGGTGTTATTGGATATGATATTTGTAAATCATGTCTTAAAGATTTTAAAATCTGGTGTTATTCAATAAAAGATTTTATTAAAATCCAGTGTTATTCAACATTAAAAGATTCTGGATTAATGGATTTGAAATGACTTGTAGATTTTAATGAATAAATGATTAGAAACAAAATCCAAGGTATACTGCAGAGATTTTAGAATCCACACACATAAGCTCCATCCAAAATTAAAATTTTGAAAATTTAAAAACTGCTGGAATTGACTTTAAATTATTGATTCAATAACACCCCCTTGAAACCAAATTTTTACAGCACATGTTGAGACGTAAATTATTAGTCCAAATTTAAATTTGGAGACATGCACTTAACCTTTTCCCCAGGAAACCTTCTAACCACAAGAGTTAGAGGGGGTGTTATTGAATCAATGATTTGAAGTCAATTTCATCAATCTTCAACATTTTAATTTTGGATAGAGTCTATGTGTGTGGATTCTAAAATCTCTGCAGTATACCTTGGATTTTGTTTCTAATCATTTGTTCATTAAACTCCATCTACAAGTCATTTCAAATCCATTAAAAAACAAAGATTTTCAGAATCTTTTAATGTTGAATAACACTGGATTTTAATGATGGATTTAAAATCGTTTATTGAATAACACCAGATTTTAAAACCTTTAAGACATGATTTACAAACACCACATCCAATAACACCAGATTTTAAAGTATGATTTGAAATCATTGATTGAATAACAGTGGATTCTGCTTAGATTTAAACTCTATTAAAATCCATCATTGAATAACACCCCAGAGTGAATATCTCAACTAACAAAGATTAATATAAAGATGAATAAAATGTTATTTTAAAAGAACTATTAATAAAATCATTAGGACATATAGCATAGTAGATAGTGCTAATGTCGTCATATCAGCATCCGGATTCAAATATGCATAATGCATGTTTTAATAAAATTATACATGTTTTTGTTAACCTAAATTAATAAGAAATTGTTAGACTACGTATGTAATTTTGAATAATTTTATGAAAACTCATAATCGGGGGCTCACCTCACATTATCCTTAAATGAAAATATTATTAAAAAAAAATCATCCAGTCTATCACACTAGAAACAAACCAATAAAAATCATTGGCAGAGGTCGATGAATCAAGGTTTAAAAAAATATCAAATAAAAATCATACAAATGATAAAACAGAGAACTAGAAAAATAGGAAACCTCAAGGATCGGACAAGACAGGTTAATGGTGTAGTTGTGGGTGCTTCTCTTTCTACCACACTAAGAAGATGGATCATTATGCATCACCCACTTGTTTTTTTTTCTTTTTTCTTTTTTCTTTTTTTTCTTTTTTTTCTTTGTTCTTCTTTTTTCTTATTATTCAGAATTTATTTATTTATTTTTTGAATCTTTGGAATTTATTTTGCCAAGTTTTTTCTTCTACGCTAGTAGTTATTTATTTATTTTAGATTCAACAAAATGGCGTAATGCAAAAAAATAAAAATTTCAGCATGCATTAGCGTCCACGTAAGTCCTTCTCAAGTATCAAAGACAAGATTCTTCTTGAACGGTCCATACTAATCAAGTAAAATAAATAAATTAAAGAAGAATATTCTTGTTCAAGTAAAATGGTATTTCAAAGACAATGTTTTTATTTATCAAAAAAGAAAGTATCCATTTCTGTATAAAAAGGAAGCATCAGATATGAATACAAGTTGTTTTTTTTTGTTTATACAAACGAACAAAATTCTTGTTCAAGTATGGATGGATATCGTGGATGGCTACTCCACAATTTTATAACCCAACCAAAATAAACTATGGTCTTTTTTTTGTGGGCATTATATTTTCTGTTGTGGTGACAGCTTATCTTCAACCCCTGGTGGAGAAATGTCTTATTTTGTTTTAAAAAAAAACAGATAAACATTTTATGGAATTTGTTTTCCGGTAATTATATCTTATTATACTCAATATTTACAAAAATAACGTGTTGATATCATTGTAAATAATTTATTTGTTTTATCGCACATATTTTTTTTTAAATAACATGAAAGTTGCAAGGTTATTTAAGAAAATATCATGTTGTTTAATCTGATGACACACTATTTTACATAATATCACGTTTTTTATAACACACGCGATAAAATACATTACTTATTTACAAAAATATCCCTACATTATCCTTTTTTTTGCAAATATTTTTCAAAATTATGTTATCCCAGCAAATATTTCTCAAAATTACGTTATCCCAGCAAATAAACTCTTTTGTTGTTTGGCACCTACAAGCAAAATCATCTTACTATTGACATGAATAGTAAACTTGCTTCATATCGAAAAACTAATGGTTTAATTCATCGTTTTAGTAGCAAGAAAAATAATTATAAAATCCTACTAGTGAATAGTGATGGAACGTGCAAAAGGTTATGATGGTGAGTTTATATTTGGTGGGAGAAACTTTGGAGTCAAAAACTCAAAGAGGAGTAAATAGTCAAAAAGCAACAAGATTCGCGTGCTGATCATATTTGTGTTTATATCTGAATTTAACCTTTTCTCCTTTGTTAACCACTCCATGAGTTTGAGTAGACCACATCTCATGTAATTCATATGAACTACAAGGAGACATATTCTCGCCTTTTATGTCTGAATTACACTAATTAAACTTATATTAAGAATGTGTTTAACAATCTTTTGAATCGGCTGACAAGCTCTTGCGTAACAAAGAGCAGATTGGGTTATCTTGTGGGACGTGCGATATATTTCAAAGTTTTTATATTCAACTAAAAAATACACAAAAAAAATCTTTAAAATCTTTAATTTGAAGTTTGGTGGTTTGGTACTCTACTATTGGACCTGTGAGGCTTTAACAATTTATTATACACTAGGTTGTTTCTGTGAAAAGATCTGGATTATGGTGAATAGATCAAGTTTCTTTGAAAGTATGAGAAATCTGATAAAGTACATACATATTATAAGATCAATAATTCAATGCTTCGTTCCAAACCAATTTATTGAAATCTACACTTGATTTTGGGTCTATGATATGGGCCGATGTTCCAATTAAATTATGTATAATTGGACCAAATTTAAATTTGACCTAACTTGATCAAATATCTTGACCTTTTTTAGGAACACTATAAAATCATACCACCTAATTATATATGATATGTTATAAATTATAACGTGTAATTGTGTATATATATATATATATATATATATATGGGTGAGATATGAGTGTGTATATATATATTTTATATTAAAATATTTGTTTGATTAGATGAGACTAGAGAGGGGAGAGGAGGGATAATAATAAGCCCTTTTCAAGTTCTTATTTTTTCACCTTTTAAATTCGTCAAATATACATATATATAGTAGAATAAAATAACATTAAACAAATGAGTCGGTAAAAGATGAGTCGGTGAAAGTGTGGATAATCATTATCCATAATATTTCCCCTCGATTATCCATCACTAATGATATGTTGCACACTGCCTTGTTAAAAACCTTCTCATGGAAAAACTCATTTGGCACAAAAACAATGCAAGGGAAAAATAGTGCAGTCTCCCTGGAAAAGATGAATCTTGTACTCTTCATAGATTTCGTAGATGACTCATCTCGATCATTCTCTTCGCTTGTCTTGATCTCATCAATGTATGACAAAGCTTTTGGAAGAGTGATAGACCTTTATCATTGGGATTATAACATTTTCACTTGGATGTATATCTTTTTCGTGTTCTTTGTTGCCTCGTTAAAAATATCTTCATGAAAAAAACCAGTGGGATAAAAACCATGATAAGGGAAACATATTTTTAGTTACTGGTTCAAGATACTAAACTATACTTGGTGACGTATACCCGATATATATTCCCAATCTCTTATGTGGCCCCATTTTTGTTCTTTGTGGTGGCGCTATCGAAACATAGACCGCACACCCAAAAATACGAAGATGGGATATATTTGGGTCTTGGCCAAATGTTAATTGTAAAGAAGAATATTTATGATATGCACTTGGTCTTATCTGGACCAATATCGTTGTATGCAATATAGCATATCTCCATACAGAAATTGAGAGCTTTGTTCTCAATATTAACGGTCTTGTAATTAATTGCAACCGTTTAATTAAACTATTAGCCATGCCATTTTGTATATGAACATGGAAAACCGGGTGCTCAACATCTATCTCCATTGACATACAGTAGTCATTAACGGCTTGTGAAGTGAACTCACAGCGTTATCAAGCCTAGTTTTCTTTATGACATAATCATAGAATTATGCTTTCAACATGATTATTTGGACAATGAATCTTGCGAAAGCCGTATTTCGTGTTGTCAACAGACACACATGTGATCATCTACTAGATGGGTCAATTAATACCATAAATATATAGAAATGGCCCGTACGGTGGATGGATATGTCCACATATATCACCATGTATTCTCTCTAAGAATATTGAAGATTCATTCCCAACTTTGACTGGTGATGGCCGAGTTATGAGTTTTCTTTGAGAACATGCCTTACATGAAAACTCTCCCGATTGGAAAATCTTATGGTTTTTCAATGGGTGGCCACTAGAATTTTTGCACAGCTCTTATCATCATGACTGATCCGGATGTCCTAACCTTCCATGCCGGACTTTAAATGTACTAGTAAACTTCTGATTACTGTAACATATGATTCAGTCATAATCCGGAGGGGTATCATTGGTAACTCTTCCAATGTATGCTTCCTCTCTGATGTAATGCAAAGATATTTAGTGCCATTCTTACTCATACTTTTGATATGATATCCATTTCTTCGGATATCCTTGAAACTTAGCAAGTTTCTGTATGAATTGGGGAATATAATGCATCATTTATTTCAAACCTTGTTCCCCTTGGCATTGAATATTTGACTCTTTCGGAGCCCATAATAATCTTTGTATCACCAGATATAGTACTCACGTTTTTCGCGGAGTCTTTGAATTTGAGATCGGATAAATACTTTTCATTTTTAAGTATTGTGTGCGTTGTCGCACTGTCTGCCAGACATATATCTCCATCATTGATCTCAAATTGTGACATCTTGAGTTATTTATGCTCTTCTCATGTTATCTTGGCTTTTTTTCTTATCGTATGAAAGCACATCGTATACCTCAATATCTTTTATACGTGAGGTATATCACCATAAGTTGTTCACATAACTTTTAAAATTTGGTACTTCGGGACCAAATAGCATTTCTTTTAGAAGTGCTTAAATGTGAGATTTATGTAAAATCATGTTATGATTTTTATATAACATCTCTTTCACTAGATGTTCAATTTTAGAATACCCGAGGACAATGTTGTCCTTCCAAGGTCCTTAATTCCAAAATATTTTCATTATACTACTTTTGATAACTCTTCAAGAGTTTCAATGATGTTTCACATTAATGATCCATTTGATCCATTCTCTTTAGATAAATATGCATGCGTATATTGGTTAACTTTGTAATATTTATTTTTATGATTATAGCCCATGTAATATATTTTTCTTATTTCGATCGAATAGCAAGAGTTTCCGGGAATATAATTATGATATCATAAAATCTTTCAGGGATAAAATCTTTTAGTGATTTTCCCATGAGGCGCAATTCAAGTTGTTTTGTCCATTCTCTTTCTTGGACAAATCTTTTTGATGTTTAGATTGCTGGTCCAAAAACTTTTCGTTCTTCAAACGAGTTTAATACAAACTTGATTGCCTCTTTTTCACTTATTGGCCAATAATTATTCTCTCTACGCTCATCCACAGAGCGGAGATTCATGATCTTCATTAATTATACTGCGCGCTATATCATTTATTGTCGACACTTATTTTATCTTTGGTTCCATTTTTTTCTGCAATGACATAGTTAATCGAGATCTCTTTATCATTATCATTAATTTCATTCAAGTACATGATTTCATTATTAACCATGTCAACGATCTCTTTACTCATTTTCAGGAGTTTAATCCTATTTTCAATCATTATTTGCTCCTTTTTATTTTTGAAAATTTTCTTTGTCTTTGGAACCAAAGTAGTCTATCACGTTTCTTATGTGCCATAGACTTAATAGATCGTCATTCAGGGACATCTATTCTTATTGGAGCATTTTTCAGCTGGAATATGAGATTTTCTTTTTCTCTTGAATTATCCTTTGAACTTTATGTTCATATTCATGAGGATCCATAATGATAATTTATTTAATAAAATCTCATATGTCAGCTGTTTATCTTTTCTCAAAAATATTTCTAGCATTTGATTTGCAAGATGTTTTGAATAGTGATCCTTTAAACTTTTGAATGCCAACTATTCAACAATTTTCCCATGGACATTTTTCTCATAAAAATGATAATTACAAATCTTGCAATTAGCTCATCTCTGCTTGATAGCTTAATATACTTGTATGTATATACCATTACTATATGCACGACTGCATGTTCTATGCCAAAGCATTGAGATTATATTTCACCATAATTGGTATTTGCAATTTCTTGGATTTGCTTTATAAATGATTCATTAGGATCATTTTGAATGTGAACATAACCTTATTTATGTTCAACTTTTTCTCGACATATAGTAAGTGATAAACTTTGGGATTCAAAATTACCAAGATTATCATACTTGGGATATAAAATCACCAAAATTATCAACTTACTTGTCGATATGAGATTCTTTAATTCTCCTCATCGAGATGATAACTATTCTAGTTCATTCATCTTTTATGTATATACCATTACGACATGCACGACTGAATGTTCTATGCCAAAGCATTGAGATTACATTTCACCATGATTGGTATTTGCAATCCCTTGAATTTGCTTTATAAATGATTCATTAGGCTCATTTTGAATCTGAACATAACCTTATTTATGTTCTACCTTTTCTCGACATATAGTAAGTGATAAACTTTGGAAATCAAAATTACCAAGATTATCATACTTGGAATATAATATCACCAAAATTATCAACTTACTTGTCGATATGACATTCTTTAATTCTCCTCCTCAAGATGATAACTCTTATAGTTCATTCATCTCGAACTGAATCTCATTTTAGGATCAACATATCCATCTTGGATCATGTGTTTTATCTTAGATCCTTTTAACTTTCAATATGAGACTCTTAATACCCCCTCTTAATATGCTGGATCTTATGGCCCATTCGTCTTAAACCGATTCTCACTTTTAGATCGCTTATACTCGGGGTAGATTTTGGGGATTGATTAAAGCCAATGAACTCTTTTTACCAAAGATGGTGATTCATCCATGAATCTCTCATGATGGCCTTATTTTTTCTTAAGACATGCTACGTGAAAAACTTCTGGTTTTTCACATAAACTTTCAATGAGCTTTGATATCATTGTTGGACCAGGATGGCATAACCGGTTATAAAATTCTTTAATCAAGCAGTAAACTTCTAGCTTACTACCATATATACTTCAATCAATTTAGTAAACTTCAGGTTTACTATACACTTTGCCATTTTTATTTTTTTGTATGTACAACTACATACATACATGTCTCCATCATATGGTCTTCTGGAGCATGTCACCATCATATGCTCTTCAGGAGCATCTCGCTCTTCTGGAGCGTCTCTAGCATTTAGGTCTTTTGGACCTTTAAGCTCTTCTGGAGCTTTTGCACTGTCGTATATTATATTGACATAAAATAATTGAACATAATAACATTAATTAAAGAAAATAAATTGATTGAACATAAAATAATTGAACATAATAACAACATAATTGAAAATAATTATTTCAGGAGGTAGAGCCTAACATAAATTTGTAATAATAATAATTAAAGAAAAATAATAAATCAATAGGCATGGTCTTCCACATAATCAAAAAGGTAGAGCCTACCATAAGATTACGGAGACACAATCTTTAATTTGATCGAGGAGGCAAAACCTACCATAAATAACGATCAATCCGAAAGACATAGCCTATTATATATCTTTCCATATAATGATTTGGAGGCATAACCTACCAAAAATCTAAAGATGAGGCATAACCTTCCACTCCGTAAATAATACATAAATTTAAATTTAGTCTGATTAAATATAAATTAAACCTCACATTTTCGGTATGAAATGGTATATGATTGGTCGGTATAGAACGAATATAGGATAGATAGTCGGTCGTGCCGATAACGTATTATAAAATATAACGTGTGTATATATATGGGGTGAGATATAAGTGTGTATATATATTATATATTAAAATATTTGTTTGATGAGATGAGCTAGAGAGAGACGAGAAAAAGAGGAGGGTTAATAATAAGCCCTTCTCAAGTTCTTATTTTTCACCTTTTACATTCGTCAAACATACATATATATAGTAAAATAAAATAACATTAAACAAATGAGTCGGTAAAAAGTGAGTCGGTGAAACCGTGAAAGTGTGGATAATCATTATCCATAATATGATCAATGTTAAGATACTAATGTGAAAAACTAGAATATTGTAACATAGAAGATTAGAGATTATGATAGAAAATTCTAGTTATAAATATAAGAACTTGTAAAACATTTGTAGATTTGGAGACTACAAATATTTTTTACCCTCTTCATTTTTTGTATGTGGAAAAAAAACGAGCGAGGAATATAATGATTGATATGAAAATTGAGGCATGTATATCGGTGAAAAATGAGAAAGTAATAGCGGAAGTTGCGGGCTCTTATTTCGAGATTTATTTGGGTCGTCTCGCCCATCATATTTTGAGGCGGTCTTAAGGAAGATGCAACCGGCGGTATCAGATGAGATGAATAGGATTATTATTGCGTAGGCGACAGAAGAGAAGATTAAAACGGCCACGTTTCTTATGCATCCAGAGAAAGCGCTAGGTCATGATGGCATGGCGGCTCTTTTCTTTTAGAATTCATGGCAAGTCATTAAAAATGACTTAGTTAAAATGGTGAATGAGTTTTACTGGAAGTACAATTCGATGAGGGGCTAAACATGACAAATTTTGACTCATACCTAAGACGGGAAGACCACATAAGATGGCAAAATTTAGACATATCAACTTATGTAATGTGGGCTATAAAGTCATATCGAAGTTACTTTATCAACGATTGAAAATAGTTCTCCCTCGACTAATATTATAGATTCAATCAACCTTTCTGACGGTAAGTTTAATATCGGAAAATATCATCATTGCTCAGGCGATGTTTCATGGCCTTCAGACTAACAAATCATGCAAAGGAAAATTTATGGCTATTAAAATATATATGAGTAAAGCATATGATCGGGTGGAATCGATTTTTACTGAGAAGCTTCCCCATAAATTGGATTTCCATGAACTATGTGGATTTTGAGATGCATTATAGTATGGTGGTTTATAAGGTATTGCTAGCGGACGATCGAAATGACGGAATATTCATAAACGAGGTCTCCGACAAAGAGATCATTTATCTCCGTACAGAAGTGCTTATTGCTAATATCAGAAAGGCATAATCATATAGGAGGTTGACGGGGATTAAAGTTGCGTGATCATACCCATCGATCTCGTACCTTCATTTTGCGGATGATAGTTTGTTTTCCTGCAAGGCTGATAATGAACAATGTTTGATTATTCTGCCAATTTTACGACAGTATGGGGCGGCTTCGTGGCAACAAAATAATTTTAAGAAATCATCAGTTACTTTTGGACATAATACCTTGGAAGTTGAGCGAATAAGGCTGATAGGTATATTAGTTATCCATATGGAAGGAGGAATTAGATCTTATTTAGGATCACTAGAGAGCATGGGAGGATCGAAAACTCAAATTTTTGCTTCTGTATGGGAGAGATTAAAAGATAAGATTAATGGTTGGTCATATAAGTTCTTATCAAAGGTTCTAATTAAATCGGTTGTCTCGGCTTTACCTACATATGTAATGTTTTGCTTCATATTCCCAAAGACGATTACATATAAGCTTATGAATGCTATTGCAAAGTTTTAGTGTAGCTCGGGTGGAAACAATCGAGGATTAACTAGTGTACATGGCAAAAAATTTGTAGCCCCGAAAAGAAGGGGGTTTTGGCTTTCTGACAATTTATGAGTTTAGTTATGCTTTGTTGGCAAAGCAATTATGGAAACAAATACAAAATCTCGATACCCTTTTAGCCAGGATGATGAAAGGTGGATATTATCGGACTACAAGTCCAATGAAAACTAGCAAATTATATACCCATAATATGGATGGAGAAGCATAATTTTAGCTAGATTTATCATGTAAAATTGGATTTTTAGATTACTTGGATTTGGGACATCCATTCGGGTATGGAAAAATCATTGGATACCAGATGCTTGGCCAAGACCAGCTCGGCGAAAGGCAAAAAATTATCCATCAAACCTTATGGTGAACCACATCATAGATCCAAGGACAAATGAGTGGAATATCAATTTTCTGAACGAATTCTTTGATCCATATGATATCCCAACAATTCAAAGAATCTCGATTAGTATGGTGTATACTTGGAATAAGATTGGATGGGCCTTTAGGAAGTCTAGTAAATATAATGATAAATCGGGATATTGGATAGTGCATAATGGATGCTAGCCATGCGATGAACCATCTAAATTTGGGTCGTATATCATCCCTTTACAATCACAATCATGGAGAATCTAAGGTCCTTCGAAGCAAAAATATTTTATATGGCAAGTAACTTCGGGATGTTTAGCGGTTAATCATAGTTTGCAGAGTAGAGGTATCGACTGTAATACATATTTTCCGAGATGTGGCGAAGAGGAGGAAACTATTAACCATGCACTATTTGAATGTCTTTCAGCATTACAAACTTGTACGTTATCACAAATACCCTCGGTTCTGGGTGTTCTCCCATCGTCATCAGTGTTCTCCCATCGTCATCGGTGTTCTCAAATATAAATTATTTATTTTGGCAAGTGCATGTTGAGGTTTTTACATAGGAGGAAATAAACCATTTCCCATAGATTCTCTGGTTTGTATGGAAAGCTCGAGATGACAAGGTTTTCAATTACTTAGATCGGAAACCACCAAATATCTTAAAACACACATTAGGAAAAGCGGCAGCTTGTGGGAGCAGCACTATCTTGGAATCTGTGACAAGGATCACATCCCATCTAGTTCCACAATTTTCTTCGCCTTTCCTTGGACCGATATGCCAAATAGATGGATCATGGAAGCATGAACTTGTATTCTCAGAATTGGGATGGTGTTTGGTTAATACGAATGAGTGTTAACTTTAATGGGCTATAAAGGACAACGACAAAGTTTAACTCCACTTCACGCGGAGTTGGAAACCTTAATATTGGCGATGGATTGCATGGTGACACATCGGGAGTTGGCCACCTCCTTCGAGAGAGATTTCTCAGAATTAGTAACGATGGTGTCTGATCCCGAGGTTTAGTCCGCTTTCTCCATGATACTTGCCGAGTTTTCAGGTTTAAAAGCCCGTTTCTATTTTTTCTTAATTTCTTATATTCCATGCAATCAGAATGGTAATACTGGTTATTTGGCTTGTATTACTACTTCTCGCTCCTTAGATTTCACGTTTGTAAACTTTATTCCACCGGTTTGATTAACCAAACTTTTGGTTTAATTGAAATTTATAAGTTGACAAAAAGAGTATTCCAACATATAAGTTCTCTAAATTTATCTAAAACTGCCCTCAGCATTCTCATTCTCCAATTTTCTTCCACATTTTTTTTATTTAAAACGTCAATTTTATAATTTTTAAGGGTTTTTTAAATAAAGTGAATATGATTCTACTAGATGTGATGAGAGAGATATTCCTCTGTGGACCCGAAAAACTCATTTTCAAATCCTTAATCGTCTCTAAAGCTATGGCAAAAATGATTAGCGGTAGGAGTTTCGCAAGAGACTTTAATGACAGACAAACAAAGAAAACCCTTGTATTGTTTCTTTTATGAGACAAAAAGAACATATGTGGACTTACAAGACTTGGTCTCCTCTGTCCCAAAGAAAACTACTGAAAGCTTCCACACTCGGCATCAGAGGAAGTTACGACATGATAGTGGAATACATGAAAAAATGGCATGAGAATGGTTTAATCTGCTTGGACTTGGAGTCGACTATAATCTTCAACCCCACTTCTGGAAAAACAAAAACCTTACCCTTACATAGATTTGATCAACCACTAAGTATGGAAAGGGTTAAAAAACTTCTTTCTTGGGCTTCGTTCCAGTTTCTTGTCTCTACAAAAATACTCTTCGTGACCATAGCAGAGCCATTTCCAAATGAGTACTTTTTTATTTTGTGGGAGACTATAAAAAAATCTTGATTGTAAGCTGGCCTATATCCCAGTAGGATGCAAGAAGAGTGTTTGCATAGACGGTGCTATTTTCTATGGTGTTTACACATAAGATGGACTAAGACTAACCAAATTCAATACCAAAACAGAAGAGTTCACTGAAGTACTATTACCTTTGATTAATAATTTCAAAAGCTTGTGGAGGACTTCTACTTTGACTACCTTCAATGGAAATCCATCTATGGCATAGGACTTGTTTATTAAATGACAATTGTACTTTGTTCACCTTGGAGGATGACGTGAATGGATCTTGGAGTAATACATATATTTCCACCGTTATCTTCAAGGATGGGATTGAGAAACCCGTTGTGGTGCACTTTGAAGGAGAAACTCCAAGTGGAGAATTGTTTGTCTTCTTCATGGGAAAGTGTTTACTGAAAATACAGAGATCTTCATCATCTACTATGATCCACAAGATAAGACTTTCGACATATTTTTGATTGAAGGGGTGCATCATATCGATTCATGAACCATATAGAAAACATTAGAACGCATGTTCTAAGAGACAATCTTTTTGTCTTCTGAGAGATAATAGAGATATTGCTGGTTTTTGTCTTCTGAAAAAAAAAAGTGCTAGTAGAAAGAATAGAGAGATTACTGCTTTTTTCAATTTTATGATTTTAAAGGTTTTATGGATATCACGAAATTGAACTAATGCTTAGTTTCTTAACCAACTAATTCTACAAACTTTCTTAGTCAGATAATTAAACAATCACAAAAATGCATATTTCGAAATCATTAAATGATAGAAAAGATAAAGTATCTCAGTGTGATAATATCTCTTACCCAAAATTGTTATCAGATCGGACATTTAATTGGTTAAGAATTGTTTTTCTTAGTTAATATGTTGGATCCGTGCATTTTCTAGCAGAAATGCAAGATAATTTTCTGTATGTTTGAATTTATTGGGTAACTTGAATTTGATCATTTTAGCCGCATAAATTTCTTTAAGTTTTACACATTATCATCATGTTTATAAGTCTTTGAGAATTCGATTTAGGGGTATCGTAGTTTTATATTTTTTTATATTATCAAAGGTATGTATATGAAAAACCAAACCTTGTGATGCAAACAATAAAAATGAAAATGTGAGATCATGCAAAAAATCCCAAACTATCACATCAGAAAGAAGGTTTGTTACTATCAAATCAAGCTCAACTTTAATCAGCATATAAAAATATAATTAATTTTTATTTGCAAATGTTTTAGGTAGATACAATGATTTTTTAGTATAGACAAGATAATTTGACGAAAGAAATAGTTGCCACTGTGGCCAAAAGTAGCAACCATTTCATGACGAAAAGCCATAGAAAAGGATCATATGACGAAACGACATAAAAATGATCGGTCACTAATTCAGGTAAGGTGGAATTCAGAAGGGAGAATTTCAAAAATGCCACTATGAGTTATCCATTTTCAAAAATACAGATAATTGATATTCATCCCATATATGACATGTTTATGTATCCATTGTAATATATTAAACTATCTCAAAATAATAATTATTACAGCATATACAAAATGGTAAATCTTGATCGGGTGTGAGTCCAGTCGGATAACCAATTCCCACATCTTCAATCCTAAAGTTGACTTCGATCATCTGCGTGTTATGTTATAAAGAAAGTTTTGCCTATGTGATGATACCACGCGATCTATCCTTATCATCTTTACTATTCATCTCCACCGGTGGTCCATCGTGAACATTGACCCCAAAATAAAATCAGGAGCATGTTTAATCTGGCACTGCTCATGTATGAATTATTCATTGTTTGACTAATTATGGATCAAGATATGAGTTGACTAATTATGGATCTATTCAAGTTTTTTGTGTATTTATTATGTTTCATATATTAACAGAAATTGGGTGAGAACATAAAAAACAAAACAAAATTGTGACATCATAAATCATAAGTCTTTGATTTTGAAGCCCGGGGTTTGCAGAAACATGAAGTAGCCAAAGCTGATCAAGACCAGAAGCTCCTTGGGGAAGCCATTAGAAGTGGGTTGGTTAACTATAGGCTGCCTATTGCTTTTGTGGTTCAGTCTGATGTAGGTGAGACCTTCTCCAATGTTATCTTTAGTTCTTCTTATTCGTGTCCTACGGTTTATAGAATTGGCCTCTGTGAGGCGAGTTCTTCCGGGATACCAAAAAAGAAAACCAAGCCAAGGAAAAGGCAAACAAAGAGCAAGAGGAAGCTAAAAGGGATAGATTAAAATGCTATTGTTTTGGTGAAATCAAAGAAGTAAAGAGCTGTAGTTATTGAGGTAGTTAAAAGAAAGGCAGAAGGGGAAGTGGATGGTAAAATCACAAAGACTATGCGTAGCAATCCTGAGATAGTCCCACTTGAGGGACTGTCCAAATACCAATGAGCTTCTTAAGCTGGAATTGCCAAGGATTGGGACGGTTCCAAGACTTGGTGATTCCCCGTCTCAAGGAAGTGTGTAAAGCACTCTTCCCTGAGATGCTTTTTTTGATGGAAACTATGGCTAAAAGGAATGTTTTGGTAGATTTACAGGAATGGTTAGGGTATGATAGGTTTTTACTATAGACCCAATAGGCAGAAGTGGTGGTTTAGCATTATTTTGGAAGAACAGTGTAGAAGTTGACTTTAAGTTGGTGGATAAGAATCTTCTGGATTTTCAGGTTTTGTTTGGTTCTTTCAGCTTTTTTTGTCTCTTGTGTATATGGAGATCCAAGTGGAAGTCTTAAACAATACTTGTGGGAAAGGTTATCTCGGATAGGAGTTAATAGGAAGGATAGTTGGTGTATGTTTGGGGATTTCAATGACATTTTTCACAATGGAGAGAAAATAGGAGGGCCATTGAGGAATGATGTTGTATATAGTCACTTTAATGAGATGGTGAAGGCCTGTGAGATGGTAGAACTGCCCAGCACTGGTAATAGTTATACTTGGGGTGGGAAAAGGTATGACCTATGGATTCAATACAAATTAGATAGATGTTTTGGTAACAAAAAATGGTTCAAGATGTTTCCAGTTTCTAATCAGTATTTCCTAGAAAAAAGAGGATCAGATCATAGACCGATCCTGATTAGTCTTGTGACTTCTAAGGAATCATATAAAGGCAGTTTTAGGTTTGATAAAAGGTTCCTAGATAAACCGTTAGTGAAGGAGACCATTTTATCATGTTGGAACACAACTAATAGGAGTGGCCCTCTCTCTGTTTCTGAAAGGCTGAGAGAAGTAAGAAAAGGATTAAGCCAGTGAAAAAAGGAGAATAACTCAAATTTTCTTGACAAGATAAAGCAGTTACAAATAGCTTTAGAGTTGAAGCAGTCTAGTTCCTTTCCTGGGTTGCAACATGTCAGTTTTTTGAGGAAAGAGCTAATGTCTGCTTATAGAGAGGAAGAAGAGTTCTTGAGTCAAAGGAGTAGAGAAAACTTGTTGCAAGTAGGGGATAAAAATACCAAGTTTTTCCATGATTCAGTCAAAGCTAATAGGGGCAAAAAATTTCAGAGATCTGAGAATTCAAAAGGAGAAGTTGCAGTAGAGTACTTCCAAGACCTGTTTAGCTCTTCTTCTCCAACAAACTTTCAAGACTTGTTTCAAGGGTTTGTTCCTAAAGTGAGAGGGGCTATGAATGCTCATTTGATCAGAGAGGGTACTTCTGAGGAGATTAAAGAGGTTGTATTTTCGGTTAAGGCTGCTAGTGGTCCTGGACCTGATGGAATGACAGGGTTGTTCTTCCAGAAGTATTGGGGGTATCATTGGAGCTGCAGTAATAGGTGAAGTGAAAAAGTTCTTCTTTACAGGTGTTTTTCCAGTGGAATGGAATTAAACGCATTTATGCCTGATTCCAAAGGTGACTAAGCCTACTCTGATGGCAGATCTACGCCCTATCAGCTTATGTTCAGTTAGCTACAAGATAATTTCCAAGATATTGGTTAAAAGGCTTCAACCTCTACTAGTTGAACTGGCTTCACCAACTCAGTCAGCCTTTGTGCCTGAGAGGCTCATTTCTGACAATATTTTGATTGCCCATGAACTGGTTCATGGATTGAGATCTCATCCTCAAGTTTCAAAGGAATTCCTTGCCATCAAGTCAGACATGTCAAAGGCTTATGATAGAGTTGAGTAGAATTACCTCAGAACCTTGCTAGTATCATTAGGTTTCCACTTTAGATGGGTTAACTGGGTGATGTTTTGTGTTACTTCAGTCTCGTATTCTGTCCTTATTAATGACCAGCCCTTTGGTATAATTAAACCTAAGAGAGGTTTGAGATAAGGAGATCCTTTATCTCCCTCTCTTTTTGTTCTGTGCACTGAAGGGCTGACTCATTTGCTGAACAAGGCAGAGAGTGAAGGTACTATTACTGGAATAAGTTTCTCGGATCATGGACCTTCAGTCCACCATCTCTTATTTGCTAATGACAGCATGTTCCTGTGCAAAGCTAAAGTCAATGAAGTAACTATGTGTTGTAGGGGTAGGTTACGATTGGGAACTCGAATATCAATGGATCAAGAGAAAACAATCGTAGCTAAGAGTTCTCAAGTTCTCGAGTATCAATGGATCTAGAGAAAAGGAGAATTCATAGACTTTGAGATATAGAAAGCTTCTCTTTTATTATTCAAAAACAACTGCGCATCCCATTACAAGATTAAGAGTACTTATACTAAAATAAAGTGCAAACCCTAGTCGATACTTGGTGCCAAAGCAACACAAAGCCTACGTTACTAATTAAAGAAAACCCAACAACGAAAGCCCAACAGTAATTAAGAATATGTAATGTAAAAGCCTCATAAGAAAAGGAGTGTAGATGTCGCTACATCAGGTCTCCCGGGGTAAGAAGAAAATTCGTCCCCGAATTTTCCGCATCATCACTCGCAAGATAAGGAATCAAATGCTTGACATTGAACACATCAGCCGTGTGCATGTGGGGAGGAAGACGAAGCCGGTAAGCATTATTGTTAATCTTCTCAAGGACCTCAAGTGGACCGAGTTTTCTTGACTTAAGCTTATTGAACGTACCAGGCCTAAAGCGATCCTTAGTTAAAACCGCCCATACCAAATCGCCTACCTTGAAGTGAACTTCACGTCGATGAACATCCACGGCCGCCTTGTATTTGGAGGTGGACGACTCCAAATTGGAATGAACCCGTTGGTGAATTGAAGCGAATTCATCGACAAAGTCATAAGCGCAACCATGAAATCGAGTGCGATCAGGGGAAAGGTTGAGGTCAGAAGGACAACGTGGTAACAAGCCGTAAATCACCTGAAAAGGACTAAAACCGGTACTGCAATTAACAGCGCGATTATGAGCGAATTCCGCTTGACAAAGTACCTTATCCCATGATTTGATGTTATCTCCCACCAAACATCGTAACAAATCACCCAAAGCTCGATTAGTAACTTCCGTTTGACCATCGGTTTGTGGATGATATGCAGAGCTCATATCTAAACTCGTGTGAAGAAGACGCCATAAGGACCTCCAGAAATGGCTCAAGAAGCGAGAATCGCGGTCCGATACAATAGACGATGGCAACCCATGAAGCTTATAAACCTCTCGAAATAACAAAATTGCAACTTGAACTGCGTCGGTAGTTTTTTTGCAAGGGATGAAATGAACCATCTTGGAAAAACGATCAACGACAACAAAGATAGAATCATTACCGCATTGAGTACGAGATAACCCAAGCACAAAATCCATACTTACATCTGTCCATGGTTGCGTGGGAATTGGAAGAGGTAAATAAAGACCCGCGTTAGTTGTTTTTCCTTTTGCAGCTTGGCAAATTCCACAACGAACAATGAAACGCTCAACATCCCGCCGGAGAGTCGGACAAAAATATGACGAACTAACCAATTTAAGAGTCCTATCCCGTCCGATGTGTCCCTCACCATGGAGCTCTTTAATCAGTTGTAAACGCAAATTGCACTCTGGAATGCATAATTGAACTCCACGAAACAAAAACCCATCAAATATGAAATACGAATTATCGATTCCTTGTGTCGCATCAGCCCAAATCTTTGAAAAAAAAAGAATCTATGGGATATAGGTCGGGTAAGACATCAAATCCCGGAACTGAAACATGAAGGGTAGTCAACAACGAGTGGCGACGACTCAACGCATCAGCCACCTTATTCAACGTCCCTGCTTTGTGCTTAATCACAAATGTGAATTGTTGTAAATAAGCAAACCATGAAGCGTGTCTCGCAGAGACCTTGTCTTTCGATCCAATGTGTTTTAAAGCCTCATGATCAGTATAAAGAACAAACTCACGATGAAATAAGTAATGGCGCCAATGCTTGATTGCTTGAACTACGGCATAAAGTTCAACATCGTACGTGCTATATCGTCCCCGAGCACCAGCAATCTTCTCGCTAAAAAACGCAATGGGACGACTTGCTTGACTAAGTACTGCGCCAATACCAACTTTAGAAGCATCACAATGTAACTCAAAAAAGTTATGTCGAAATTAGGAAGGATGAGAACTGGGGCAGAAGTAAGCGTTGTTTTGATCTTTTGAAATGCTTGCTCGACTTCATCTGTCCATCGAAACAGGGCTGACTTGATACAATCAGTAATCGGTGCCATGATGCTACTAAAGTGTGGCACAAAGCGACGATAAAATGAGGCTAACCCATGAAAGCTACACACATCGGTCACGGTACGAGGTGTAGGCCAAGATTGAATTGCCATCACCTTATCAGAATCAACTTCTAATCCACGTGCGGAGATAATGTAGCCCAAAAAGAGGACCTCCGAAACTCCAAAAGCACACTTTTTGGTAGCAGCAAACAACTTCTCTTTCCGTAAAACAAGCAACATGTCACGAAGATGAACTAGATGGTCTGCAAGGGAGGCACTAAAAATTAGTATATCATCAAAATAAACCACCACACAACGGCCAATAAAGGGTCGAAGGGCTTGATTCATGACACGCATAAACGTGCTGGGTGCGTTAGACAAGCCAAAGGGCATTACTAGCCACTCAAACAAGCCTTCCCTTGTCTTGAAAGCCGTTTTCCACTCATCTCCAGGGCGAATGCGAATCTGATGGTAGCCACTCTTGAGATCCAACTTTGTAAAAATAGAGGCTGGGCCAATCTGATCAAAAAGGTCATCGAGGCGTGGAATTGGAAACGGTACCGAATTGTAATCTTGTTGATCGCTCTGCTGTCTACACACATACGCCACGTACCATCTTTCTTCGGAATAAGTAACGCCGGAACAGCACAAGAACTTAAGCTCTCACGTAAATATCCTTTTGCGAGAAGGTCTTCAACTTGCTTTCGAAGCTCATCATGTTCCTTTGGACTCATGCGATAGTGTGGTCGATTAGGGAGAGTCACGTTTGGAGCCAAATCGATGCAATGTTGAATGTCACGTAAAGGAGGTAAGCCATCAGGAAACTCCGAAGGAAAGACATCTTGACACTCATCAAGTAAGCCATGAAAAGGTAACAGAGCAGCCGAAACCGCCGAAAGAACACTTGGTTGAATAATCAACGCAAAAGCTACGTCTGCCAACTCACATTCAACAAGGAGCTGTGACTTTGACAAAAACAACATGGGCTTGGAAACTGATGTTGAAGCCGGAGTAGGTACAACGTCGCTGTTTTTAACCACGGGTTCTGAAGAAATTTGTGACGGAATTAAGGTGATGTGTTGTCCTTCATATGTAAAACTGTGCAAATTTGTAAACCCATCCTGCATTGTTCGTCGATCATATTGCCAAGATCGCCCTAAAAGGAGATGGCATGCATCCATAGGAAGGACATCACAACAGACCAAATCTTTGTAATTGAGTCCCATAGAAAACGAAACCCGACAACGCTTAGAAATCCTTAGATCCGTCGTAGAATTTAACCACGCCAATCGATACGAAGTTGGATGAGGTTCAGTAAACAAAGCGAGTTTAGAGACCGCCTCTTCAGAAAAAATGTTGGTGCAACTCCCTGAATCAATAATCATATGACACACCTTGCCACGAATCGTGCAGGTAGATTGAAAAATGTTTGTTCTGCGCCATGATTCTTCAACACCATGCGGAAGGAGATGATTCCGATGTAACATCAACATCGGACCATTATCTCCATGAATTTGCTCTGACATATCCGCTTCGTCACTTTCTTCCTCAACATATTCATCATAAACAGGCTCATCATTCGATAACAAACCACGACGACCCGCGTGTGGGCAGTTCAATTGACGATGTCCTAGCTCTCCACACTTAAAACACTTAATAGTGGTGAACGAGATTGCCCAGAAGCAGTGTTCCCACCTGACGCCTCTGTAAATTTAAGTTGCTCTGAAGATTTAATATTCTCTGTCTCCAACGCCGAAGTAAAGCGAACACGGGAGGAATTCCATGAGGTGGTTTGGCTCCGATGTTGTTGCTCAATTAATAGCGCTCGCTGATGCGCTTCTGATACAGTAAGTGGATTAAATTGAAGCAACGTGTTCTGAGTCGAAAGACGCAACTCGCCAATAAATCGTGAAACCATTTGTTCTTCATTCTCTGTCAATGAATTTCGAGCCATCAAACTAAAAAATTCTGAGGTGCATGAAAGGCATATTCATCCACCGATTTAGATCCCTGCCTTAAATTTTGTAGCTTTGTATACAAAGTGCGAGTGTAATTGTATGGAAGAAAAGCTCTGCGCATCAATTTCTTCATCTTCTCCCAAGAAGTAATTTTCTCCTTACCAGCTCGCGTACGTGATTCTTTTGTCTGTTGCCACCATGCTGAAGCTCTTCCCCGAAAACGTGTTGCAACAAGGGGAACACGCATCTTATCAGGAACTTCTTTGAACGCCAACAACTCCTCGGTCATGTTAATCCAGTCCAAAAACTCCTCAGGTTGAAGTCCGCCGGAGAATTCAGGCAAGTCAAGCTTGAATCCGGACTCCCATCGTCGATTATCAACTCGCGGTGCTGCAATTATGTCACGTCGCTGCTGTTCATCTCGATGATGTGGCTCTCCGCGCCATGCAAACGGATTGTCTTCAACGACATCATCTCCCTCATCCTCCTCGAAAACATCTTCTTCTTGCCTAGCCAATCTCAGACCCGTACGTTGAGCTTGGAGAATAGCACGCACAGCCGTTTCAACAGTAGTTTGTATCGTATCACGAAAACTCTGTTGTAACTCTGTCATCATTCCCCGAAACGCCTCGTTGTGGTCATCGAGTTGCGACTGAAGATTCTTCTTAGGTGGCATGACTAGGACCTTTTGTCTCTGATACCAACTGTTGTAGGGGTAGGTTACGATTGGGAACTCGAGTATCAATGGATCAAGAGAAAACAATCGTAGCTAAGAGTTCTCAAGTTCTCGAGTATCAATGGATCTAGAGAAAAGGAGAATTCGTAGACTTTGAGATAGAGAAAGCTTCTCTTTTATTATTCAAAAACAACTGCGCATCCCATTACAAGATTAAGAGTACTTATACTAAAATAAAGTGCAAACCCTAGTCGATACTTGGTGCCAAAGCAACACAAAGCCTACGTTACTAATTAAAGAAAACCCAACAACGAAAGCCCAACAGTAATTAAGAATATGTAATGTAAAAGCCTCATAAGAAAAGGAGTGTAGATGTCGCTACATCAGGTCTCCCGGGGTAAGAAGAAAATTCGTCCCCGAATTTTCCGCATCATCACTCGCAAGATAAGGAATCAAATGCTTGACATTGAACACATCAGCCGTGTGCATGTGGGGAGGAAGACGAAGCCGGTAAGCATTATTGTTAATCTTCTCAAGGACCTCAAGTGGACCGAGTTTTCTTGACTTAAGCTTATTGAACGTACCAGGCCTAAAGCGATCCTTAGTTAAAACCGCCCATACCAAATCGCCTACCTTGAAGTGAACTTCACGTCGATGAACATCCACGGCCGCCTTGTATTTGGAGGTGGACGACTCCAAATTGGAATGAACCCGTTGGTGAATTGAAGCGAATTCATCGACAAAGTCATAAGCGCAACCATGAAATCGAGTGCGATCAGGGGAAAGGTTGAGGTCAGAAGGACAACGTGGTAACAAGCCGTAAATCACCTGAAAAGGACTAAAACCGGTACTGCAATTAACAGCGCGATTATGAGCGAATTCCGCTTGACAAAGTACCTTATCCCATGATTTGATGTTATCTCCACCAAACATCGTAACAAATCACCCAAAGCTCGATTAGTAACTTCCGTTTGACCATCGGTTTGTGGATGATATGCAGAGCTCATATCTAAACTCGTGTGAAGAAGACGCCATAAGGACCTCCAGAAATGGCTCAAGAAGCGAGAATCGCGGTCCGATACAATAGACGATGGCAACCCATGAAGCTTATAAACCTCTCGAAATAACAAAATTGCAACTTGAACTGCGTCGGTAGTTTTTTTGCAAGGGATGAAATGAACCATCTTGGAAAAACGATCAACGACAACAAAGATAGAATCATTACCGCATTGAGTACGAGATAACCCAAGCACAAAATCCATACTTACATCTGTCCATGGTTGCGTGGGAATTGGAAGAGGTAAATAAAGACCCGCGTTAGTTGTTTTTCCTTTTGCAGCTTGGCAAATTCCACAACGAACAATGAAACGCTCAACATCCCGCCGGAGAGTCGGACAAAAATATGACGAACTAACCAATTTAAGAGTCCTATCCCGTCCGATGTGTCCCTCACCATGGAGCTCTTTAATCAGTTGTAAACGCAAATTGCACTCTGGAATGCATAATTGAACTCCACGAAACAAAAACCCATCAAATATGAAATACGAATTATCGATTCCTTGTGTCGCATCAGCCCAAATCTTTGAAAAAAAAAAGAATCTATGGGATATAGGTCGGGTAAGACATCAAATCCCGGAACTGAAACATGAAGGGTAGTCAACAACGAGTGGCGACGACTCAACGCATCAGCCACCTTATTCAACGTCCCTGCTTTGTGCTTAATCACAAATGTGAATTGTTGTAAATAAGCAAACCATGAAGCGTGTCTCGCAGAGACCTTGTCTTTCGATCCAATGTGTTTTAAAGCCTCATGATCAGTATAAAGAACAAACTCACGATGAAATAAGTAATGGCGCCAATGCTTGATTGCTTGAACTACGGCATAAAGTTCAACATCGTACGTGCTATATCGTCCCCGAGCACCAGCAATCTTCTCGCTAAAAAACGCAATGGGACGACTTGCTTGACTAAGTACTGCGCCAATACCAACTTTAGAAGCATCACAATGTAACTCAAAAAAGTTATGTCGAAATTAGGAAGGATGAGAACTGGGGCAGAAGTAAGCGTTGTTTTGATCTTTTGAAATGCTTGCTCGACTTCATCTGTCCATCGAAACAGGGCTGACTTGATACAATCAGTAATCGGTGCCATGATGCTACTAAAGTGTGGCACAAAGCGACGATAAAATGAGGCTAACCCATGAAAGCTACACACATCGGTCACGGTACGAGGTGTAGGCCAAGATTGAATTGCCATCACCTTATCAGAATCAACTTCTAATCCACGTGCGGAGATAATGTAGCCCAAAAAGAGGACCTCCGAAACTCCAAAAGCACACTTTTTGGTAGCAGCAAACAACTTCTCTTTCCGTAAAACAAGCAACATGTCACGAAGATGAACTAGATGGTCTGCAAGGGAGGCACTAAAAATTAGTATATCATCAAAATAAACCACCACACAACGGCCAATAAAGGGTCGAAGGGCTTGATTCATGACACGCATAAACGTGCTGGGTGCGTTAGACAAGCCAAAGGGCATTACTAGCCACTCAAACAAGCCTTCCCTTGTCTTGAAAGCCGTTTTCCACTCATCTCCAGGGCGAATGCGAATCTGATGGTAGCCACTCTTGAGATCCAACTTTGTAAAAATAGAGGCTGGGCCAATCTGATCAAAAAGGTCATCGAGGCGTGGAATTGGAAACGGTACCGAATTGTAATCTTGTTGATCGCTCTGCTGTCTACACACATACGCCACGTACCATCTTTCTTCGGAATAAGTAACGCCGGAACAGCACAAGAACTTAAGCTCTCACGTAAATATCCTTTTGCGAGAAGGTCTTCAACTTGCTTTCGAAGCTCATCATGTTCCTTTGGACTCATGCGATAGTGTGGTCGATTAGGGAGAGTCACGTTTGGAGCCAAATCGATGCAATGTTGAATGTCACGTAAAGGAGGTAAGCCATCAGGAAACTCCGAAGGAAAGACATCTTGACACTCATCAAGTAAGCCATGAAAAGGTAACAGAGCAGCCGAAACCGCCGAAAGAACACTTGGTTGAATAATCAACGCAAAAGCTACGTCTGCCAACTCACATTCAACAAGGAGCTGTGACTTTGACAAAAACAACATGGGCTTGGAAACTGATGTTGAAGCCGGAGTAGGTACAACGTCGCTGTTTTTAACCACGGGTTCTGAAGAAATTTGTGACGGAATTAAGGTGATGTGTTGTCCTTCATATGTAAACTGTGCAAATTTGTAAACCCATCCTGCATTGTTCGTCGATCATATTGCCAAGATCGCCCTAAAAGGAGATGGCATGCATCCATAGGAAGGACATCACAACAGACCAAATCTTTGTAATTGAGTCCCATAGAAAACGAAACCCGACAACGCTTAGAAATCCTTAGATCCGTCGTAGAATTTAACCACGCCAATCGATACGAAGTTGGATGAGGTTCAGTAAACAAAGCGAGTTTAGAGACCGCCTCTTCAGAAAAAATGTTGGTGCAACTCCCTGAATCAATAATCATATGACACACCTTGCCACGAATCGTGCAGGTAGATTGAAAAATGTTTGTTCTGCGCCATGATTCTTCAACACCATGCGGAAGGAGATGATTCCGATGTAACATCAACATCGGACCATTATCTCCATGAATTTGCTCTGACATATCCGCTTCGTCACTTTCTTCCTCAACATATTCATCATAAACAGGCTCATCATTCGATAACAAACCACGACGACCCGCGTGTGGGCAGTTCAATTGACGATGTCCTAGCTCTCCACACTTAAAACACTTAATAGTGGTGAACGAGATTGCCCAGAAGCAGTGTTCCCACCTGACGCCTCTGTAAATTTAAGTTGCTCTGAAGATTTAATATTCTCTGTCTCCAACGCCGAAGTAAAGCGAACACGGGAGGAATTCCATGAGGTGGTTTGGCTCCGATGTTGTTGCTCAATTAATAGCGCTCGCTGATGCGCTTCTGATACAGTAAGTGGATTAAATTGAAGCAACGTGTTCTGAGTCGAAAGACGCAACTCGCCAATAAATCGTGAAACCATTTGTTCTTCATTCTCTGTCAATGAATTTCGAGCCATCAAACTAAAAAATTCTGAGGTGCATGAAAGGCATATTCATCCACCGATTTAGATCCCTGCCTTAAATTTTGTAGCTTTGTATACAAAGTGCGAGTGTAATTGTATGGAAGAAAAGCTCTGCGCATCAATTTCTTCATCTTCTCCCAAGAAGTAATTTTCTCCTTACCAGCTCGCGTACGTGATTCTTTTGTCTGTTGCCACCATGCTGAAGCTCTTCCCCGAAAACGTGTTGCAACAAGGGAACACGCATCTTATCAGGAACTTCTTTGAACGCCAACAACTCCTCGGTCATGTTAATCCAGTCCAAAAACTCCTCAGGTTGAAGTCCGCCGGAGAATTCAGGCAAGTCAAGCTTGAATCCGGACTCCCATCGTCGATTATCAACTCGCGGTGCTGCAATTATGTCACGTCGCTGCTGTTCATCTCGATGATGTGGCTCTCCGCGCCATGCAAACGGATTGTCTTCAACGACATCATCTCCCTCATCCTCCTCGAAAACATCTTCTTCTTGCCTAGCCAATCTCAGACCCGTACGTTGAGCTTGGAGAATAGCACGCACAGCCGTTTCAACAGTAGTTTGTATCGTATCACGAAAACTCTGTTGTAACTCTGTCATCATTCCCCGAAACGCCTCGTTGTGGTCATCGAGTTGCGACTGAAGATTCTTCTTAGGTGGCATGACTAGGACCTTTTGTCTCTGATACCAACTGTTGTAGGGGTAGGTTACGATTGGGAACTCGAGTATCAATGGATCAAGAGAAAACAATCGTAGCTAAGAGTTCTCAAGTTCTCGAGTATCAATGGATCTAGAGAAAAGGAGAATTCGTAGACTTTGAGATAGAGAAAGCTTCTCTTTTATTATTCAAAAACAACTGCGCATCCCATTACAAGATTAAGAGTACTTATACTAAAATAAAGTGCAAACCCTAGTCGATACTTGGTGCCAAAGCAACACAAAGCCTACGTTACTAATTAAAGAAAACCCAACAACGAAAGCCCAACAGTAATTAAGAATATGTAATGTAAAAGCCTCATAAGAAAAGGAGTGTAGATGTCGCTACATCAGGTCTCCCGGGGTAAGAAGAAAATTCGTCCCCGAATTTTCCGCATCATCACTCGCAAGATAAGGAATCAAATGCTTGACATTGAACACATCAGCCGTGTGCATGTGGGGAGGAAGACGAAGCCGGTAAGCATTATTGTTAATCTTCTCAAGGACCTCAAGTGGACCGAGTTTTCTTGACTTAAGCTTATTGAACGTACCAGGCCTAAAGCGATCCTTAGTTAAAACCGCCCATACCAAATCGCCTACCTTGAAGTGAACTTCACGTCGATGAACATCCACGGCCGCCTTGTATTTGGAGGTGGACGACTCCAAATTGGAATGAACCCGTTGGTGAATTGAAGCGAATTCATCGACAAAGTCATAAGCGCAACCATGAAATCGAGTGCGATCAGGGGAAAGGTTGAGGTCAGAAGGACAACGTGGTAACAAGCCGTAAATCACCTGAAAAGGACTAAAACCGGTACTGCAATTAACAGCGCGATTATGAGCGAATTCCGCTTGACAAAGTACCTTATCCCATGATTTGATGTTATCTCCCACCAAACATCGTAACAAATCACCCAAAGCTCGATTAGTAACTTCCGTTTGACCATCGGTTTGTGGATGATATGCAGAGCTCATATCTAAACTCGTGTGAAGAAGACGCCATAAGGACCTCCAGAAATGGCTCAAGAAGCGAGAATCGCGGTCCGATACAATAGACGATGGCAACCCATGAAGCTTATAAACCTCTCGAAATAACAAAATTGCAACTTGAACTGCGTCGGTAGTTTTTTTGCAAGGGATGAAATGAACCATCTTGGAAAAACGATCAACGACAACAAAGATAGAATCATTACCGCATTGAGTACGAGATAACCCAAGCACAAAATCCATACTTACATCTGTCCATGGTTGCGTGGGAATTGGAAGAGGTAAATAAAGACCCGCGTTAGTTGTTTTTCCTTTTGCAGCTTGGCAAATTCCACAACGAACAATGAAACGCTCAACATCCCGCCGGAGAGTCGGACAAAAATATGACGAACTAACCAATTTAAGAGTCCTATCCCGTCCGATGTGTCCCTCACCATGGAGCTCTTTAATCAGTTGTAAACGCAAATTGCACTCTGGAATGCATAATTGAACTCCACGAAACAAAAACCCATCAAATATGAAATACGAATTATCGATTCCTTGTGTCGCATCAGCCCAAATCTTTGAAAAAAAAAAGAATCTATGGGATATAGGTCGGGTAAGACATCAAATCCCGGAACTGAAACATGAAGGGTAGTCAACAACGAGTGGCGACGACTCAACGCATCAGCCACCTTATTCAACGTCCCTGCTTTGTGCTTAATCACAAATGTGAATTGTTGTAAATAAGCAAACCATGAAGCGTGTCTCGCAGAGACCTTGTCTTTCGATCCAATGTGTTTTAAAGCCTCATGATCAGTATAAAGAACAAACTCACGATGAAATAAGTAATGGCGCCAATGCTTGATTGCTTGAACTACGGCATAAAGTTCAACATCGTACGTGCTATATCGTCCCCGAGCACCAGCAATCTTCTCGCTAAAAAACGCAATGGGACGACTTGCTTGACTAAGTACTGCGCCAATACCAACTTTAGAAGCATCACAATGTAACTCAAAAAAGTTATGTCGAAATTAGGAAGGATGAGAACTGGGCAGAAGTAAGCGTTGTTTTGATCTTTTGAAATGCTTGCTCGACTTCATCTGTCCATCGAAACAGGGCTGACTTGATACAATCAGTAATCGGTGCCATGATGCTACTAAAGTGTGGCACAAAGCGACGATAAAATGAGGCTAACCCATGAAAGCTACACACATCGGTCACGGTACGAGGTGTAGGCCAAGATTGAATTGCCATCACCTTATCAGAATCAACTTCTAATCCACGTGCGGAGATAATGTAGCCCAAAAAGAGGACCTCCGAAACTCCAAAAGCACACTTTTTGGTAGCAGCAAACAACTTCTCTTTCCGTAAAACAAGCAACATGTCACGAAGATGAACTAGATGGTCTGCAAGGGAGGCACTAAAAATTAGTATATCATCAAAATAAACCACCACACAACGGCCAATAAAGGGTCGAAGGGCTTGATTCATGACACGCATAAACGTGCTGGGTGCGTTAGACAAGCCAAAGGGCATTACTAGCCACTCAAACAAGCCTTCCCTTGTCTTGAAAGCCGTTTTCCACTCATCTCCAGGGCGAATGCGAATCTGATGGTAGCCACTCTTGAGATCCAACTTTGTAAAAATAGAGGCTGGGCCAATCTGATCAAAAAGGTCATCGAGGCGTGGAATTGGAAACGGTACCGAATTGTAATCTTGTTGATCGCTCTGCTGTCTACACACATACGCCACGTACCATCTTTCTTCGGAATAAGTAACGCCGGAACAGCACAAGAACTTAAGCTCTCACGTAAATATCCTTTTGCGAGAAGGTCTTCAACTTGCTTTCGAAGCTCATCATGTTCCTTTGGACTCATGCGATAGTGTGGTCGATTAGGGAGAGTCACGTTTGGAGCCAAATCGATGCAATGTTGAATGTCACGTAAAGGAGGTAAGCCATCAGGAAACTCCGAAGGAAAGACATCTTGACACTCATCAAGTAAGCCATGAAAAGGTAACAGAGCAGCCGAAACCGCCGAAAGAACACTTGGTTGAATAATCAACGCAAAAGCTACGTCTGCCAACTCACATTCAACAAGGAGCTGTGACTTTGACAAAAACAACATGGGCTTGGAAACTGATGTTGAAGCCGGAGTAGGTACAACGTCGCTGTTTTTAACCACGGGTTCTGAAGAAATTTGTGACGGAATTAAGGTGATGTGTTGTCCTTCATATGTAAAACTGTGCAAATTTGTAAACCCATCCTGCATTGTTCGTCGATCATATTGCCAAGATCGCCCTAAAAGGAGATGGCATGCATCCATAGGAAGGACATCACAACAGACCAAATCTTTGTAATTGAGTCCCATAGAAAACGAAACCCGACAACGCTTAGAAATCCTTAGATCCGTCGTAGAATTTAACCACGCCAATCGATACGAAGTTGGATGAGGTTCAGTAAACAAAGCGAGTTTAGAGACCGCCTCTTCAGAAAAAATGTTGGTGCAACTCCCTGAATCAATAATCATATGACACACCTTGCCACGAATCGTGCAGGTAGATTGAAAAATGTTTGTTCTGCGCCATGATTCTTCAACACCATGCGGAAGGAGATGATTCCGATGTAACATCAACATCGGACCATTATCTCCATGAATTTGCTCTGACATATCCGCTTCGTCACTTTCTTCCTCAACATATTCATCATAAACAGGCTCATCATTCGATAACAAACCACGACGACCCGCGTGTGGGCAGTTCAATTGACGATGTCCTAGCTCTCCACACTTAAAACACTTAATAGTGGTGAACGAGATTGCCCAGAAGCAGTGTTCCCACCTGACGCCTCTGTAAATTTAAGTTGCTCTGAAGATTTAATATTCTCTGTCTCCAACGCCGAAGTAAAGCGAACACGGGAGGAATTCCATGAGGTGGTTTGGCTCCGATGTTGTTGCTCAATTAATAGCGCTCGCTGATGCGCTTCTGATACAGTAAGTGGATTAAATTGAAGCAACGTGTTCTGAGTCGAAAGACGCAACTCGCCAATAAATCGTGAAACCATTTGTTCTTCATTCTCTGTCAATGAATTTCGAGCCATCAAACTAAAAAATTCTGAGGTGCATGAAAGGCATATTCATCCACCGATTTAGATCCCTGCCTTAAATTTTGTAGCTTTGTATACAAAGTGCGAGTGTAATTGTATGGAAGAAAAGCTCTGCGCATCAATTTCTTCATCTTCTCCCAAGAAGTAATTTTCTCCTTACCAGCTCGCGTACGTGATTCTTTTGTCTGTTGCCACCATGCTGAAGCTCTTCCCCGAAAACGTGTTGCAACAAGGGGAACACGCATCTTATCAGGAACTTCTTTGAACGCCAACAACTCCTCGGTCATGTTAATCCAGTCCAAAAACTCCTCAGGTTGAAGTCCGCCGGAGAATTCAGGCAAGTCAAGCTTGAATCCGGACTCCCATCGTCGATTATCAACTCGCGGTGCTGCAATTATGTCACGTCGCTGCTGTTCATCTCGATGATGTGGCTCTCCGCGCCATGCAAACGGATTGTCTTCAACGACATCATCTCCCTCATCCTCCTCGAAAACATCTTCTTCTTGCCTAGCCAATCTCAGACCCGTACGTTGAGCTTGGAGAATAGCACGCACAGCCGTTTCAACAGTAGTTTGTATCGTATCACGAAAACTCTGTTGTAACTCTGTCATCATTCCCCGAAACGCCTCGTTGTGGTCATCGAGTTGCGACTGAAGATTCTTCTTAGGTGGCATGACTAGGACCTTTTGTCTCTGATACCAACTGTTGTAGGGGTAGGTTACGATTGGGAACTCGAGTATCAATGGATCAAGAGAAAACAATCGTAGCTAAGAGTTCTCAAGTTCTCGAGTATCAATGGATCTAGAGAAAAGGAGAATTCGTAGACTTTGAGATAGAGAAAGCTTCTCTTTTATTATTCAAAAACAACTGCGCATCCCATTACAAGATTAAGAGTACTTATACTAAAATAAAGTGCAAACCCTAGTCGATACTTGGTGCCAAAGCAACACAAAGCCTACGTTACTAATTAAAGAAAACCCAACAACGAAAGCCCAACAGTAATTAAGAATACGTAATGTAAAAGCCTCATAAGAAAAGGAGTGTAGATGTCGCTACATCACTATGCTCAATGGGATCCTGAAGGTCTATGGAAAAGCTACTAGACAGATCATAAACCTGAATAAATCATCAATAACCTTTGGAGCTAATGTGGAGGAGGAGGTCAAGTCAAAACTAAAAGAGATCATAGGCATAGACAATGAAGGAGGAGCAGGTACCTACCTTGGTCTTCCTGAATGTTTTATTGGCTCCAAAGTCCAAATGATGTCTTTTATAAAAGAAAGAATGAAGAATAGGTTATCCGGATAGTTTGGTAGAATCCTTTCTCAAGGGGGAAAAGAGATTTTACTAAAATCAGTAGCTATGGTAATGTTTGTATTTGCTATGTCTTGTTTCAAATTACCAGTCACCACAATCACAATTCTAACTAGTGCAATGTCGGATTTCCTGTGGAATGCCTCTGAAGATAAAAGAAAGATTCATTGGTTAAACTGGGAGAAGTTGTGTTTGAATAAAATGCAAGGAGGATTAGGCATGAAGGATATTCAATGCTTCAATCAAGCATTACTAGGCAAACAAGCATGGAGGATCCTAACTATCCAGAGTGTTTGCTAGCTAGACTTCTGAGAAGCAGATACTTTGATCACTGTGAGTTCTTGCAAGCAGTTGAAGGGACAAGGCCATCCTATGGGTGGAGATCCATATTACATGGACTGATGGAAGGAAGCTGCTATTAAAAGGTTTAACTAAGAAGATAGGCAATGGGAGTTCAGTTAATGTGTGGACGGACAAGTGGATTGAGGATGATGTGAAGAAAGCTCCTCTGGTTAAGAATTGCTTAATTGATATATGCTTAACTGTCGACCATTTTATTGATACCCGATCAAGAGGATGGATTGTAAGAAGATTAGAGGATCAATTCTACAACTCTGATATAAAGCTCATCCTTGCAATGAAATCTATTGAGTCAAAAAAAGATTTCTGGGTGTGGTCTTACAGCAGAAACGGTGAATACTCGGTAAAGTCAGGCTATTGGTTAGCTCACAAGGAAAAGAGTTCTGAAATGATCAATTTCGCTGAGATGAATCCCTCATTAAATGGCATTACACATCAAGTGTGGAATCTGAAGACAGTCCCAAAGATAAAAGTTTTTATCTGGAAATCATTGAGTGAAGCAATACCAGTGGTGGACCTTATTACAAAGCGTGGGATCTCAATTGATTCAAGGTGTCAGATTTGTGGCCATGAAGGAGAATCAGTAAATCATGTCCTATTCTCATGCTCCCTAGCTAGACAGGTTTGGGCTGTTTCTCTCTATCCTTGCCCTATAGGTGGTTTTGATGATGTCTCTTTGTTCTCCAACATTCATTACTTACTGAACTCGATAAAAAATAGTTTTATTCCTCTGGAAACTAGAAGGATGTTCCCTTGGCTCCTCTGGTTTATGTGGAAAAATAGGAATGGCTTATTTTTTGAAGAAAATGTGCTGCTAGCTACGGAAGTAGTTAGTAAAGCTAGAGATGAGGCAGAACTGTGGTTTTTATCATAAGCTACACAAATCAGTGGTGAGAGCAATGTGGATCAAGGAAAGAGTGAAGCCAAGAAGAAATGGAAACTACCTCCGGAATCTTGGTTAAAATGCAACATATGAGTCTCATGGTCAAAAAAGCAACAAGTAGGAGGAGCTTCTTGGGTTTGAAGGAATGGTAGGGGTCTTGTTCTTCTACATAGCAGAAGAAGTTTTTCTAACATTCCTTCTTTGGATGAAACTAAGAGATTGTCTTTCGTTTGGACTATTGAAAGTATGGTCTCACACAAAGTGAATAAGGTTATCATTGCTTCAAATGCAGTGGAGTTGATCAAAGCATTAGAACGGCCTCAAGCATGGCCTTCCTTCTCATTGCAGGTTTCTGAAATCCTTCCTAGCTTACATAGTTTAAGGAATTGGCGATTGGAAGTGGAAGCTTTGGAGGCAAATAGAGGAGCCCTTTTGATTGCCTAAAGTGTTACTAGAGATTTGAGAGTCCATTCCTATATTGCTAGGGGACCTCCCAGTTGGTTAAACGAATTTTTTGTACAAGAAAGTGAAGTAATTTCCTTTAGAATCTCTTTTTGGGCTATTTTCGGAGTCATGCTTTTGACTGAAACAAATTGACTTGTATTTGCTTTTGTTTCCTTGAAATAGTTGTGTAATTATTCCCTATTTCTAATATATATTTGAGATGATGACGACAAAAAAAAAAAAAAAAAAAGTCATACATTTCTAAAGAAGTTTTGAACGAAAAAAATTAAACAAATAAAAAAGTAAAACCAAGACCATGAACGAACCGATGCCTAAACTATTTGGGTTGGGCTATGTTTTATATTTCATAAAATGGGCTATCATAATGTGATATAGGTTAATTTGGGCTTATCCGATCATAACTAAAGTGAAATAAGCTCTAAATGATTTATAATATTAACCCGATTTATCTTTTATACAACTTACACCAATATAGACTACCGGTTACCGACAACAACAACAAAAAAAAGACTACCGGTTAAAGTCTACAACGCTGCACGTTCGTTTGAGTTCGGCTCTCGATCTGTAATCCCCATCCAAATCAATGGCTAATACTACTAACTTGTAGTACACTGACTGCTATTATCTATTGGACTCCAGTCTGCTCTCGATCTGTAATCCCCATCCAAATCAATGGCTAATACTCTACTTTATAAAAATCAAAACACTTGTCGACTCACCATGCAAATTTTTTTTTTTTTTTACTTTCATTATACGGTACAATAAAATCATTTTTTAGTTGGTCATTCAGTCTAAATTTGCTCTAACTTAGATATGTTTGCCTGTGAATTTTTCTGCGGAAAATGATTAAAAAAATATCTACTTTTAAGTTTATTTAATACCCAATTTTTTTTAGAAATCATTTTATTTCTTTAAAATCAGAAAACTCCATAAATAAATACCAAATTTTTTTTTAAAGTGTTTGTTTTGGACCTCAGATATTATTTTCATCAAATTGTCAAAATATCATTTTTAATCCGTTAACGAAAGATGACATGGCGGTCATAATGGTAAGATGGAATTATCAATCTTACAAAACTGATCTATTTCACTTAATTGAATTTACCATAAATCATGTGACTTATAATTAAATATTTGGGTGATAAATCAGAAGAGGTAAATATCGTTCTCTTCTTGTCTCATTTTGATTTTGGGAATAAATAGAAAACCTAGGTATCGACAACAAAGGCATGTAATGGAGAAAAATAATGTTCACTGCGAGAGTGATTAAATGCTCTAAATGACCAATACTTATGAACTTATCAAACTTATGAGAATCGGAATGGCAATACACATTCCAATGAAAATGAATAACAAATTGTGATAAATAGTGTTTAGATTTATATTCCTTGATTCGTTTTTTCAATGTTTCATATTCAAATGCAGTTGTCCATTATCCGTCAACAACTCTATTTCTAGCATATCTTCTGAAACTCGTTTCGTGCTTCCATCATTTTTGCTTTTGCCATCCATATATATAACAAATATCTTCCCACTTAAAAATTCATACGATATTCCTCAAAAGTAGGCTTGAGGAGCTGATAAAGAGACGGTTCCTCCACGTTACTCACAGTGTTTTCAAGCATAAAAGCATGTTTCCGTTTTTTCTCGGTATCTTACATTCCATGCAGTCATAATGGTAAGGCAGACGTTTAGCACGCGACGCTACTTCTCGCTATTTAGATTTTATGTATGTAAAATCTGTTCACCGGTTTGGTTAACCAAATTTTTTGTTTAATTGAAATTCATAAATTGACAAAAACAAAGTTTGACAAAAAAAAGTTTGATATTTATTTGTCGAGTTTTATGTTTTTAGAGGAATAAAACGATTTCTGAAAAATATGGGTATTAAACGAAACACTTTTAAAAAAATTTAGTATTTAGTGTAGAGTTTTATGTTTTTAGAGGAATAAAATGTTTTCTAAAAAAATTTGGGTGTTAAACGAATACTTTAAAAAAGTAGAGGTTTTTTTTAGTTATTTTTCCAATTTTCTATGATAAATTATGAAAAATATTAATGCATATTTGTTATAGATAGAAAGTCAAATCAATTTTTTTAAGTTTCTCCACATGAACTGTATTTTTTCATAAATTAGGGTATTACACCTGGCATGTTCGATTGACAACTAAAGCTAACCAATTGATACTTTGTTTTGAAAGGGTTTTGTTTATTGCGTGAATGATTTCATAAAAGGGAATAGCGAAAATATTTTTGAAATGCTTGTTTTGTTTTGTTTTGGAAGGGTTTTGTTGAACTCGTAAGGACTTAACGAGATAGGATTGGAGTCCTCGTCAATATGGAAATAGACTAGGGCCTTCATAGCCAAGGTAAGTCTAAATTTTTCTCTCATCTTTTGAACCACATGATTAGTAAATAATTGTATGAATCGACTAGGTACATGTTAACATAACTCATATGGCTTAACTTTGTATATTGTCTTATGCTTTTAAAAATTGTTTAGATTTGGAAACTCAAACCTCAATCCTAAACGATGTACCAACCTAGTACTAACTAGAATTATTTTGAATGCAAAATACAACATTAGAGTTTTATAAATTTTAAAAAGAATGTCATGTCTCGTATCAATACTCATATATACATAGAAAATTGTATTCATCATTTTCTGATGTGTTCTAGAATATAATTTTTCAGAATCTAAAGTGTTACATATATTGTCACTTTCACATATTGCGACGTCGGGCTAAGATCTTTACTTTGACTTTGATGGCACTCTGTAAGTAAAATCGAAGACAAATTTATTCATATTCAAAAGAGCTCTAATAAGATAGATAAATAAGTAGATAGCTCATACGAACTTTATTTAGGTGCAAAGAAAGTAAAGAGAGTTTTATTATAAGTGCAAAAGGAGATAATTAGTTGAAGAATACCGAGCTTATTAAATCTTAGATTGAGGTATGAAGAAGATTTGTTCAAACTCTCTATGTTATTTTCTAAATATCATAACAAGCATAATTATACTAATCTACTTCCAAGGAAACCCTAAACAAATTGACATTTTGACACTTCATTAGGTTTGTTTGTTGGCATTACATTGGACTTATTCCACATGTGCTTTAATATTCCTCCGCAAACTTGGCAACGTGTAAACACAACGGAGCCAAGTTTTAAAGCGCAAATGGATTGACTTGGCAAAACCATGAGTAGTCAAAGCATCACATGGAGATGTAGATAGATTTCGCAATTCGTTGTAGAGATAGGAAACAATTTTTCTTCGAAACAATATGAGAATTCTTGATCTATACTTGGAAAGCTAGCATTACTCTCTCAGGGATATTGTTTTATACTTGGAAGAGCTAGAAGTACTCTCTCACAAAGATTTCTAGTTTTCTGTACCTATCACTTAGCGAAGGAGAATGTGCTCACAGCTATTGAAATCTTTTTAATTCTCTGTTTCCCATCCATTAGGGTTTAGCCAACAACAATCTGCTTTTTTTGGCATTTCACCAAACGCCTGCTCAGTAAATCTTTGCATTTGCCATTTTATATATCTACAAACACATCCTTATCAAATACAATTGGAATCCAGAATAATAATCAACTAATAAAGATAAAAGTTTATACGTATACATAAATTCAAATGGACCAGACAATAATGCGTCAGTTCTATATATTAAAATAAGTTGAAAGTTAAAACGGTTACATATATACATATTAGTGTTACTTTAGTGTTCACGTGACATACTATATTGATTTTCTTCATACCTTCCCCAAATCGTTCTTAGGTATATTGATCCATTAATTTATGCCCATAACCAGGGCCGTCTCAAACTTTATAAGGGCCCGGTTCAAATATCAAAATTAGGCCCTTAATATAACTTTTTTTTTAAACGTTAATTACAATAAAATTTATTTTAATTATAACTTACCGTAAAGAATAGTTTATAATTATAAATACTCTTATTTATTATTATTTTTAACAAAAATAAAATTTAAAATTTTATTGAACTCAAAATTATTTCATTTATACAATTACAACTAATAACTTTTATTTAAACAAAGTCATTCTTCTAGCATTTTTCTAGCATTTTTCGAAGCGAAATCTTTAACTAAATCATCATACTCAAATTTTTTCTTTTTTAGACGTTTTATATATCCACAATCATATTTGCTATTTCTAAGAGCCATAATTTAAATAAATGATAAAGTGATAAAACTTGATAATTAGCTTCTTATCATCAAACAAGAAGAAGCATGCTTAATCTTTGATTGACTCTTTTTTAATTTGCGTTTGTAATTTGAAGAATAATATAACCTAGAAATAGAATAAAAAATTTATTAGTACATTATAAATCAAAAACAAAATATCACTAAATAAATAAATAAATAAAAACTTGAAAATACCTTTCAAGTTGCTTTGAATGGTCAAAGACAGCAGATTGTGAAATGTGAATCAATTTTATTTGTTGTTTTGTGATAAGAAAAAACGTGTATGCAAAAACTCCTTTTTAGAGAATTGGTGAATAATATGTTTGCTCCTCTCAATATATATACCAAGTCTAATTAATAAAAAAATCTAAATGTAATCAAGTAAAAACCTTCACCTAATCAATACTATAACGTCACTGTCCTCCAAAGTTAACAATTGATATCAATGTTCCAACGTCACTTTACTTAAATTAAGTATGCATATCAAAGCTAATTAATCCTTAATTTACTTCTTTCTTATTTGGTTGTGTAAACAGAATAAAAAAAAAATTGTAATCTTTACTTATTAATAAACACGAAAATTTTGATGACATGTATATATATAAAAAAAAAAAATTCTAAGTCCTTTTAAATTATGGACCTTATTCAACCGCTCCACTCGAGTAAAAAGACGTCCTCTCCATAACTAAGTACAAAGCACATGGAGTATTAGTTAAACCTAATTTGTCCAACTTTCTTAATCATTTATTTAAATCTTAAATACGATCCAGTTTTCAATCGCGAATGAATGAAAAACAATTTTGTTAATAATTGTTTAAATTTATATATATATTACTTCTTAGGGTTTGATTGGTTTAAATGCGGTGAGTATAGGTGCGGTTGTAAAAGTTTGCGAAAACAAGCGGTAGCGGTTTCTAGCGTTATTGGACAATTTATGCGACTGGTAAAGCGGCTGGAAACATGTGCATTTGCGGGACGTTTATGAATGGTTTACAGCGGGTGAGATAACAGATTTACATAAAACTACCAAAATACACATAATATATAATTTATATAAAAATCAAAAATATATTATTATAAAAAATTAAAATTATATATTTTAAATAAATCATAGAATAATTAAATAAAAAGTTTTAAAGATATTTGGAACATTTTTTATATATACAATAACATTTTATATAATTATTAAAATTAAAATTGAAATCAAAAATATATTATTATAAAAAATTAAAAATATATATTTTAAATAAATCATAGAATAATTAAATAGTATTTTTACAATAACTTTTTTATAATTATAAGTTCATTTTAATTTAATTAAAATATATATCAAGTGTATATAATTTTATATGATAATAAAAGTAAATTTTTTTAAATAATTTTTTTGTAAATTTTAGTTTATTATTTAAGATAATATTTTTTTAAAAATATTTTTTCAACCACCCACAACCTCAAACACTCGTGGCAAGGAGATTTTGATTTAGAACGGTTCCAAACAATATAAAGCGTTATGGAGCGGTTTCCGTGATTATTATCAAATGCTACCAATCCTAACCGCCCGCAAATATAGCGTTTAGTAAAATAAAAATTTCAAGTCTTCCAGATTTGGAAATTTCCTTTTGGCAATTAATTAAACCTCTACTTTTAATTATTCTTTTTCGTTGTCCTTATTGTCCCATTTTTTCCATAGATATCCAATTTTGAGTTATCGACGTTTTGAGAATATCAATGAGCATTGGGAGTCTACTATTTTTATTACATCAAGAGATAAACATACTGTTGTGATCGAAACCTCGAATCGCACCTTACAAATCACTCAATCTCATTCACAATCTTACTTAATCTCTCAATCACTTGTGAGTTAAGCAAGAATAAAAATAATTAAGAATATGCATAAAATTGTTTACCTAGTTCGACCTCGAGAGAACCTACGTATGGAGCTTGACGGCACAAGCTAAATCCACTAAAATCAAAGAGAGTTTACACCGAAATCTACAAAAGAATGCTCTATAAAGATGAACAAGAACACTCTCTCAGATCTCTCTCCTCTCTCTCGATCCTATCTTTTTTATGTTTGTGATTGGGGATAACAAACTCTTCCGCTTCCCTCTTATTGGTACAAGAAACCGGTTCAACTGAACCAATCAGCTCCAATAACCAATCTCGGTTATTACCAATTGATCCTTAAACCATTAAGCTTAACCAGTCCGATTTAGCTCAATCAATAAGTGTTGCAAATTACCAGAAATCAACACATACCATTCAAAACCTTTAATATCATCCAGAGCTGGTGTTTGGTCGGTATCCTAACTCAAAGAGTCTTCATAAACCGAATGTACAACTTGAGAGTAAAAGCAGCCACAATTTGATTAAAAAAAACAAAAATTAACCGAGCTTAAAAATATAAGAACCAGAGATGTTAAGCTAAACCAAAAAACCTAAAACAACAATAATAAGAAACCTGATTTCTAGTCGTTCGAGCCAACAAATTAACCTTGCAGCTCAAAGATTGGTGAATAAAGAAAATAAAAATTGTGAAAACTTCTCAGTTAGGACAATAAACTCATCCAAATAACTAGAGAAAGAATGCTAAGTATAATGGAAATTAACATCGTCATTTTGATAAGAATGGAACAGTGCCGTTCAGCAATTTCTCCAAGAGGCAAACCATGGCCCAGATTAGAGATTCCAGCAATAATTTAAAATCTTTTCTTCATAAATATTTGAATATCTTTATTTATTTATTATCTACTAGCCAAATCTTCAACAGAAATTTAATTTTACATTCGAATAATATTAACGTAACATCCTTTTCAACGTAAAGAAAACGATGGAAACAGAAAACAAGATTGGAAAATGATTAGGGCCAATTAGCTAAGATCTACTTCCAAAATAGACATATTTGGATTTTTCTTAGAAATATTTAAGAATATCTCCAACTCATTATTCTATTATAATTTTAAAATATAATCATTCTAAAATAAAACTCCAAGTTATTACTTAGTTTTTTTACTTATTATAAACATATATTCTATTTTCACTTTATTATTAACTTTTAACAATATTCTATATTTATAAAATTTACAAACACTATCCAATTATTTTATTTTTTACCAATAGTTCAGTAGATAGTAGATTTTTGGTTAAGCTCAACATTATTGTATTTCTCCAAAAACAAATGGTTAAGTAATGCATTTCAAAATAACAAATGAATTATTTTTAATCTTTGATTGGTTTATATCAAACCAAACATTCTAGAAATTGGGTATTTAAATTATCTTCTATTTTTATTTCTGGGAGCCTGAAGCTTTTTGTAAAATCTCAAACCTAGATTAGGGACACACTACAAGAAAACAGGGCAATTTGCGACTACGATTGTGGTAGCAAATGCCTCGCAAATGGAAATTTGCGAGGGATTTGCGACCAAATCAGAATCTTCGCAACCAGCTAGTCGCAAACGAAAATTCGTCGCAATCTAGTCGCAAAATATGCGAAGAAAGAAAGTTGGTCGCAAACGCCTCGCAAATGTTTGCGAGGCATTTGCGAGGCAAACATTTGCGAGGAGTTTGCGAGGACTATGTTGCAAGGCATTTGCGAGGCAAATTTTGCTACTAGTTTGCGAGGACTATTTTTGCAAGGCATTTGCGAGGCAAATTTTGCTACTAGTTTGCGAGGAAAATTTTGTGAGGCATTTGCGAGAAAATATTGCAAGGAGTTTGTGGGGCAAAGGACGGTCGCAAATCAGTTGCCAAAAAATAGATAAATTGTTTTTTTTTTTAAACAGAATTTTTAATGGTTTTCGGAAATAAAATAAAAATTAATTAATATTACATAAAAGGAGTATTTAGGACAACGAACAAAATAAACTACAAATCATCGATATCCTGAAAATCCGAAGCTTCATGAAATTCCGAAGCAGAAACTGAAGATGAACCAGCTTCTCCTTGTTTCTTCTTCCTCAGCATCTCCCGAATCGCCGGGTTCGAATCCCCAAGTAACTCGAACATCATATCATAGGCGTCGTGTTGCTGCTTCAGCGATCTGATCTCTGCTTCCGCGATCTCTAGCTTCTTATCTCTAATCGGGTCCGGGACGTATGTCGAAACCGGGCAAAAAGGAACTCCCTCGTCATCCGTCTGAATAGATCCCATGAAAGCAATCTTCCCCTTTCTGGTACGGGGAGCTAGCTGTAAAATAAAATTTAATAAAAAAAACTAAATACTTAAATAATTATATATGAATTAGTAATAAAAGTTTGTTTTCGTTACCTGAGTGGCGATGCGGTTTACGTCCACTGGGGTCATCTGGATGGGTTGACCATCGGGAGTGGGCTGCGATGTGATTTCCTCGACCCAGGCAGTCACATCGCCGTGAAGCTGCTGAACTCGACTATCAACCCACGTCCCGTCCTTGCGTCTGTGGGTCTTCTCCCAAATCTCAGGCATCGTAGCCGGGGCACCTTTCGTCTGTGCCTGAAAAATGGTAAAAATATGTGAAATCGTGAGATACTTTAACTTAATTTTTTTTTAAAATTCGAACTATAGAAATTGAATTCAACTTACAATACGGCGCGCTTGTTCGAAGAAGGACAACTGCCCTGAGACATGCTTCGAAATGCCCTCTCCGTCAACCTTGGTGTAACGCGCGGCCGGGCACTTGCTGCTCGTGTGTTCGGAAGTCGGCAACTGCCAGTAGGCAATGAGACCCTCCCAAACCGTCGGGTTGAACCACGGAGGCATCGCATGCTCAGGATCCGCCTTCCATTTATTTTTCCAGCGGCCGACTTGAGTCATCGAAGGCATCCGGACCAGACCCGTGATCTCGACATCCCATCTGTATTTTTGCTATAAAAAATAAAAATTCACATTAGTATAAATTTAATATTAGTATAAATAGTATAAATTATAAATAAAATTATTAGTAGAAATAAAATTATAAACTAACGCGAATTTAATAGAATTACCGCGAAAGTGTGAAACCACTTATCCCTCGTCTCTTGGGGCACCTTGCTCCAACTCGGGTGCGGGGCTTTGAAATCCCGCTCGATCAATTTCCTAATGGTCTGTCCAACTTTATTATGCCAAAACCTTGAAAAAAAAAGTTATGTTATAAACAATTAAAAAAAAATTGTTTATTTAATAATAGGAAAAAATAATATAATTATACCATAAAGTTTCGGGAGAAAGATGTGGATCCAATCTCGTTAGAACATCCCGTCCGGGACTAACGAGAAGCTGCTCCAGCGTCATATGGTCGAACTGTGGAGCCTCAGGTGGCATATCATGTGGCTGTGTCTCCGGAACGAAATCCGAGATAGGCGGAGTCGATGTAGAAGGTCCGGCACGTCGTGAAGGAGACCCGCCGCGTCGCGGTACAGGCGTACCGGAGGCGGATAAAAAACCGGTATACTCATTATGCCTATCACCCATCTGCAATAAAATATTTAATAAAAATTAAATTCAATCTAAATATATTCATAACCATTCTAAAACCAAAATTATAAATTTTTTCCATACCTAAATCTATTCATAACCATTCTAAAACCAAAACTATAAATTTTTTCCATACCTAAATCTATTCCTAACCATTCTAAAACCAAAACTATAAATTTATTCCATACCTAAATCTATTCCTAATAATTCTAAAGCAAAAAATATAAATTAAAAAAAAAATTCGGATTTTATACCTTTTAGAGAGAGAGAGTTGCGAGGAGAGAGAGGGAGAATGTGATAAAATGAGCAAAGAGCAAGGCAAATTCGGCTGCCTTATATAAAAATATATAGGGTCGCAATTTGGTCGCAATCTAGTCGCAAAAACGTACCTTTTTCACCCAATCGGATTTGCCGCCCAAATTTGCGATTGATTTGCGACGCCACGTGGCAATCTAGTCGCAAATCTGGTCAAATTTTCAACACCCTCCAAAATAAAAAGGTAAATTTTTTTAATTACCGCCACGTTTTGCGACGAATTTGCGACGCCACGTGGCAATCTAGTCGCAAATTTGGAATTAAACCGCCAAGATTTGCGACGCCGTTGCCACGTGGCATCGCAAATTAGTCGCAAAATGAGCCAAAAATTTGCTACTAATTTGCGACTGCCCGAATTAAACAAGAAGAAAAAATGGTTTAGGGTTTAGAGTTTCGGTTTAGCACAAATTTCATACATATATACATCATATAATTATACATTAGGGTTAAGTGTTTAGGCTTTCGGGCAATTATATGAGCAATTCGACAATCCTACTAAAATTGATCGAATCATCATGCATTAGCTATATAGTGACATACTTAATCTCTGTAGATTCTTTAAAATCTAGATGTTGTTCGAGAAATTAATAGGGTTTATTCATTCAACTAGCCTATATGCATTAGGATTAAGGGCTTATAGGTTTTATTTAGGATTCTAGGTTTATAGGATTTTTAGGGTTTAGGGTAAAGAAAGTACAAAAATTACGACTCATTTGCGACCCCTAGTCGCAATCTAGTAGCAAATTGTGTAATTTGCTACTAGATTGCGACTAGGGGTCGCAAATTAGTCGCAATTTGTACTTTGTTTATTTAAAAAAAAAATACACGGTACATAATTTAGGGTTTAGGGCTTTGAGGGTTTATTTAGGTTTCTAGAAATTTTAGGGTTTAAGGTTTATACGATTTTTAGGGTTTAGGGTAAACAAAGTACAAAAATTGCGACTCATTTGCGACCCCTAGTCGCAATCTAGTAGCAAATTGTGTAATTTGCTACTAGATTGCGACTAGGGGTCGCAAATTAGTCGCAATTTGTACTTTGTTTATTTAAAAAAAAAATACACGGTACATAATTCTTACAAACGATGACTAAAATACACGATACATAAAGTTACTCATCAGGATCGGAAACGTAAGTTTGTCCATTTTCGTCTTCTTCGTCATCATCCTCAAATTCGTCCCCTTCATCAAACTCGTCTGACTCCGCTTGACTATCAGATTCCTCGCATATGACTTCAAGTCCCCTATAAAGCGGGTCAATTCTGGTCAAATCATTGCTTGAATCAGGTTGCACGGGCGGTAGATCATCATCAGCATCAGCTAAGCCCCCGATAATTCGACCCCGTGGATTAACTTTAATAACGGACAACCAATTCTGATCAAGTCGGACCCGAGTGCGAGGGTAAGGAATGAAAACTACTTGCTCCGCTTGAGATGCTAACACGAATGGCTCGAACTTGCTAGTGTAACTCCGGTGTCCCTGTACATCTACGACTCTGAATTTGCTTGATCTTACGCCAACCCCAATAGTGGGATCAAACCAATCACATCGAAATAGGACGCATTTAAGATTCATCATCCCAGCATACTCTACTTCTACGATTTCTTTCAGGATACCGTCGAAGTTGGTATCACCTGGAACATGGATACCATAATTTACAGTGGCCCTTCGTTGTCCATGCTCAAATGTATGAAAAATAAATCCGCGAGTACAATACATCTTAGCGGTTCTTATATTTGCGATAGGCCCCATCACAAACTCGTGGACCCATAGAGGCCAAGTTCCCGGCCGAGACCTCCTCTTGGTCACCTACAAGGCCAAATGCAATTAGTTGATTACTAATTAATTAATATCAGATATATATAAGATTATGGTTATAGTTACCTTCTCTCTCATCTATCCTGCGAAATCACGTTCAACGTATGATCTCACTTCTTGGTCGTCAAGTTCCGGAAATGCTTCCCGTATTTGCTGTTCGAGCATCCTGCATGTGCACCACATAATAAAGGATGATGATTAATTATAATTAATCGTATATGTATATAAGTAAACTAGTACTAGCTATAGTACTATATATATATATACCTTTCATACGGTTGAAAGAAGTCACAGTTTAGCAAGATATAAGTATGAGCTGCATGAGAATGCTTGTAATCACACCACTCGCTTGCCTTTACTTTGCCACCCATTCGGCCTAAATCCGAGAAGACATCGGGTACTCTCACATCAGAATATGTCCGCCCAACCCCACCATCATCGTATCGTTTACGACCCGTTTTCTTTGTTTTCACGGTTGGGCTAAAGTAGTAACTGGAGAAATTAGATGTCTCCTCGGTCAAACTTTCTGCCACGATAGATCCCTCAACCCGTGCGAGATTTTTTGCTTTCATCTTCAGATTTTTGAAGAACCTTTTGAATGGGTACATCCATCGAAATTGGACTGGTCCACCAAGATCCAACTCATGCGGTAAGTGGACTACCAGATGTTCCATCACGTCGAAAAATGAAGGAGGAAATATCTTCTCCAAGTTGCAAAGAATAACTGCGATGTCTGATTTCAACGTCAAGATATCGTCCGCATTTAATGTTCGAGCACATAAGTCTCTGAAAAATGCCCATATACCTGAAATTATGTACAACGTACAAGTTAATTATAAACTACAAATATATATATATATAATACAAGAATAATACCTGCTAGTGCCTCGTGGACGTGATTTGGTAGAAACTCATGCAATGCAAATGGCAGTAGTCGTTGCATGAATACATGACAATCATGGCTCTTCATTCCAGAAAATTTTTGCCCTTGCTCGACACACCTTGAGAACGTTGACACATATCCATCTGGGAACTTGACATCATCCTTAACCCACTTAAACAAACTATTCTTTGACTCCAATGACAGCCGAAAAATAGGAATCGGTGCCCTACCATCGCTTGTAATGTGCAACTCAGGCCTTGCGCATATACCAGGGAGATCCAAACGTGATTTCAAATTATCTTTTGTTTTACCCGGAATATTCAACAACGTGTGGATAATATTTTCGAAAAAGTTCTTCTCGATGTGCATTACATCCAAATTGTGCCTCAAGAGATGATCCTTCCAGTATGGTAGTTCCCAGAATATACTCTTCTTATGCCAGTTATGATACTGCCCATATCAACGGGGCATATTAGCGGGAACACTGTACCAGTTACCCCCAACTTCTGCAGTTTGTTGAGCATCGCAATAATCTATTTGCGCTTCCAACTGTTCCCCTGAAAGATAAACGGGGGGGGGGGGGGGGACTTTGACTGTTTTGTTTTTCTTGAACAACTTCTTATTATTTCTATACGGATGACCCAATGGCAGAAATCAACGATGACAATCGAACCAGCACGTTTTGCGTCCATTCATCAATTGAAACGCATCAGTCTGATCCAGACAGTAAGGACATGATAATTTCCCGTGAGTTGTCCATCCAGATAACATTCCATAGGCGGGGAAGTCGCTTATGGTCCACATAAGCATAACCTTCATGGTGAAGTTCCAGCGGTTTGATGAATCGAACGTCGTACACCGACATGCCATAACTCCTATAATTCGTGGATCAGAGGCTGCAAAAAGACGTCAAGAGATCTTTTTGGATGCTTAGGCCCCGGAACAAGAATGCTCATGAACAAAAATTCTCGATGCATGCACATATCCGGAGGTAAATTATAAGGCGTTACTATGACTGGCCACAACGAGTATTGCCGACCAGACATACCAAACGGACTAAACCCATCAGTGCAAAGACCCAAATAAACATTTTTATGTTCTTCAGCAAAGTCTGAATGTACCGTGTTAAAGTGTTTTCACGCCTTCGCATCTGATGGATGAGAGATCACCCCTTCCTCACTAAAGTGTTCTGCGTGCCACCTCATTGCCCCATCAGTCTGCTCTGATTCGTATAATCGCTTCAATCTATCTGTTATCGGAAGATACCATATACGCTGGAACGCCACCCTCGTGCGGCCACCTGTCTCTTTATATCTCGGTTTTCCGCAAAAATGACATACCTGCAACTTAGCATCATCTTTCCAGAAAATCATACAGTTATCAATGCAGACGTCAATCATCTCAGACGGTAAACCAAGACTCGCGACCAGTCTCTGTATTTCATAGTAACTCTCTGCCGAGTTATTACCCTCCGGCAAATACTCGTTAAACAATGCAGTCCATTTATCCATGCAATTTTCACTAATGTTATCTTCGCTTTTAATTGTCATCATCCTAGATGCTAATGACAATTTTGAAAGCCCTTCTCTACATCCTTCGTAGATGGGTTCATAAGCAGCGTCTAACATATCGTAAAACTTTTTAGCACTCGGGTTTGGTTCTTCAAAAGTATTATCATTAAACGAGGCAGTACTTTCATGAAATGCATCAGTAACCATGTCATGAAACCTATTCCCATCACTATTACCATATCCATATTCATTATAATTTTGCTGATGAGCATGCTGATCATAGTTATTATCAAAACTACTAGCGCCATCTTGATTGCCATGATAACTCGTAGTTGAACTACCCGGAACATTAACTACAAAATCTTCTCCGTGCGCAAACCACACATAATAGTTAGGTAAAAACCCCCTCGTATATAAATGCTTCCAAACAGTGTTTGCATCATGATGATCAATGTTCTCGCACTTAACACAAGGACAGAAAATTTTGTTACCGTTTTCTACCGCGAATGACTGATGTGTCGCGTGGGTCAAAAATTGATCAAGACCATCTCTAAATTCTCTCGTCACTTCACCGGTATCTGGATCTCACCGGTTGTACATCCATGCCCGAACCGTGTATATCTCATGATGCCAAGACATGATCCGATTATCGACCTCTCCACAAAAAAATATCGGATTTATAGTGTGTTTGCGAAATAAAATATTTTTGTGAGTAGATTTGGGATGTTTGTGATATGATTTTCGTCTCCCCATAGCTTGCTATTTATAGAGGATCAGCCATTTTTGCTACTCATTTGCGACCAACCTTTGTTACTAATTTGCTAGGACAAAATATTTGCAAGGCATTTGCTAGTAATTTGCTACCCATTTGTGACCAAACAATTAGTAGCAAAAAGCAGTTTGAAATCATTCAAAACGTGGGTACCTACTTTCTAAATATTCTCGCAAATCAGTCGCAAATCTTAGAAAATATCTGTCCCCGCAAATGCCTCGCAAATTTGCAACGTGTTTGCTACGAACTATCTTTTGGTCGCAAATTTGAAGATATTTGCGAGGAAATTGCGACGGAAATTATCCACGCAAATTTGCGACCAATTTGCGACTCCAGACGCAAATTCCTAGCAAACGCCTCGCAAATTTGCGACCTTATATTGTGGTCGCAAATTCTCCTCGCAAATGGGCCTGTTTTCTTGTAGTGACAATCATAAAGGAAACCACATGATACGTTATTCCGATGGTAAAAAAACCTTGAAATTCGTATAAGTGGTGGATTGACCATCGAGTACTGCAAGGAGACAACCAAGAAAGTTACCCAGGTCTAAAGTAATGACTAAATGGGTAGGAGAAATGGATAGGGAATTATCTCCCAAAGAGAAAAAGAAATCACTACCCAACCGGAAAAAAAAAATCATTGCAGAAAGGAAAAATAAATATTTTTCCAACCGGAAAAGGAAATTCGTGGTCGGTGGAGGTAACATGCCGTGGGGGAAACTCGGCATGAATGGAACTGAAGCCCTAGGGGTTTCGAATAAGGAAATAGGTGGCCAAAATCCCAACGGGCCTAGTAGGATAAGGTCGGCGTCGGAGCCTTTTACGAACATAATCCTTATCGGAAAAATAAAATAAAAGAAAAAAAGAAAATTTAGGAACCTAGTCATTATCAGAAAAGAAAAAGAAAAGAGTAAAAAAAATTGTAAACTTGTGGAGCAATTAGGGTCGTGGTATAAATAGACCCTTATGGTCCTCATAATTAACACACCAAAAACTTTAGAAACCCAAAAATAAAGAGAGAAAGCTTCGGGTAAAGGAAGAGAAGAAGGAGGAGGCCGAGTAAATCTAGCCACCCCAAAGTTGGCATCACAGTCGAAAAAGGTAAGGTGTGAATCGTGTGATCCGTGAATTTTTTTATCTCTTGCTTTAGCTTTATCGATGGTTTATATCAATAGGGTTATCGTTTGGGAGATGGTCATGAGTTAGTCAAAGTTCTGAACCAAGCATGGGTAGGATACGACCTCGAAACCATGGGTCGGTTAGGGTGCATGATTTTAACGGTAAGCATGTCGTTGAATTATAATGTTTAGGGCAGTAGGGTATCACAGATGAGGTGATACTCGTTCAAAAATTGATTTGGTAGGGGAAAACTCTACGCGGCTTCGATCCGGTTAGAGAATTTTTGATAAAATTGCATAGCCTTGAACTATCTTGCTCATTTAGTTTATAAATTTTCAAAAATATATTTCTAATTAAAATTTGTAAATGTTTTTCAAAAAGCAAAAAAACTAAAAAAGCATAGTTTACCTATTTTATCCACATAAAAATGCTAAAAAATCTATTCATACAAGTTTGGTTGACAGATTTATATAAAAAGTGTTTTGAAACTTATTTTTTACCATTTTATGATTTTAGTATCTTATATTATATCATAATAGTATTAAATACTTATTGAAGATTAGTTGACAAAACAAAAAATATTGAAGATTATATAAACAAAGGTCTCCGTTTTTTGTATTGCCTTAGGCCTCTTTGATCGTAGGCACGGCACTGCAAACGGGGATCGGTTGGAGTAATAATGAGTTTTACTCGACCTAACCTTGTTAAACAGCCAAAACGAGTTATGGTAAAAGTCTTGTTTGCGAGAATTGGAGTTTTACTCGATGGTTAGCTTGTTTGATTGGTAACGGCTACCCGATAAGGAGAAATCGTGAACCAAACTGGAATTGGCTCGGGTAAACTCAAGTATTGCTCTACCAATCTTAGTTAAATATCTAGTATAGACTATGATAAGTTTTGACTCGAGAAAACTACATTTTGGTTTGAAGAACTCGAGCTAGCTCTTATCCGGATAGGAAATAGTGGTTGTGCGCGTACTACATTGAGTTTTCCTCGACCCAATATGTTTCTGCCATGACCAAAGATAACCTTATGTCTTAGAATGCTTATTTTACAGTGTTGGTCACCGTATGGTCACATATGTTGTAACAGGTAGCATATTGGGATAGATGTATCTACCTTGCACCGACCATACGAGATGCGGATGGTTACATTGTGTGAAATACTTTGGCTATTGATCAATCATCTAGAGGGACCTACAGTTAGGATCTAAAATGGAATAGTATGCATGATTGTGAATCATATGGTTTTTTTATAGTTGCATTGGCTTTACTTGTTTGTTTAATACAAAGTAGACTTAGAATGGCTCACAATGCAATGGTTACTTGCAAAAAAAATCATGAGAAGGCCTATGATTGTTTGCTTGTGTTTGGTCGATGAGGAAATAAAGACTTGGTCCATAAATGAGAAACCAACTATAAGAGGCTCGGAGAGTCACTAAACCATCATTCAGAGGTGAAAGTAATTGGTCTAAGGGACCAAGTTCTTAAAGTAATAAGGCTTGAGTTAAAGAGAGAGCTCAAGTCCATTTACCATGAGTTTGGAAAATGAGTAGTGTCTGTGTGTGGGCTATTCATAGTGAAATGAATTGATAGTAATTGAGTATGGTGTGCATATTTATTGAGTGTGGAAAGTGGGATTAGTAAGTCTGGCTGACATGATTGATCGTTAGAAACAAAACCATAATGTGATAAGTGGTGGAAACCAATTGGAACTAAAGATAGTGTAAATTTGTAGGATGGGAATGATCGTCTTACTTAGTATTCAAAATATCCACTCCTTATTAAATTGTGCAGGTAAGTCACCAAACCGAAAAGGTCATGAAAATATGTGTGGGATTATCAAGTTGGCAAGAAAGGATTTCAATGTTTCATAGGGAAATGAATGTCTTAAAACTAATTTGGAATTTAGATAAGACCATTGTCTGAACCTCGATTTGATTTACAAAATAAATTTTGATGACAATGAATATGCTCAACGCTAACAACGAAAATCTAGTTATTCGGGCCGGGGGGGTGGTTAAAACTACATCTGAATGGCATACGTCCGAATGGCATACGTCCGAATGGCATAGGTTCGAATGTCATAGCTCCGAATCCTACGGGATGTACGACGTCCGAGTCCTACGGGATATAGGAATTCCAACTGATGATAAGCCCGAATCTCCAGAAGATAGGTTCGGGGCTGACGTGTCAACCTAATCCTAAATGAACTAGGGTTTGGGACATCTCTATAAAAGAGAGAGCTCCAAATACAAGGAGAGAGGACCCAAAAATAATATACTCTCGCCGCCTCCAAGAACAACCTACGAGACCACGATAGAGCTCCGATTCCTGCTAATCGGACCTCTAGAACAACCTACGATTCAGCGACAACGTCCGAATCATCAAAGATCTTCTTCAAGCAACTGCTTAACGCCTTCAATTTATTGTAGCTTCAGTTGTGTTGTTCAAAGATCATTCATCAATAAAGAAAGATTATCTTCCATCAATCCGTAGAACTGTTTATTCGAACGTGTTAAATTTATCCCAAACAGTTTGGCGCTAGAAGGAGGGGATAAGTTTTAACTACGTGAGATATGACGAACGGAGATAATTGCGAGACACCTCCAGGAGGTGACAACCCTCAAGATCCCGCTGCTCAACTGGTGGCACTCACCACCCTGATGAAGCAGAACGAAGAACGACTTGCGTTGCTCGAGTCGAAGAATGCTTCATTAAGGGCTGCAAACGCCTCTCTGGTCACCGAAGACAGTAGCACCGAGGTCGAAGCTCGGAATCGATTCCAAAGACGCGTCGATCCAATGCAGCCACTGGACGGAACTACACCGACTACAGATACCAGGACGGTGCTACTACCAGAAACTGTTGCACTTAACGCAGCTGCAGTTAGAACGAATGTCGTTCAATCCTTGCTCCACCCTAATGAAACAACGACAACCCTATCAACAGGTGACACACACCTGGTTCTCAAACGTCTGGAAGCAATGCAAGCAATGATTAAGCGACTTCCTGGAGTAGCACCACCAATAACAAAGAGCGCTCCTAACTGTTATGCGGATACTCCATTCACGGACGATATCGCGCTTGTGGAGATGCCCAAGAAATTCACGTTCCCCTTGATAAAGATGTACGACGGAACGACAGATCCTGATAACCACATAGCACAATACAAGCAGCGGATGTTCACAACCGCAATTGAAAGAGAGTATAGGGAAGCTAGCATGTGCAAGGGATTTGGTTCAAGTCTTACAGGACCAGCTCTCCAATAGTTTACGAACCTACCAAATGCTTCGATAGACTCTTTTGCGTCACTGACCGATCGCTTTGTCGAGCAGTTCGCAAGCAGCAGAAACCTGGAGAAGACAGCTGATGATCTCTACGAGGTGATACAGAAGAAAGGAGAGTCATTGCGCAGTTATGTGGGACGCTTCAACAAGGAAAAAGTGTCTATTCCAAATTGCATCATGCCTAAGACACAGAATAACATACACTACAAAGAGAAACCAAAGTCTTTATCATCACAAGGCTTTGCAAGATTCACACACCTGTTCAAAAGACCAATAAGAGAAGACATTTTAAAATTTAAAAAAAAAAAAATGCATGTAGTTCCTGCCATCTCTGCTTTCAAGAGAGGTCTACTCCCAGACGGTGACCTGTACAAATAATTGACGAAGTATCAATGCAGAACCATGGAGGACGTACTCTCTAGGGCGTGGGCACAAATAAAGTGGGAAGAAGACCCTGCTTATCGGCATCGACACTCTCCGCGATCAGAATCACGTGTGGTAAGGAATGAAAGAGGTACGAGAGATGAAAAACCTTACCACAGACCTCGAAGCGAAAACACTAGCAGCAGAAACGATAGTCGAAACGATAGCATAAGCTCTCACCGACCATTCAACAGAACAGATGTCGAGAAACGTCCAACATCTACATGGCCAGATATTAGTAACCTTTCAATATCTCACGGAGAATTGATCGGGGCATTAAAGCAGATAGGCGGAACAGTGAGATGGCCTCAAAAGATGAAAACTCCAGACGACAAGCGTGACACTTCAAAGTGGTGCGAATTTCACAACGATCATGGCCATCGAACTGAAGATTGTATTTCACTTAGAACGGAAGTGAACGAATTGTTAAAGAAAGGTCACCTGAGGGAGTTTCTCTCTGACAGGGCTAGAAATCGCATCGATGATAGAAGCAATGACAGAGATTCAAAAAAACCCGGTCCTGCCTCACCTCCAAAGCTCGACCGAGTTATCCATGTTATATTAGGAGGTTCAGAAATCAGTGGGATAACTCATTCAGCTGCCAAGAAAAGTACCAGGAGTGCAAAAAATCGCCAGAGCAACGACATAATGAGACACGAAGGGATATCAACATGTTCAATAAGCTTCACTCATGATGAAAGTGCCGAAATACTAGCTCCACATGATGATGCACTTGTCGTATCTTTAACTGTCGCCAACAGCCTTATGAAAAGGGTACTTATCGACAATGGAAGCTCCGCGAATATCCTCTACTTAGACGCCTATAAAGAGTTGGGCTTGGACGAGGCTGGACTGGTGAGAAAATCGATGTCGTTGGTAGGATTCAGTGGTGAAGTAAAACAAAGTATGGGAGAAGTGATGTTACCTGTGTACGCAGAGGGAATTAACAAACAAACAAAATTCTTGATAGTCGATTGCGCCTCGGCCTATAATGCAATCATGGGACGTCCATGGATTCACGATATGGGTGCAGTACCTTCAACCTTCCACCAATGCATCAAATTTCCAACCCCATGGGGAGTTAGGGAAATCAAAAGAAAACAAAGAGAGAACTGCAACGTTCAAAAATAACTTGCAGGAGCTCCAAAAAGACAGAGAGAGAGCTGCAACGTTCAAAAATGACTTGCAGGAGCTCCAAAAAAAAAAAAACAAAGAGAGAACTGCAACGTTCAAAAAGGACTTGCAAGAGCTCCAAAAAGAAAACAAAGAGAGAACTGCAACGTTCAAAAAGGACTTGCAGGAGCTCCAAAAGGACAGAGAGAGAGCTGCAACGTTCAAAAATGACTTGCAGGAGCTCCAAAAAAAACAAAACAAAGAGAGAACTGCAACGTTCAAAAAGGACTTGCAGGAGCTCCAAAAAAGAAAACAAAGAGAGAACTGCAACGTTCAAAACACAATTGCAAGTCTCAAAATTTGCAAGCTCCGAAAAACTAAAAAGAACAATGGAATGCTAGAGACAAAATTGCAAACTCCGAAAAGCTAACCAGAGCGCTGCAACATTAAAAACGAGATTGCAAGCTCCAACAACCTACAGAGAGCATCCCGACATTCAAACCGAACTCGCAAAAAAAAAAAAAAAAAAAAGTCTAGAAGCACAATACAACATTCGAAAAGAATGTTGTAAGAGCTCCGAAAATTCATAAATAGAGAATTGCAGCGTTCAAAGAGATAGATGGCAACCTCCACGCGAAAAAGAAAAGAAATCGCTGGAGCTCCGAAAGGTTAGGAGCATTGCCATGCTAAAAATGCAGGAGCTCCTGATATAACCAAGAGCTTCATTAGCTCCGAAAATTACGAGCTCCGAAAAGTAGACGACATATATGAGCAAAAACTCCGAGAATGATGGAGTCAACTCCGAAACAAAGAGCTCTAAAATCATGAATCAAGCGGCCACGTAACTAAATCAAATATTACGCCTCAACACAAAGTGATCAAATATTACGCCTCAACACAAAGCCATCAAAGCCAGAAGGCATACAAGAAAATGACAACGTCCCGTAAAGAGTTCCTAAAAACGAATTCCAAAAAGGTGACATAAATAGCTAAAATCTTAAGAAGGATCGGAGACAAAAGGGAAAAGGCCCCTAAAGGTGGACGGATCATTCAACAAAAGATGTAACGCGACTTCACCCCATACCTAAGACATGAGCAGTGTCGTCAACATCCAGAGGGGACTCGGAAAACACTGGTGGAGTTTCACCTGTCATGTTTGCCTGTGCGGTGATCACCTCCCTATAAGCAGCTTCCGCCTCTTTCGCCTTCCAGCCTGGCGCCTTACCACCTTGGAATTCTTGAATCATCTTCCAAGTGTTGATGATAATTGCACTAGACGCCTCGAGCTCTAACTTCTGCTCCAAACAAGCGATCGTCTGTCTACTCTCTTGATCACAAGCTTTGAAAGAAGCTACCTCATCTTTGAGGTCATTAACCTTACCCATCCAAGAACTCACCTCCTGATCTTTCATGGTAATGGTAGAGTTGAGCAATGCTCTTTCTGATTCGAACTCCTTCTTCATCTTGACGTTGTCTTCAGAAAGGCGTTTGATTTCTGCCTCAGCCTCTTGAAGGCGAGTTTTCCCATAGTAGCAAGCAGACATCGCCTGAAAAGATAAGAAGAAACAGCGTTAGTTGATCGGTGCACAGCTAGGCATACGAGGTACCTACAAAAAAAAGAAAAAGGTGTTTACCTTAAAAAGTGAAGATTGGACGTCATCCAAAGTAGCAGTGAGTCCTAACTCTCGAAAGGCCTCAAGGTCATGAGAAAAGTGACTCTCATTAAGATCATCAATCACAAGGGAAATGTTAGAAGTGACAAACGCGCCACTGCGCGACGAACATGACGTCGGTCTTACGTGACATTGATGAACGCTTAAAGGAAGACTTGATAGCTTGCGTATCCTTAGAAACCACCTTCGAAGTAACAGGCAAATATGTCTCTCTAGCACGCCTGAATTTGTCGACAATATACAATATGAACGGTGTTACAACAAAAACAAGTAACCGTATGAACAATGGGCAAAGGACAATCACAAGCGACAAACAATGATGTACGGGGAACATACACGTGTGAATCCCAATAAAAGTAAACAAGCAACGCCTTTTGATTTTTGAAAGGTCGCACCAACCACACACAAATTGCTTCAAGTAAAGCAACGCCATATAGTTTGAGCGACGTCCATGATAATGACATATTCGAGCGTATCTACTAGATTTACTACTCTCTAAATTCTAAAATAGAAATTAGAGAGTGGGGGGGGGCAAGTTGTTGGGTAAAAACTAATTCATTAGTTTGACCCATTATGAAAGTCAACTATGACATACGTCCGAATGGCATACGTCCGAATGGCATACGTCCGAATGGCATACGTCCGAATGGCATACGTCCGAATGGCATAGGTTCGAATGTCATAGCTCCGAATCCTACGGGATGTACGACATCCGAGTCCTACGGGATATAGGAATTCCAACTGATGATAAGCCCGAATCTCCAGAAGATAGGTTCGGGGCTGACGTGTCAACCTAATCCTAAACGAACTAGGGTTTGGGACATCTCTATAAAAGAGAGAGCTCCAAATACAACGAGAGAGGACCCAAAAACAATATACTCTCGCCGCCTCCAAGAACAACCTACGAGACCACGATAGAGCTCCGATTCCTGCTAATCGGACCTCTAGAACAACCTACGATTCAGCGACAACGTCCGAATCATCAAAGATCTTCTTCAAGCAACCGCTTAACGCCTTCAATTTATTGTAGCTTCAGTTGTGTTGTTCAAAGATCATTCATCAATAAAAAAAAGATTATCTTCCATCAATCCGTAGAACTGTTTATTCGAACGTGTTAAATTTATCCCAAACAAATTAATCGGCCATCTATATCGATTTAAACAAAACAAAAAGTCGTTAAATTTTACATTGACTGATTTTTCAACCAATTAAACCAAAATCGGAATGCCCTGCCACCTAGTCCAAATTTATTATTGGACGCCTAGACCAAAAAATCATTGATTTTACTTTTTCGTTAACTTGGAACTAATTTATGTTCCGAATATGATTTATTTTAGGGTTTATTGTTTTAGGTAACACAATTTTTGGCAATATTTTCATAATAACATGATGGCATTTTTTGTTAATAAATGTATATTTTATCGCCGATACCAGCTGGGGGAGAATTCTTTTTAGTCTCTGGCAAAGAATTTTTGAAATAATCTTGTAACTAACATTGCAGAGGTTAATAGGACGAAACTCCTTCATCTCTCTAAGCCTTTCTATCTTTGGGATTAGACAAATGTTAACTTCATTGATCCTAGGGTTGATGTTCTCTGATCTCATAAAGTTTTGTACCAATTCAACCACTTGAGGACCTATGATATGCCAGAATTTATGGTAAAATAAGGTTGTCATACCGTCAGGGCCTTTTGCCTTTTCTGGATTGATTACAAAAGTGGCCTCCTTAACCTTTGATGCAGACACCTCCCTAGTCAAAATGTCATTCATCTCCGATGACACTAACTTCGGTAAATGTGTCATTGATGCTTCAAGGTCTGATCCCATTGAATCAGAGAATAACTCTTTTAAATACATTATAGCTGTTTGCTCCACCTCTGAATCCTTTTATGTCCAAATTCCCTCAGCGTTCAACAGCCCTGTAATCCAATTGCTAGCCCTACGTTGCTTAGTGATTGCATGGAAAAACTTTGTGTTGTGATCCCCCTCTTTAAGCCAATGAACTGTACTCTTCTGTTTTCAGAAAGATTCTTCATCTACATAAGCCATCCGCAGATGTTCCTTTATTTATGAGAGTGTTTCGGTGGACACACTTTCGTCAGCTTGTGCTTGGTCCAATATTCTTTAAACTCTCAATCCATTCAGAGGAGTTATGGTGATCCTTTTTACACCATTTCGAGATATGAGTTCGACAGTTTTTTTATGCGATTCCTGGCAGATCAGCAGTGGAACTGGGAGTCAATCATCCCTCTTGTATAACTCATTCAAAATTTGGTTGAGAGATCCAACGTTTGTCAAAACGGAATATTACCAAAACATTGTCTAGTAAGGATATGTGTGAGTATGGGACGGTGATCAGATTCCATAAACTGCAAGTACTCGACATGTGTATGGGTAAATAAATCATGTCATTCCTCATTATCCATAGCTCGGTCTAGTCGATATCGAATAATATTTCTTCCCTTTCGGCCAATCCAAGAAAAGAAATATGCGGTATAAGGGAAATCTACCATACCGCAGCTTTTCTTATAAGTCGGAAATCAAGAAAGGAATTTTCACTACGACTACGCCCTCCTATTTTTTTATGATGCCATGTTATCTCATTAAAGTCTCCCATCATTAACCAATGGGACATCCGTGAGGTGCCTATACGAGTTAATCGTTTCCATACAATGTTTCTCCGAGAAACAACAGGTTCTCCATAAACGAAAGAGATAAATATTTCATTGCCTTGAATGTTTGCCATTACATCGATAACATTCTTATTTGAAAATAAAACTTCTACTTGAAACTCGGCCAAAGCCAACAAAGCTAGACCACCACTAAGACCACATGGGTCTATGGTAAAAAGAAAATCATAACCTAGATGCGCTTGTAGATCTTGAAGAAACGCGTGCTCTTGTTTCGTTTCCATAAGAAAAATCAAACCCGGAAAATATTTTTTACGTATCTTCCGTAAACAAAGAACCGCCAAGAAGCTTTCCGCTCCCTGACATTTCCAACTTAGGATCATTTAAACATCCGCCGTTGGTTTACTCTTAACCATCGGACCCTTTGCTTTCTTAGAATTTTTACCCTTATCAGGTTCCGTCTTCGAGGATGAAGGATGCAACATACAACGAGCCTCTACATGCCCCTGGTGAGATTCCTGAAAATATAATGCAGCTTATTTAAAGATCTAAGGTTACGGTACGGACTACGACCAATCTTTTTACGAGGTTGGAGAGCCTTATGGATCTGATTTCCTAATATGCTATTTGACTCTTTGCCTCGCTTACCTCTTCCACACACCGCATTGCTCTTACCACGTAATGTTTGATCTGATCCAGCTGGTATCAGAGACGCAATCAGCTTTTATAGCGGGGAGATTGATCTCATATAATATTCTAATTGCTCAAGAAGCCTTCCATACCCTCAACACAAAAGGTCAGAAAGGTCAAAAAGAGTTTATGGCAATTAAGACGGACATGAGTAAGGCTTGTGATAGGTTGGAATGGAGTTTTTTGGAAGACCTTATGCTTAAAATGGGATTCGCAGAGTCATGGACCTAATGGATTATGAGATGTATAAACTATGTATCTTCTAAGGTGTTGATTAATGGGAATCCAAAAGGGTGCATCAATCCTTCAAGGGGATTACGCGAAGGGGACCCCCTTTCACTGTACTTGTTTATTCTATGTACGGAAGTTCTTATCTCGAGCATCCGCGCAGCCGCAGCTGAGGGGATGAGTGGTATCCAGGGAATTAAGGTAGCACAAGCCATTCCACCCATCTCCCATCTTCTGTTTGCAGATAATAGTCTGTTCTTTTGCAAAGCTACGATAGAGCAAAGCAATGAGATTCTCTGGATCCTTACCTCTTATGGGAATGCTCGGGGCAGCATATAATTTTTTTGAAATCGGCAATAACCTTTGGTAAATTAGTCCCCAATGTAGAACGAGAGCAGATAAAAAATAGATTGGGTATCCTTACTGAAGGGGGTTCCGGGAAGTATTAAGGTATCCCAGAACAACTACAACGGTCTAAGATCCAGATATTCGCATATGTACGAGATCGTCTCATCCAAATAATCAACAGGTGGTCGGTAAAGCTGTTATCCAAAGGTGGGAAAGAAATAATGATCAAATCAGTGGCACAAGCAATACCGACGTGTGTGATGTCTTGTTTTCTACTCCCCAAAGGTCTTTGCCAGACACTAGCAAGTAATGTGGCTAACTTTTAGTGGCACTCAAAATCAAATTCAAGGGGCATGCATTGGGTGGCATGGAAGAAACTATGCCTACCAAAAAAAGATGGAGGTATTGGTTTTAAGTCATTTGAGGAGTTTAACCAGTTCCTACTGGCTAAACAATATGGCGGTTGAATCAATATCTCAATGCTCTAGTATCTAGAGTTCTTAAAGGGAGGTATTTCCGACATGAACATCATTTCCATGCCAAAAAACCTTATTGTCCATCTTATGGATAGAAAAGTATATGGACAACAAAAGGCCTGATGGATCACGGGGTTAGACGCACGATTGGATACCAGATGTGAATTTGAGGCCCGCTTCAAGTCTTCTGTCTGAGGTAGACCCACGGTTGAAAGTTTCGGATCTTGTTAATAATAGTCATTCTTGGAATCTAAATTTACTCAGAGCAATTGTAACTCCATCATATATCCCTTTAATTCTTAGTATGTAGCCTCCATCTACGCTCAGTGGCGATGGGTATTGTTGGCACTATACCAATTCTGGTAATTATACAATCAAATTTGGGTATGAGATTTCTAGAATGAATTTTGACGATAATATAGGGTTCCACCTACAGAAACCATCATATAACTCTCTTACGGAGCACTCATGGAAATTTCAAGCGTCGAGCAAGATACACCACTTCATTTGGCAAGCTCTTTCTGGTGCTCTAGCAGTAAATAAACGGTTGATACATAAACACCTGAGGGTGTAAGGTGGCTGTCCGCGATGTGGCCACCCGGAGGAGACTATAAATCATGCCATCTTTACCTGCCCCACAGCCGTCCAAAGTTGAGCACTCTCGAATATCCCATCAGGCTATGGTAGCTTTCCCTTAGATAATATCAGGGAGAACTTGGATTATTTATTCTGGCGTATTTCAAATCGAGAAAATGTTGAGGAGTTTGTTCGATTGTATCCATGGCTAATATGGTATATTTGGAAAGCTTGGAACGACAAACTTTTCAACAATGTTGACTGGACACCTTTGAACATTCTGGATATTGCGCAGAGAGAATCAGAGGAGTGGATTCTGGCTAATACTACACAAGCCCCACTAGTGAATATTTCAGTGGTGGAACACACCCCTGCTATGCCTTCGACGCCCTTTATGTGTTTTATAGATGGTTCTTGAAAAATCGATGACCAAACGAGTGGAGTGGGATGGGTCCTTGAGTTGCAGGATGGTACGATAGACCTCTTAGGACTCAAGGGTAGCTGCCGAGGCATCTCCCCCTTACACATCTCCCTACGTGGACTGCTTTGGGCCATGACCAGTTTTTAAAAAAAACAATGATTCTCTTCACTTTTTATGACATATTCCAAGAAGTTGGCCATAATGGTGGCGAACCCAGAAGAATGGCCAGGTTTCTCACCTGAGTTAAGCGAACTAGCAATCTTACGCGAATCCTACTCGGAGTTTACTCTTGTTCACAGAAGTCGTGACAGGAATACGAAGGCAGATTTGCTAACCAAGCAAACGCGAGATAGGAAGACGATTTTTTTTTATATAAGCATTTATATTCCGTATTGATTTAAGGATACAGACAATGTATTTATTTAATCAGTACTGAAGTGCGTTCGTGACAAAACAAAATGTATATTTTATCGGATGCAATAAAAACATATTATTATAAAAGAAAAACAAATAGTGTCATCATAGAAAGTAACATAATATTTTCTTTAAAAACATGTGAAATCCATGCTAATTTTGAAAAACATGCCCCCACATCATTTTTGCAAAAAGATTGAATATAGTTAAGTCGTTTACTTTAATTACGCTTTATTATTACTGATGGTTTTTTTTCTTTTTCAGAAATATAATACTCTTAAGTGTTATTTTAAAACTTTATTTTTGTTTCATTATAAATATTGTTTTATATTTTTAATACAGATTTGTAATAAAATTTCAAAGTTTTGTTAATGTTTTTCAGCTTATTAAATAGTGTGAATACATTATATATTGTATTAGTAAAGAATAAAACAAAAAACAAAATTATTTTATTAATATGCGTAAAAAAACCTTAAACAACATATAATATGAAATAGAGAGAATATATAATTGTTTGAGAATTTGTTACAATCTTTCGTAGTTTAAGTTTTGGATTTAAAGTATCTTGAATTTATATTATTTTCTGATTGTTGTAAGATTTAATTGTGTTTCAACGAGTCAGAACTTATATATATGGTTTGCGGTCGGATCGGATCGACCAAGTGATCCGATGATCAAGAAGAATTTTTTTTCCTTTTGATTTGATTTTAAATGTTGGGGAGATCAATCCATCAATTTTCTCCTTTTTGGAGAGATCACTTCCATCAATTTTCTCTTTTTTGGAAAAATCACTTCCATTTTTGTCCTCCTATACGGAAAGATCCTTACCACCAATTTTCTCTTTTATGGAGTGTGTCTTTGAAATCTCTGCTTTGAAAATATTAAGAGCTCAACAAATTGTTCGCTCGCCTCTAATGGCAGAAGAGCTAATGATTGACTTGAAATTGATCTTTCATGAAATTTCTTCGATGAAATTTCCGGTTATTTTCCATGATTGTAATTGTTTGTGTTATTTTTATTTTGCTTTCTATTTCAATATTGTATTTTCATGTTCTCGACTCTTTGGCAAAAGTTTCAGGTCTCTTTGATTTATAACCGCAATTTAAAAATTAATGAAGTTGTTTGACCAAAAAAAAAAACGTTGCGGTAGCCAAACCAAATTGTTCTTAAGTATCTATGACCTAAAAAATTATCACTGACGTAAGAGAGAAGATTGAAGTTTCTTCTCTACGGCAAAAATGTCCACTCTACACAAGCAGAAAATTATTAGTGATGAATTATGAGTATAATCTCTCTATTTCACAAAGAATATCATTCTACGATTTTTTATATATTAAAAAAATTATTAAAAATTTTATTATATTCCTTATTAATATACTAAACAAAAAAAAATTCTAATTAATACATTAAAATAAAAAGATTAAAACTGAAATTTGGTCATAATTTATGTATTAATAATAAAAAACGACACTATTTGTGAAACAAAAGTAAATTGTTAAACGACGTTCTTTATAAAACGGAGAGAGTATCATTTTTCACTTTTGATATAGAATTTTGAACATGTTTTTTTGGAATAATAGTTCTTTGATTTATTCTCATATCAATTTTCATTTTTTTCCAAACAGTTATCTTTATTTGGGTTTATTAAATTTTGATGGGATTACATTTTAAAATTAATTGGCAAGAAATAAATATGTTCGTCATATCTTTTAATAGCTCTTCTCGCTTTTACCATTTTAGGTAAGATCTCTAACATATTTTGGCAAAGTTTTAAATATACTTTGACCAATAAAAGTCTAAGAGCAACTCCAACCACAACACCAAATTTGGTATTGAAATAACATTAAATTTAGTGTTATAGTATTTTTCATCTCCAACCATAACACCAAATATTACACTAAAAATAATATCTTTTATTATTATATTATTAAATTTAATTTTTTTTAATTTTTAATAGTTTGATAAATACTAATTATTCTTATAACTAATCAATTATAAGTTAAATATAAAATTACAAATATATATTTTTCAGTGAAATTCTTATAACTAATCACTGAAAAATAAAAATATAAAAATTTCTTTAAATATTAAATATAAAATTCTTATAATTTTCAGTGTTTTAATTGAACTTTAATATATATATTTTAGTATTAATCAATTTACGTATTGATTTAGATATTTTGTACAAATTAATATGAGATATTAACTAAAAATTAAAATTAAAATTATTAAAAGTGAAAGATATAAACACATTTTTGGTATACTATATATATACATATATTTACAAATTTAATCAATTGATAAACATCAATTTAATCATATTCTTAAATGAAAAAAAAAAATTTTAATGTTTAGTGTTATGAACAGCGTTAATACTGTTCATATGGTGTGATACTATTCATAACACACTAAAAATTTAATGTTATGCAGTTTGGTTGGAGAGGTTTTAACATCAAATTTGGTGTTATAGCATTCTATTGGAGTTGCTCTAGGAACACAAATATGAAAAGGTTATTGGCTTGTAAATACTAAAGAGCATTAAGTGTACTAATGCCGTGATTGATGAATGCTATTATATAAAAGAAAAAACAAATATAATAGAATTTCATTTTTACTAGTGGAATAAAAACAAAAAACAAATATAATAGAATTCCATTTTTACTAGTGGAATTCCATTAAATTTTGGAAATGATATGAGAGGTGAATTTATAAAAAAAAACAAATATATGTAAATTATAGAGAATATTGCCAAAAATATCATTTTTCCAAAAACACATTTTCAAATCTATCATTTCTTCAAAAACTTTTCAAAATCTACCACAAATAACAATGTTTATGGAATGAAAAGACATTTATATTCCTAGTTATGACTTCTCCACCAAGACACATGGTATACATTTTCGTCCACAATGTTTTCGTCTTTATTCATTACCGTCGCCGTTTTTGTCCACGAGTCCCGTTTCCATCGTCGTCTTTGTCCATCACCATCACCGTCTTTGTCATCGGCCACCGTCTCCGTCTTTGTCCACTACCGTTGCCGTTTTTGTCCACACCACCGTCTCCGTCGCCGTCTTTGTCATCGGCCACTGTCTCCGTTTTTGTCCACTACCGTTCCAGTTTTTGTCCACACCACCGTCTCCGTCGCCGTCTTTGTCAACGACCACTGTCTCTGTCGCCGTCGGTCTCCATCGCCGTCTTTATCCACGACCACCGTCTCCGTTTTTGTCCATAACCACCGTTTCCATCTCCACTATCTACCACCATCTCGTCTATCACGATCCACCACCTTATTCTTCTTTATCTCTCGTTCGTGAGAGAGGGTGAGGGAGATGAGAGAGAGAGGAGAAAGAGGAGAGAGATGAACGAGAGAGAGGGTGAGAGAGATATCTCGTGAGTAGTGAGGAAGAGAGAGGGAAAAAGATAAATGAAAATGTCAAAATAGTAATAATAGTAATCTTAGATTGTAATGCGGTAGTTTGAAAAGAAATAACGCATAATAGTATTTTTGAAAAAAAATTTAGTGAAAAAATAGTAATTTTAGTAATTTTCTCTAAATTATATATGAAAGAGGAAAAATAGGTATTTGTCAGCCCCACTCCGTGAAAACATCATCTTTTGTCGGTCCACTTTCTATGGTGAAAATATTTGTCCACGCTCGTTAAAATCCATCCATTCAAATCTATAATGCTTTCCTAAGTTATGAAAAATATTATGAGGTACATTACATACCATAAAACTTATAAGAACTAATTTGACTATTTATTTCTTTGAGAAATTTCAAAAAATAAGAGCTACAAGTTTTCGCATTGATATTCTACTAATCTGACTATTTATAAAGTTTCTTTGAGAAATTTCACAAAATAAATATATCTAATGTGTTTATTTCGCAATAGAATTATCAAAAGCATAAAGAGGTGGATAATTATACGAATAAATAATTGAAGTCCCCATGATGTCTTATAATCTAATGCCAACATGTCATCCTAACAATAATTATCCCAACCACTACCCTCATCCCTCAGGTGCAGGACACTTCTTCGCTCCATTTTTGTTTTTTTATTGTTTTCCTTAGATTGGTGCCTATATATGTTTCCATTATCAAGTTTATAAGAACTACAAGAATCCATTTCGTATATATAATCTATGTATTTGACAAAGAACTAATTTCACTATAGTATTAATCTAATCTATCAATTTGTTATTGGACCAATTTGATTCGGACAAAACATTTGTTCTCCTGTCAATATGGCTGAAAGTTTTGTTTAAAAAAAAATCATTTTGGGCTAATCCGGGTTTTTGGATCTCTACATTATACTATAATCTTTCCACCAAAAGAGAAAGTTGTGGCTCAAAAGATGAAATGATATTAGAACGAAAAGTTTTCTAAAAATGTATCTCGTAAAGTACAAGTATATTAGAACGAAAAATACTTATAAAAATAGATAAAATGAAGTGACGCATGAAATCGTTGAATTGACGAAAACAAATATTTCTTGTTTGTCGGCAGAAAATTCGACTGTTTCTCTATTTTTTCCATTTTTTATATTTGCTATTTCAATTTTCAACGCAGTAAAAAGGTAACACAAGAAAAAAAGGAAAAAGATTAAAAAGTGAAGCGACCCACAAATTAAGGATTCAGAGCACTCGAACAAAAGCCTGAAATTGATTATTTTTTTCAAAAGTACAGTAAGTCAATAGCACTCTTCTGAAATCTTTGCGCCAATCAAGGATCCTAATTCTCACTTTTCTATTAAGTAGTATTTGTTTAGGAGTTGATTATGCATCTTATACGTATTTGTATCCAAATCTTAAACGAGTGAATATTATGGGTTATATGGCTCAATCCGATCAATGGAGAAGAAAGCAAACAAGAAAAACGGTAATAGCCTAAGGCTCTTCTGATAAGATCAAATCAAATACAAAACCCCAAAAAACAAAAAAAAATGTGACGAGTTTCACTACGAAATTAGGAACTCTGAATTAAAAATAACACAAAATTTAAAATAAAATTAATCGCAAAGACACAAATGAAGGAAAAAAAACAATGGAGCAGAAGATTTTGCTCCGATTTTATCATCCTCTATACAAACAGTTTTTTTTTTATCATGGAAACCCTAATAATCTCTTCTTTTTTATTTTAATGGAATAAATCTTCTAGACAATCTTGATCACGCTTAATCTTTTTGATCTCTGTAAATAATCTATAAACGATGGCGGTTCTTGCTTTCAATCTTGTAATGGAAACGACATCGTTTTGGTATTGGGGGGGTTTACCTGTCCGAGAAAATTCTTAAAAGAATCAATAGAAGGGTGGAGGTGGAGGAGACGCATAGGATACTCCGATCACCGGCGGTAATGGACCCTCATATTCAGGAGACGGCGGTGGTGGAGGCGGAGAGCTGTGATAGACTGGTGGCGGCGGCGGAGAACTGTAATGGACAGACGGTGGTGGTGGTGGTGGTGGTGGAGAATTATAATACGGTGGTGGTGGAGAACTATAATGCGGTGGAGGAGGTGGTGAATACTCTATGCAAGGAGGAGGTGGAGGTGGTTCGATACAAGGAGGTGGGGGAGGAGGCGAATAATGGGGAGGCGGTGGTGGAGAATGTGGTGGCGGCGGGGATGAGTATGAATAAATTGGTGGCGGAGGCGGTGAGTGATGTGGTGGTGGTGGTGAGCTGTAGTAATAAGGTGGAGGAGAAGCTTGGTGCGGCGGTGGCGGAGGTGAGTGATGTGGTGGTGGTGGTGAGCTGTAGTAGTAAGGTGGAGGAGAAGAGTAGTATGGCGGTGGCGGAGGTGAGTGATGCGGCGGTGGCGGAAGTGAGTGGTGTGGCGGTGGTGGAGGTGAATGATCTGGCGGTGGCGGAGGGCGGGTGCAATAAATTGGAGCTGGCGGTGGTGGTGGAGATGAATATACTGGTGGAGGAGGTGGTGGCGGCGGTGGTGGAGGAGGAGAATATACTGGTGGCGGAGGAGGTGGTGGCGGCGGTGGTGGAGGAGAATATACTGGTGGCGGAGGAGGTGGAGGTGGTGGTGGTGGTGGTGGAGGTGGCGGTGGCGGTGGCGGTGGCGGTGGAGGTGGAGGTGGTGGAGGAGGAGAGTAGACTGGTGGTGGAGGAGGTGGTGGCGGCGGAGGTGGTGGCGGCGGTGGCGGCGGCGGCGGCGGTGATGGAGGTGGCGGAGGAGAAGAGTAGACTGGTGGCGGTGGTGGAGGCGAGTAGACGGGTGGCGGTGGTGGAGGCGAGTAGACTGGTGGCGGAGAGTAGACAGGGGCGGCGGTGGAGAATAGACCGGTGGTGGTGGCGATGGCGGAGGCGGCGGAGGTAATTGGGGAACAATAGGAGGAAGGGGTGTAACAGAACGGCCGCACTTAAAAGATCCACAATCCACCGGAGGTCGAGACAAAAAGGCAGCACATTGGCCAGGAGACCTCTGAGCAGGACGCGCCGGCAAACAATTTCTCCGGTCATCAAACTCAGGCAACCTGAGACACACAGGAGCTTCACCGGTGAAGAAATTGTAGCTGTAAGTGAAATTCTCAAGCTTCGGAAGCTGACAAATACTCGCCGGAATCTTCCCAGATAACAGATTATGAGCCACATTCAACTGCTCAACCGACACCATCCCACCAACACTCTCCGGCAACGGACCAACAAGCTCGTTAAAGCTAACATCGAACACCGTCACGTTTTCCAACCGCCCGATATCCGCCGGCAAACAAGAATTTAACCCATTGTTCATGAAGATAATCTCATTCAGATTCTTCATCTCAACCAAACTCGTCGGAATACAACCATGGAACCGATTATTGGCAAGGACGATAACAGAAACCGGCGAATCTCCGAAATTATCCGGCAATTCAAACCGGAACCGGTTATGGTTGATGAAAATCGCGTCTAGGTCTTGACTGAAGAGCTCTTTAGGCACAGTTCCTTCGAACTCGTTGAATCGGAGATCTAAGAATTTCAACGACGGCAAGTGAAGAACCACCGTCGGAAATTTCCCGGCGAATCGATTGTTGCTGAGATCGAGCTCGAACAGAAGCTTAAGCTGCTTAAACCGGTGCGGAACCGTTCCACAGAAACGATTCGAATTGACATGGAACAAGGCGAGATCTGTTAACAACCCAAGCTCCTCGGGTAAATAGCCAGCGATATCGGCGTGGTTGAGATCGATTCCGGCGACTGTACGGATCCGGCGGTTATCAGGCGCCCGAGAACAGAAAACTCCGGTGTAGTTACAGACATTGGATCCGATCCAGTTTAGAGTGATATTGTTAGGATCAGAGAGAATAGCTTGTTTCCAAGCTTGAAGAGCTATGTAAGCACTTCGGAGTCGGAGATTCTCGAAGATTAGAGATGGATCTACGGTGACTTTCTCTCCACGGTCGCCGAATTCGTCGCGGTAGTAGAGAAGTTGCCGGCGTTGGATGAATCGGACTTCGTTGTCGGAGAGACGAGCATTGGATGAGGCTGAGAGAGAATGAGAGATGCTAACGGAGAAGAAGAAGAAGAAGAAGAGGAAGAGGAGGAGAGATTGGGTGGTGTTCTTCATGTCACCACCACACAACAAGACATCTGCCAAGGAGTGGCAGAGGTGTGAAAATTCGAAGGAGGAGAAAGGGTAAAATGGGAAAGTATAATAATGTGTGAGAGGATATTTGGGAGGATGAAGAAGAAGAAGGGTTGTGTGAGGGAGAGAGAGAGAGAGAGTGAGGTGTGGAATTTAAATGAAAGAGAAGACAGCTCAAACACAGCTCAGGCCTACCCTTCTTCATTCGTTTTCTTCCTTTTTTTTCATCTTTATTATTATTTTTCCTCAAATCTTTATTATTATTTAGTAATGCCCACGAAAATATATAAATTCGATTGTGCCCTGCTTACTTTTGGAATGGAGCGTCTCCTTAGGTTGCAAAACTATACGTTATACTTGTTTTTTTTTTTTTTTTTTAATTGGGTCAAATCTTAAGCTGACATGTTGATTTTTTATATTTTCTTTCACCAAATCCTATATAATATAAGCCTCGTGATAGTGATATAAATCAACTTTACAAGTTAAGCTGGTGGTACCAATTATGTCCAAAAAAAAGGTTGTGGTACCAATTTTTTCATCAATAATTTCTAGTTCACCATCTTGCTACACTTAAAGATTTGATTGCAATGGACATAAATAATGGCTTATTTGCTTACCAGTCAGCTTTGTTAGTTCACATCGGAAAAAACAAAAGATACATGGTGATAAAATCATAAATAATGAGTATTTTTTGTGATTTAAAAAAATAATGTGATATCGTGTAAAATAGTGTATTATCGTAAAAAAAATTAACATATTGTTTGTTCTAAAAAAACTCGCATAAAATCCATGTTATTTAAAAAAAAAAATACATGCGATAAATAAACCAGCTTATTTACGATTTTGTCATTTGTGGTATTTGCAAATAAGAAGGTATAATTTGACTATCAAGTGCATAGTCCCAATATATAAAAGTTGACATGCTAGTAAAACGATTCATTAAAAACAAAAATCTAACAAATAATCGTTCTAACATTTGGGGAAAATGCTGGGAAAATCAAAATATTTTGGATGTTTCCAAGTCTATGAAAATAATTCAATGGTCCCAAATTTGCCGTTTGAAACAATGCTTCATATAAAGACAATGTATATACATCATTATAACTGCAAGCAATAATTATTTAGACCCAAACAAAACATAACATATTACAGAAACATTCTGTTTATATGCTATTGAAACCATACTAACAGCACATGCATGGACATGCCCTTTTCATTCCACATTGTTTTAAAATATACTATACAAATTGTGATTATTTGTATGGAGTTGATATATATACATATATATTGCAGTCCCAAAGTAGAATTGTTTATCATCATGCATGTTGAATTTGTTGATTTTAGGCTAAAGATGTCTTCACCGAAAGGTATTGTGTATAGTTGTGGCTTTTCTTTGTTTGCTTCTCGTGTTTATCAACGGTTCTCACTTTTTTATATATGTATACATTTAACTGTTCTCACTTTCCACCACTAATTTTCTTGTTAATACAAATGGTATATGTATATAGTAAAAATGTATGATAATTTAGATGCGAATAAAGAAGAAGGATTTTGCCAGCTTTTGAGCATATTTTATTCTTCAAGATGTGAAAACTCCATATCAACAAATCCCACGGAAGCAAACATAATGTCATTTCTATAAAAAAATAATTATCATTAATAAGTGTTTGGTGTTTCCTACTTCTTTTTAAAAATAACAAACTGATAGTATAATAAAAGAAGCAGTTACATAATAATGCAAAATAAAAATAAAAAAGAGAGGTGGTTAAGGGAAGAGTCGGTGGTTCATGACGAATTCTAGAGCGTATCGGTTGATACTTGATCGTGAAGCTATTTAGTATTTTTCACTTTAATTTAATGTCATTTTTTTTCCCGTTGCCGGTAAAATTTAGTGATATCAAGAGTTTTTTTTTCCTACATTTATTAATTTTCTCTATCACGGGTTTATATATTAGACTTTTGTTATAGAAATTATTATTATTATTCAGGAGACGTCCATGATTTCTCCGTCAAAGTATGGCTGCTTTGGACGTATGTGAACTAAACATAATTGGCAGTGGATAACATTTAGAAAAAATAATATGCAATTGGTTGTTTGTGTTTTATCAAAAACAAAAAAAAACAAATTGGTTCGTCATCCAGAATTCTGAATACATATATATATAATAAGGTTGCTGTGGCGTCTAGTCACTTAGATTTTATGTTAATATCTACGATATTATTGGTAGTGAATAATTCGTTTGGATCATTTTTTATAAATTCCTTGCATTATTTTTCTTTACAAAAACCAAAAACTTAAAACTGAAATCCAATAGCAAAAATTACAATCATTCATAGCCTAAATATTTCTGAGTGTCGAGAATCTAGACACATTCAAAGATTAAATATTTTTGCGAAAGAAGAAAATGTTACATATGAAACAATAACTTTGCATATGTTAATTAGTGCGAAAGAAAAATGTTAAATATTTTTTTATTTTGCATTTGTTAAAAGTGTAGCCTGTTTAGGAAACAATTCATATATAAATTTATGCCTACGCTAAAAATCCTAAAAAATGAAACATATTTATGTGATCAAAAACTTTGGACTGGCATGGTGATTATGATTTCATATCCATTGTCTAATCAAGATTACTAAATATATGTCAAATTCTGCACTGTAATGTATGGTGGTTATGATTTCACGGCAGGACTTTAGCAAGGAGCACAAAAAACTAAGTCAGCAGAATTATAATATCTTCATACGGATATCATAGAAGATATGTATAACACTATTTTAAAACCCAAGCATTTTCGATATTTTTTAATATCTGTATGTGTTACAAAAGCATCGATACAAATTATTTGATAACCGACTCCATTAAGGTTTATTATAAATTAAATTATAAGGATTCGAGACACATAACAGCCTAACTAACAAGGTTTTATAAATCATTATTCATTAGTATAATTTAGAAAAGAACGAAACGAATCGCTTTTAGTAGTAAAAAAAATATTTTGTATGATAAAATTTGCTTTTTTTGGAGCTTTGCAAAAAGATTAATAGTTATTGCCGCAAGTAAGCAAACCGTGTGGGGACATTTTCCACGTCAGATTATGTTCAAATAGACCAGCGGGACATTCAAGGCTTCGAACTCGTCGACACATGTCAATATCTTACTTTAACGAAACAGTTTACTGTAAAAGTAATCAAATGCTAATAAGTACAAAATTAATTAGGGTTAATTAAGTAGAAAACTATTAGCAAATAAATTAGTCAATGTCTTATTAATTAGTCAAAAGATACAATTGTGGGTTTATATACATGTTGACCTTCTTCAATCTAAGACTCTATGTACACTGGTTTATATCATACCAGATTATACAGTGACTCTATTTACAAGAGAGACTTCTATACACGACTCTATATACATCAATAGTCCCCCTCAAGATGGGACAAAGATATTAAGAAGACCCATCTTGCTTACCAAACGATGAAAATGAGCAGGGTAGAGAGGCTTGGTAAACGGATCTGCGATTTGAAGATCAGTCCTGACATGAAGAAGCTTGAACAGTCCTGCAACTAACCTTTCACGCACACTATGGCAGTCACTCTCAATATGTTTAGTTCTCTCGTGGAAAACAGGATTGTTAGTGATGTGAATAGCTGCGGTATTGTCACAGAACAAGAGAGTAGGTTTGGCCAAAGAAATATTCAACTCTTTTAAAAAGTTAGAAATCCATACCAACTCATCAGAAGTGAAAGAGAGACTTCTATACTCAGCTTCGGCAGAGCTCTTGGAAACAACCTGCTGTTTTTTTTATTTCCAAGCAATCAGAGAAGTCCCTAAGAAAATGCAGAAACCAGAAGTAGATTTCCGTGTATCAAGGCAAGAAGCCCAATCTGCATCAGCAAAGGCTTGGATTTGCATTTCAGCTTGAGAAGAATAAAACAGACCTTGACCAACAGAGCCTTTGATGTAATGTAGAATCTTCAAGACTGCTTGTAGATGAGCTTGTCTAGGAGCTGCTGAGAATTGACTGAGTTTATTCACAGCAAAAGTGATATCGGGTCTTGTGAGCTGAAGATACATGAGTCTACCAATAAGACGCCTGTAAGCTTCAGCATCAATGAAGTCACCACCAGAATCCTTAGAGAACTTAACATGAGGATCCATAGGAATACTGGATGGTTTATAACCAAGAAGACCTGTTTCATCAAGCAAATCCAGAGCATATTTTCTTTGACAGATGTGAATACCTTCAGAAGATCTTGTAATTTCCAGACCAAGAAAGTATTTGAGAGGACCAAGATCTCGAAGCTTGAAGAAAGACGTAAGTTGTGTCTTTAAGTTGTCAGCTTCAGAGTCATTGTTGCTGATGATGATAATGTCATCCACATAGACTAAGACACAGAGGAAAAGAGCATCAGTAGTCTTAAGAAAACATGTATGATCAGATGATGTCTGAAGAAATCCTAAACCAAGAAGAGTAGTTGAGAATTTCAGAAACCATTGGCGTGAAGCTTGTTTGAGACCATACAAAGATTTCTGTAGTTTACAAACTGCATTAGGAGGCAGTTTGTCCCCCTTTCTATCAGCATATCCAGGTGGTAATTTCATGTAGATCTCCTCATTGAGGTCACCATTGAGAAAAGCATTTGAGATGTCTAGCTGATGAAGGGAAAAACCATATATAGCTGACAAAGCCAGAAGCAATTTGACAGTGGTTATCTTGACTACTGGAGAAAATGTCTCATGATAATCAACTCCTTCCTGTTGAGTGTATCCCTTAGCTACTAAACGAGCTTTATAACGTTCAACACTACCATCAGCATTGAACTTGACCTTAAAAACCCATTTGCAACCAACGGGAATTTTATCAGAAGGTAGGGTACAGATAGTCCAAGTGTCAGTCCCTTCCAAAGCATCAATCTCAGCATCCATTGGATCATCCCAAACTAGAAGTTTCTTTGCTTCAGCATAGGTTTTGGGTTCTTTGATTTTATCAATGGCAACTAAGAAAGAGAGATAAAGTGGAGAAACTTTACCATAAGAAAGAAAATAAGAGATCTCATGAATGGTTGAAGATCCTACTGAATGACAGTAGTAATCTTGAAGATAAGCAGGCTGTTTAGTGATCCTGTGTGATGTGTGAGTAGAAGACTCAGGGACATCTTTTGTAGAATCTGCAGAAGGCAAAATCTCTACAGAAGGTGAAACAATAGAAGATTGTTCACCAGAGATATAAGGTAACACAAGATTGGGTTGAATCAAGTCAGGATAGAAATTTATATCTTCCTGGGATAAAGCTGATCCAACAAAAGGAAAAAGCTCTTCATGAAAGACTACATGTCTAGAGATCAGAATTGAGTTTGTTTCTAGATCTAAGAGTTTATAGCCTTTAACACCAGCAGGATACCCTAAGAAGGCACATGCTTTAGCTCTAGGTTGAAACTTATGTCTGCCTTTGGGTGAAGTTGAAGCATAGCAAAGACAACCAAAGATTTTTATTTGACCATAATCTGGAAGTTTAGTTGTCAAGACTTCAAAAGGGCTTTTATCTTTTAGAATAGGAGCAGGTAAACGATTGATGAGGTGAACTGCAGTTAGAATACAGTCACCCCAATAGGGTAAAGGAATATGAGATTGAAAGAATAAAGATCGAGCCACATTGAGAATGTGTTGATATTTTCTTTCAACTACTGAATTTTGTTGGGGGGTTTCAGGACAAGAATGAAAAGGAATGATGCCTTTAGATTGATAGAAAGAAGTAAAGTTGAGTTCTGGAGCATTGTCAGATCTAACCCTCTTAACTTTTCTATCAAATTGAGTTTCTACCATAGCCACAAAGGTGGGAAAAACTTGTAAGACATCTGACTTAGCTCTAAGTAAGTATACCCACGTAGCCCTTGAACAATCATCTACAATGGTTAGGAAATACTTAAAACCATCATGAGTGGGAACAGAAAAGGGTCCCCAAACATCTATATGAACCAGATTAAAAGGACTAATACTGAGATTATTATTAGAGACAAAGGGGAGATGTTTCTGTTTTGATAGATGACAAGTTTTACAATGAAATTCTATGGTAGATTTTTGTTTAGGGAAAGACAAAAGAGATTGTAAAGACTGAAGTTTAGAAATGGAGGGATGACCTAACCTTTTGTGCCACAAATCAAGGGTTGAAACAGAAGCAGCCACAACAGATTGTACAGAGCCTTGCAAAGAAAGAGACTCTATATCCAAGAAGTAAAGATTAGCCACTTGTCTACCCATCCCAATCATTAATCCCTGTGTAGGTTCCTGAATACCACAAGAGAATTCATCAAACCAAACACGGCAGTGAATAGTTTTAGTCAAGGAACTGACACTAAGTAAATTGAACTTAAACTGAGGAATGTATAAGACATCAGTCAAAATCAAAGATCTACCCAAATGTATAGTTCCTATGCCAACAATGCTCACAAGAATTCCATTAGGTAATGTGACAATGGTATTAGGAAGTGTTTTAAAAGAGGCGAAAGAATCCTTTTCATGAGAAATGTGATTAGTAGCACCTGAATCTATCACCCAAGCATTGAGAGCAGTAATGTTACTCTCAATGGAACAGACATAAGGCCTATCAATACTGGTAAAAGAACAAAGGATAGAGGGGTAAAATGTACCAGATATTGGGCAAGTGTTAGATGAAGAAGGAAAGGAAGCTGAAACAGAGTGAACCTCTGGAATAGGATGAGAGGCAGGAGGCTGAAGTTTGTTGCTCAAGAAGGAAACCAACTGTTGAATCTGATCTGGAGAGAGATCTTCAGAAACACCACTCTCTCTTTGTGCAGACTCAGTGACTGCAACATTAGCCGTAAACGAAGATGTAGAGGAAGGTCTTTGATTTGGTTTAAAACTGGTGGGAAAACCATGTTTCTTATAGCAACGATCCACTACATGTCCAACTCTGTGACAGAAAGTGCAGTAGGGACGATCCTTGCGTTGATAACCATTGAATTGACCTCCTGTACCAGCAGACTTGCCATATCCCTGACTCTGAGGAGTAGTCTGAGACTGAGGAGTAGACACTTGAAAAGCTGCTGAATTAGTTAAATCATTTAAAGCTGGCAATCTAGCATCCTTCTGACTATCCTCCTGATCAAGTAGATTATATACTTCAGATAAGCTTGGCAAAGTCTTCTTCATCAAAATACGGCTTCTAATACTTTCATAGCTTTCATTGAGTCCCATCAGAAAATCAATGACTCTATTAATCTCCTTTTCAGCCAACAAATCTTCAACAGTAGAAGCTGGAGCTTGAATATTAGATAACTCCTCCCAAAGTGCTTGAGTCTGAGTATGATAAGAAGAGAGATCCAGACTTCTTTGGCGAAATGAATGAATTTGGTGACGAAGTTTGTACAGTCTAGGGAGATTAGATTTGTGAAAGCGAGTGTGAAGATCCTTCCAAATATCTGAAGCATGTTTAATGTAGAGAATACTTGTATAGATCTTCTTTGATACGCTATTCAACAACCAATACTTGATCATACTGTTGCAACGACACCAGATCTTGTAGTAGGAATCATTTATATCAGGTTTGACAATCGATCCATCCAGAAATCCCAACTTATTCTTAGCTTCTAGACTGGTAGTCATAGCTATGATCCAGACACCATAATTGTTACCATCTAAAAGTTCTGATGTTAACACTAAGCCGGGATGATCTGAGCTATGAAGATGATAAGGAGAGTGAAGATTATCTGGATTGTTAGATACCTCGAAATAATCCTGAGAGATGGAAGTAGATCGATGATTTCGAACACGATCTGGAACACTGAAATCACGATCCGTAGCTCCGATATCGACACGAGATGGCGGAGGTGCAGAGGTCACATCGCGAGACGGCGGAGACACCGGAGAATCAATTTCAGGTGTTGATAAACGATACTTCGACTTACAGTTGCGTTTACCTCCCATTGAGAACCGATTGAGCTAAGAAAACGAAGAAGATACTCAAATCGCACAGGAGAACCGACGAAACTGCTCGCAAAGATCTGAGAAACTCGAATCTAGTAACCGATTGAAAGGAAACGACAGATCCGGTGAGATTCCGGTGAAGAATCTGAGCGGAGAAGCGAAAAAAAAAAACGTTAGAGAAAAAGACGAGATTTGTTAAGCTCTGATACCATATTAGCAAATAAATCTCGTCTTATTAATTAGTCAAAAGATACAATTGTGGGTTTATATACATGTTGACCTTAGGCATAAACCAAGCCTAAACCATTCAATCTAAGACTCTATGTACACTGGTTTATATCATACCAGATTATACAGTGACTCTATTTACAAGAGAGACTTCTATACACGACTCTATATACATTAATAAAAACCTCAAAATAGATCGAAGAGATATGTGCGTGGAATAACGAAAATACTCTTATGCGTTTATACGAAATTATGCAATTTATAAAAGAGTGTGCATAGCATTTGACAAAATAATATATTATCTGATGAAATAGAGATCGTATATCATGCATAAATATGTAAGATATTTTGCTTTCCTGATTAAATAGAGGTTACACATGGAGTAAATATCATTAAAAAAATCAATATTTATGATTTATTTCATTTTTATCATATATCTAATTTTGTGATTATTTTACTTCGAAAAATATAGATATCCGATTTTTTTTTTTAATATTCACTTTCAAAACAAATAAAACCTTAAAAATTTACAAATGTTATAAGAAAAATTGGTTATCTTTTATCCCGTATGAACAAATTTAATCTGATTTTCTGTTTTTTTTTTGCCGTCTACAACACAACACACACATGCATACTATTTTGTTTTAGAATCGCATGTCACCTCAGTGTTCTGCATGCAGTCGACTGCACCTTCCAAAATTGTCTTCTATCCCTTCCAACCAAGGAACTAAGTGAGCTGTAATTAAAAAAAAAAAAAAAAAATATATATATATATATATATATATATATTGTGGTTGTAAATCATGTACTTTCTAACTAATTTCTATGGGTATTTTCTATTTCAAAATCTTATGTAAATCAAATGTGGTGTTCAATTTTTTTGGTGAAAATATATCTTAACATTAGACCAAAAAGTACATACTTCCAAAAAGAAAAAAAAAAAATGTTTTCATAAATTTGCAATAACGTATTTTTTTGGGATTATCGTTAGAAGTAAAATTATTATATGGAATTTGAAATCCACTCCAAAAAATAGAATATTCAGAAAAATTGGATATGGATATAGATCTTGCAATCTCGAATCCATTGAAACCAAATTAAAATATTCAGATTTTAAAATATAAATATCCAGATCCGAATACATTAAATATATTATGTAAAGTTAATAAAAAAAATACATATAAAATTTAGAATATTTGGATCCATTCCACTCCTAATCACAGTTAAGTATTTCTGAACTACTATATTTGTTGTAATAAATAAAGATTAAGGAATATAAATGCTAAAAGTAAAGACTAAAGACAAAAAAATTGGTGAGAGCTCAAAGAGTTGGCATTGGAGAGAGCGAACGTAACCACTCATAACGCGTCGAAAAAGATTGTTTCAACACTTTGGAAACTTCCTAACGGTTAGATATCTCACTCATTGCCTCTCTCCGTTACCACTTACAATAAAACCTTTATAAATTAATACTCGATAAATCAATAAAATTTTCGAGTTTCGAAATTGATTCATCAACCAAATAATACCTCTATAAATTAATATCTCTATAAATTAATAAAATATTATAATCCCGGCATTATTAATTTATAGAAGTTTTACTGTATGTTCCAACGCGACCTTCCAACTATACGACGTCGTTTTTTCACGTCATCGATATTACGTGCCATGTAATATGCACGTAATATGGTTGGCTTATCAAAAATTTCCATAGTAATTTCTAGGACTGAACAAAATACTCGAATCCAAAGAACCGAACTAGAACCGACCCGAATTGGGAGGTACCGTATGGGACCTAGGCCTATATACCCGAAGAATCGGAACCGAACCCGACCGAAAATCGAATGGGCATCCGAAAATACCCGAAATACAAATATATACTAAAAAATATTAGTTATATTTACACTTGTAATAACCCAAATACCCAAAATTACAATTATGAATCCGAATATATTAGTTATTTTCGGGTAATTCATGTATTTTCGAGTAGATTTAATCAAATTTCATTAAATTGGAACCAATGTTTTAGTTTTTTCCGGATTTTTCGGGTATTTCGGATACTTTCGAGTACTTTCGAGTACAAAATAATGGATCCGAATTGGAACCAGAAAAATTTCGGTTCTCTAAACAAATATCTGAACTAACCCGAACTGAACTGAACCCGAACCGAAATTTAAAATTACCCGATTGGTACCTAAATTTCTAGTACCGAAATATCCAAAACCCGAAATACCTAATCCAAATCGATTACCCGAATGCCCCACCCTTGTAATTTCAATTTTTTTTTTTTGTTATCATTTTCCTAAGGTATCCCCACTAGGACCAGTACTGGGGTGGGACAGATCCGGATATCCGGAAATTTAAGGGTATCCGGATCTGGATCTGTGGAAAAAGTATCCGGATCCTGATCCGTGACTTCCGGATATCCGGACTTCGGGTATCCGACAAAAAATTAAGATATTCGCGGATATTCGGATACGGAAAAAATAATTAAATAATTAAATAAATTAAATTAAAACACTAATTTTAAAAAAAAATTATAAATTTAAACTATAAATTAAATTTTTGAATAATTTTTTTCAAAATAAATATGATATATTAGAAAAAGAACTAAAAAATCAATATATATGCATATATTTTTATATAAAAATAACTTAATATATGTAAAACTATATGTTTTTAATATATTTAATGCATCCGGATCCGGATATCCGGACTTTGAAATTTTACTATCCGGATCCGGATCTGTTTTTCACGGATCCGAGATTTTACTATCCGGATCCGGATTCGAACGTTCCAGATATCAGTATTTTTAGAACGGATAAGAATGGATAACGGATCGAATACCGGATCTCGAATAATAATTCCACTCTTAACCAGTACTACTTCACTTTATTATTGTGTAATACACAAATATTTAGCTTAAACTATTATGTTGGTTTATCAGTATTAGGTACTTGTGAGATGTCACCGTTTTAGAATTTTATCTATAATTTTTTTTTCGAATTTATATTAAAACACACACAATTCTTTTTATAACTATATTAACACACCTTTCTGACTCTACCTACTGGAATTTTATATAACAATTTGTTGTTTTTGATCAACGTTGATACTATAGTGTTAATTTTTATAAATATTCCTTACTTATTCAGTTATTTGGTTAGATTACTGTAATTTTATTTTTTCCATACTTGAAATTTAAAAGTTTGTGATAGCCTATCAATAGCATGCAATGCAATATGTAAGATTAAATCTAAATGGTAATACATCGACGACATTAACACAAATTACTGATTTTATATTATATAATTTTATTGTTGTTTTTATCTTTAACAATCAATTACAATGTATTTTTATTTTTATTTTTGGGTTAAAACTCAATTACAATGTATATATTTTGAAATCCATAAAAATATTCACTAATAATATAATTTGTATTTACTTTTAAATATCTGAAATTATTAACTTTTAAGAATTTAAAATGTTAAATGACCAAAACCGCATTTTTAAGCTTTTGCAATCATTAAATAAAATTTTACATCCACGAAAAAGCAGGTCAATCATCTATTACTAAGTATAATTAAGTCTAACTAGAAAACAGGGAAATGTGATTACATGGTAATGAGATTCAAACGAAGTTATATAGTCCACAATGCCAACTCAAGTATCAAATCTTTTTTTTAACCTATGTCATCGTAAAAGCAGGAATACCAACTCAAGTATCAAATCTATTTTATCCAAATAAAAAGAGAGTATCAAATCCTTTTTTTTTTTTTTACTTATGTCAATGTGGGAATGACCGAGCTACTAGAGAGTTAGGATTAGTATTAATTCTTGTTTCTAATCGATTCATATTGTCTTGGAACCTTCTTCCTGTCAATGGCCCAACTCTTGATTTAAAAAAAAAAAAATTATAGGTCACAAAATTCAATTTTTTGGTAATGTACATGTTTATTTCGCTATATTTACATACGAGATTTATACACCTTGAATCAAATTGTACGACGCAAGTGTGTGTTATTATTCAATGTGATGCAATAACCGTTGATAATTAGTTGCGATTATTTATGATACTTATCACTATCATCATTTCCATTAAGATTATATGAAGAAAAAATGATAAATTATGAGAAAGAAGAATAAGTTTACTTCCTTTTTGATGCATAATAATTGCACGCCAGCATTGAAGCGTGGTCGACATTTTCATTGGCAATAAGCACAACCTTCATTTATTTATATTTAACCACATAAACCAACATCTATTAAACTAAGAGTTATCCCATTTTTTTTAGAAGTTTGGATTAATAATCTAAAATTTTTATGTAATTTGAAAACTAACTCATGTTTTCAAATTTTTGAAAACTAACTTTTTAAAAAGTTATAAGATAATAATTCTTCTATAAAATTTGAAAATATAATTACAAAATGTATATTTTAAATAGATTAGATAAATTGTGGATCGTTGCAAGTCCCAATGACCATCAAACTAATACCAATTGTATTGTTTTTGTCATTGTTTCAAGTGACTGAAAAAAATTAAAATCTAATAGAATCAGAAAATTGATTTTTAATCGAGCCTTTGAAAGATATTGTAGAAGAATCTATAACAGTGGTATACCTCCAGTTGAGATAATGTACAAGCTTTGCAATCAACAAGCATTACATCAGTTTTCTGCAAAAAAAATATTTGATGCACTTGCCAAAATCACCAATGACTCATATCTCTTATGATTTTGCACTATATGTTAGTTCATTTTTCATTTTTTCTGACATTCTTAATTAGTTTTGGTGATCCAAGGCTATAACTCCCTTTCTCAGCCTTTAAATAACACAAGATCATTCTTTATACTAGATCATAAAAATAATTTTGTCAATCAAATTATTATTGTGCAAAACTCTTAAATTCTACAAACATATTTCAGATAATCAATTATTCATGAGAGAATGAATCGAGTGAAATAAACATTATATAACGTGAGCATAAGCCATAGATTTTCCCGAGTTTATCATTTTTAATTTTTTTATATGTGTAATTTCTTATTATTTTATATTTTATTTGTAATCCATATTTTTCTCTTCTAATTGTTCAAGTAAAATGACATCATTTTTTATTTTGTAAATTATTTTATAATATCATTAATTACCCAATGATATTACAACTTAATTTAAAATACTTTATATTTAATTTAGTTAAGATATTTTGATAAATTCAAATGCAAAAAGGTTAGTTTCCAAACTTTTGAAAACATGTGTTAGATTTCAAAATACACAAATGTTTTGTAATATTTTTACAAATTAGCTCTTTTTGTTTTCAATTTTGTTAGTATTTCATTATTATAATTTATACATAAAATAGTATATTAACTAACGAATGATTCTAAAAAATACCACACTTTTAAGTTTTTATTTCAAAAATATCACCACTAATTTTGAATTTCCAAAAATAGCACAAATTTAACATTAAAATGATTCAAAACTTTTTCTTAATTGAAGAAATCTAAACCATAAATTAGAAAAGGGAGTCCAAACATAATGTTTTAATTTTATTTGTAATTTATTTAAGATAAATAAATATTTTCATTAATAATTTGTGATATTTTTGAAAATTTAAATTAATGGTATTATATTTGAAAAAAAATTAAAAATTTGATATTTTACAGTATTTCTCTTCACTAAATCATTGCTACAAGTTTTCATTACACTTTTTTTACATTGAATTCAATAGTATTAAACTAACACTCTTGACGGAGTTTGTAAAATTTAGAAACGCCTATACTTTTTATTATCTGAAATATGTTTGTAGAATTTAAGAGTTTTGTTTAAAAAAGTTATGTCTAAAATTTATTGTAGACTACTGTTCAGGTAGAATTTTCGGATTCTTCGTACGAGGTCATAAATCTCAAGTATTAGATATCTGATGTCTCTTTTAGGATAAATTCGAGAACTTCGGATAGGATGTTCGACCTCTGAAGGAAAGAGCGACATAATGGTTCGTCGAGGTGTATGTCAGGTCATTTGAATGATGTATTGCATTTTTAACGCATTCTAACCCAAGTTTTCAATGGTTTTTCGATTTTTTGTGTTTTTAGTGTCGTTTCAGGGTCGGAAAGCGTTTGGATGGAATCTCAGGCATAAGAAGCAGAAAATGGCTCAGATCGATCGATCTAAACATGGATAGATCGATCCAAGTCTCAAGCCAAAGCACCGTAACTTTTTGGATCGATCAAGGAAGACCAGATCGATCGATCTAGGCTGGATCGATCGATCCACAGCCAGATCGATCGATCCAATATGCCGAGACTTTTTGGATCGACTAAAAGAAGCCTAGATCGATCGTGCCATCATCAGATCGATCGATCCAATCTCCTCTGACCAGAATTTTTTTTTTTCCAATTTTCTATTTTTCACAGGGTTTTGCCATATCTTTTCATCCACAACGTTTTTAATATATATATATATATATATATATATATATATATCTGAGTTTAAGCCATTGTTTAGGCTACGCTTTACATACTCTTTCAAATCTATTCAGAATTCTTGGTTTTCTGCAATCTGTAAGTTTTGGGAGACGAATCTCTGACTCTACATCGTTGAGAAGATTTTTGAATCCTTTTTAAATTTATTTTGTTTGATTATGAGTTTCTTTTCATCTCCTTATGCTTTATTTGTTTCCATGTCTGAGTAGTTCCATAGTTAGGTTTATGGTATTCAAATGAATTTATGAATCATTGAATCAGATATAAATAGAGATTTATCATCTTGTCTTCACCTATAGTTGTGTCACGAGGAATCTCATATCCTACACAAATAACATGGTCAGAAGCGTTTTCGGGAGAACTAAAAGGGGTTTTCCTCCCGAAGACTCGCTGACGTCCAAGTCAGGCTATCACATAAAAGTATATTTACTCGGGAGGTTGGTAAAGGTTTAGTTTGACATTACATCCGACGATCGTTATGTTGTCTGCCGTATGAGGTTTGAGGGTGAGAGAGTAAGAATTGCATTCCTCGGGAGAGTGGGGTAATTAGAACTCTCTCCTTCGGAAGTTTACCGGTATTGGATCCTCTCAGAAGGATCCCTTTAGGTCTATCTGGTGTATTTAGGTCCTCTCCTTCGGTCTCTCATGGGCCTTTTCTCCCCGCCTCCTCCTGTCTTTTTCTCGGTTTTCTTGTATTTATAGGAGGAGTCCTGCCTTACTTTTGTTCTTTTTCGCCTTGCCACATTATCACATAATTTGTCAGACGCCTTACGGTACATGCCTACTTCATAATTGTTGTCCGATGACAGGGCTAAGATCTGCCACTCGGTTGAGTGACACGCCTCCTAACTGACATGACGCTTTCTGATTGGCGAATGCAAAACTGCCCCGACAACTACATAACTTTGAAAAATAAAATTAATTTGTTTGTTTTTAACCCATTCGTTTATTGCAAAAAATAAAAGAAGGAAAATGTTACAAATATCTACTCTAGGAAATAGAAAGTTTTATTCGGGTGATATTATGTTTCGACGTGTTAATAAGTTATAAATACATGTTTTGGATTAATTTAATTTCTAATTTTTCTTTTGAAAAAGACGATATTTTTAGTTTTCTTCTTTATATCCCTCTTTTGTTAATGGTCCACACAACATTAAATAACTTAATCATTCATTGTAAGGAAAATCAAATAAAAAATATCATATTTTTATTTGAATAAAAACATCACTTTTTTTAGTGATCGTTATTCGTTAGGTTAGTTGAGAACCCTTAAAAGTATCGGTTAGCATTAAATAATATATAGGCCCTATTGGCCCATTGGCTCTGTTCAAGTTATTGAAATTGGCCCAATTTGACCCGGTGGATGGTCCCACCAAACGCCGCGACAAAACTCCGTCGCTGGCTGAAACTATGTTCACCGGTGGTGTGGTAGCTTCTACTCCGACCCGGCTAAATATGCAAATCCCTAACCCTAGACGGCCATTGTTAACCTCAATTTCTTGTAATTCTCATCCCTCCTCAAGCTAAACCGTCGAGGATCTTTCTCTGTTGGTGGAAAATCAGGTACCTTTCTTTCTGGTCGAAACCCTAGATCTCGCTTCTCTCTCAATCTCTCCTCTTCTTTTGTTCTTCTGGGTTTAGCTCGAAGATGGGTGACAGCGAAGATGAAACCGGGTACCCAAAGAAGTTTTACGCTCTGAATCGCCAAAACCATCCTATGTATAGCCGACCCATTCCCAAGCGCCACGCTTATTACCATGAAGAAGACGACGAGCAAGAAGACGATGAAATCGAAGATTATCGGCAGGTCGAAGAAGACGATGAGCCACAAGATGGATACAGTCGTGGGAATGAGAGATTTCCGAAGAGGCAGAAACCCAACAAACCGGTTTCTGGGTACGAATTCGCAGGTCCAAGCGAAGCGAAAGTTGCTTACGATTGGAGAGAGCAAGAGGCGTTTGTGTTGTTGGAAGTTTGGGGAGATAGATTCTTGCAATTGGGTCGAAGGAGTTTGAGAAACGAAGACTGGAACGAAGTAGCTGAGAAAGCTAGCGAAGAGCTAAGGTCGGAGAAATCAGAGACGCAATGTCGGAGAATGATTGACAATTTGAAGAGGAAGTATAGGAAAGAGAAGACCAAGATTGAGAAATCGGGATTGGGTTCGAGCAAGTGGTCGTTTTTCAACAAGTTGGATATGTTGCTTGGTTCTTCGCCTAAATCGGAATTAGGTTTAGCTTGTGGTGTTGATTCAGGAGAGTTTGTGTTTATGAACACTAAGGTTTATTTGGATAAATCGAATGGTTTTGATGAGATGATGGATAGTCCTGGTGATTCAGAAGACTATGATGATGATGATGATGATGATAATGATCGTGAGGTTGATTATGAGAGGAAGAAGTTGAATGATGCAGCTTCGTATAAGCTATTGGCGGAATCAGTTGAGAAATTTGGGAAGATATATGAGAAGATGGAGAAGAGTAAGAAAGAGCAAATGAAAGTATTGGAGAAGATGAGAGCTGATTTTCAGAAAGATTTGGAATTGCAGAAGAAACAGATTGTGGACAGAGCTCAGACTGAGATTGCTAGGCTACGTGAAGAGGAAGAGAATCATGATGGTGATGATGATGGGAGTGAAGATGAGGAAATGGAGAATGATTCTGATGTGAATCTGAGTGATGAATGATAATAATAAACTAGGTTTGTTTGTTTTAGATGCGAAAAAGGTTGTTTTTTTTTCGTTTTGGGGAATGCAGAACTGGTAAGTTTTGTAATTTGTTTGATGGTTGCAACTTAATTAATCAAGGTTATTTATTTATATGGATGAGTAGAATATAGCCAAAGACAATTTCCCCCTTGTATTTCCTTGTCGAGAAGATACAGTTTTATGATTATTTCTCTTGAGCTTATCGAATCAATCTCTGTATTGTAGCTTTTGTAAGAAATGCACTTATTTTTTGATGTTTAGCTTCTGAGAGTTTAAGAAAGACTCTTGCAAGATAACATATCTTAATGCATGCATATAGACCTGAGCTATGTGCAATGACTGCAATCTGATGAGCACATGCTTTCAGCTAAACCGGCAGATTCATCTGCACTCTCATGGCCGCGTCAGTCTATGTGATGAGTTATATTGACTTCCTCAAGTACTTCTCTCTCGTTCAAATAAGTTTGATATATAACCATCCTCGAGAGGACCAAACATCAGAGAAGTAAACAAAAAAAACATAAGGGGATATGGATAGTTATGTCATAGCCTTTACTTGGGCAACGCAGCAAGAGGATCTGAGCTCATGCCATAAGCAAAACAATGTGTCGTAGACATCTTCATCCTCGACTAAAGCATCGTTGTTGTGGGCAGCTACAGAGATACCCACCAGTGTCTTGAGCCATTCTTCGTGCAGACTTGAGAATTCCGATCTCAGCTCGCTTGACTTGAAGTTTTCCCCAATCGATCTCTTCATGGCTTGAGCTGCGCCCGATGCTGTCTCAACAACTTGGTTTGGTATTCCAGCCATGAGGGCCACTTGAAGTCCGTAGCTCTCAGGACAAGCTCCCTCGGTTAGACGGTATAAGAACACAAGGTCTTGTTCACAGCCACGTGGTTCTTTATCAGATCTTGATCTGAATGCGCAAGCCATGTGTTTCGAGGTGACATGCGGGTGAGACGAGAATTCCTTGGTGAGAGGGTGGTAATGCGTTGCAAAGAGCATCCGGCACTGGACTTTCTCTACCAGGTAACGAAAAACCTGATATTAAAACCAACAAGTTTCAGCAAACTGAAATGCATAGTTTTATCTATCAAAGAGTACAAGTTTGAAGGAGAAGAGAAGGTTACGGAATATGCAATGGCGTATCCATCGAAAGTACTAGTTCCTCTGCCCAGTTCGTCAAGGATTACTAGTGAATCCTGAGTTGCATTCTGAAGAACTGATGCCGTCTCAGTGCATTCTACCAAGAAGGTACCTACAAAAGAAAAACCGGTTTTTCCAATCAGACAAAATCGGCGTAACTGGTATTTGTTTGAGGGAAGAGGTAATTTGAGGGGAAAAAAACTTACTCTCTCCTGTCATGATTCTATCGGATGCGCCAAGCCTTGTAAAGATAGTATCTACAAGGGAGAGTTCACATGTCTCACAAGGCACATAACAACCAAGCTGCACATTTAAAGGAAAAACGAATATAATAAAATGGCTTCTTGCAGAGAAAAAGCGGTGATTTATGTAGCAAGTGTGTACAAACTTGGGCAAAGATAACGGCAAGACATGTTGCACGAAGAAGAGTTGATTTTCCACCCATGTTTGGTCCTGTCAGTAATAACGACCGAGGATGAATGCTGCTGCTGCTGCTTCTAGCCTCACCAAGGAGTATATCATTTGGAACAGGAAGTTGGCCATCGGCTGCAACTGCAAATGGATGCCATAGTCCTTGGATTTTAAGTATTGGCCCTTTTGTTTCCTGATTCTGATTTGTATTTTTCGATTCGGGAAAAATAACAGGCCTGGCCATGCGTCCAGTAGAGAGATTTGCAGCGATTGCAAAAGATCTCAGAACATCGAGGCAGCTTATGGTGTGAATGACCTCAGACCATTGAGTGGCTCTTTCGATAAATAGTTCAATAAGTATTGTGAGAGTTTCAGCATTCTCCTCTGTCATATCTTGGTTCTGGTGCATGATTAATAACTTCAAGTTAGATACATATCAAACCATAAACCAAACCAAAAACTTCAGGAATAAAAAGCAAATTCTTTCAGTATCCCTGGGGTGTGAGTTCAGATCTAAGCCATATGCAGATGATATCAACAGTATGAACAAACTAACAAGCTATTCGACTTCGTCTGCTATTAAAAAGCACATGCATAAGCAAGTTTTAGAATTAAATGAACGTAGATCAAGGCTAGCTATTGATCATGGGAACATGTCAGCAGTGACAGAAATTTTGTTGCCAAGTATAAATTTGCAAGATAGACGGGCACCTGATAATTTGGAAAGTCGCTATCTATGGCTGCTTCGAATTGGGAAAGGAATAACTCTAGCCCGCTTTTTCCAACTAATATAGGAAGTTTACAGAGTTTACAAAGCAAACTCATCATATTTGATTCCTTCTGTAGAGCCAACAACAGATCAATTCCACTTCTGAATCCTTTCACAATTTGCCCAAATGCTTTAACCTGCAGTGCAATAAGTTAAGACAAATGTAATGGATAACCAGACATAATGAAAAAAAAGGAGGAATCGTTAGCCAGACCTGTAATGCTGAAACCCTATACAATTCATGGAAGAAAATAAATGTTTGATACTTACTCGTTGTTTCAGCATTTTTTTCCCCAGGAGAGCAGGCAAAACAGAGGCTGATGATTGAAGGCTAGACTTAATGCGTCCGAGCAGTCTTTCTAAGTCTGGAAGTTTATGGAGACACTGGCCAGTGATTTGCATAATTTCTGAGTTACCCGTGAATTCTTCAACTACATCGAGTCTTTTATTGATGCTTCCTACATCTTTGAGTGGATGGCAGATCCAATTCCTTAAGAGCCGCTTACCGGTTGGACTAACACAGTTATCAAGATATTTGTACAAGGTCCCTGCAAAGCAAACAAAAATTAGTTAATACTTGCTAGATATGTAACAAGTATTAGAACATGAATATTCGCTCCTGTGTCTACCCTCTAATTGAGGCTATAAAAAAAATATGCACTTACCTAAAGGACCACCATCACAGCTATTGTTGAATATCTCAAGATTTACCATCGTCTGGCCATCGATTCTGAGACAACCCCTGTAAACTTGGTACGGATAAATATCCCCATTCTTAAGTACATCTTCTAGCTGCAAGAAGATTGAACCTGTAAGTTATGAAGATTTCCTTTGCTTAACTTGTAAAAAGCGAAAACTAACCAAGCCAACCCACCTTTAGCCTAGACAGATGATAGATTAGTTCTCCAAGGGCACTAAGGGCAATATCACATTCACTTAAACCATCAACAGCAGAGTTCCATGATTCAGAAGAACCTCTAAAGTATCCGTTAGATTCTATCATATTTCTCACTCCACTAGCATCCGTATCCCCCATTACTTGTGGTACTGGAGACAACTGTACCGCCGTAGACCCTATAAAAATGAAACACCAACATAATCTGCACTAGTCTACATGATGCTCTCGTAAGAGCATATTCTCCTAAACTTTCAGTCAGGTTGCCTATTGAAAATGGTACCTGTCAATGTATATTTCCTTAAAGCCTTTTGGGCTTCTCTTGATAGCCCTGCAATATTTAAACGTTTACGCACTTAAACTTGAGCAGTCTCGTCGACATTAAATTCTGATTGACAAAACAACTGGGAGTACCAGCAGTTTACCTTTACTTTTATATACCACTTCCTTTGGAGAAACCTGGAAAAAAATACCAGAAGGTGATTCAAAATTAATTCCTGCAAACCAAAAATATGTGCACGAAGTCACATAGCAAACACAAGATACAGAACACACTTGCATACCTGCATCAATAAAGCTCCAAGAGCAGCACATGAGGCATCATCGCTGATGGATCCGACCCAAAACCTCAAGGCAGCACAATCAACGAAAGCAAATCCATACATAGTTGAACAATTTTCTAGCTCCATTTTGACCTAAAGTCAAAATTCAGAAGCAATGTGACCAAAGCAAATTCCTGAGCTACTCCTAAACAGTTATCCAAATCAATGCTTTGCATTAACTTTAGCATGACTAATGTAGAGTTTTGATCAGCTATCATTTTCCCCAGCACACGAGACAAAGATAACACGAACAATGGTCATGATAAAAGATGGGAATGCAGTAACAAGGACTGAGACTCTTAAAATGCAATTGGACACCATTAACATTGTACAAAGGGGATCCAGTTACAAGGACTGATACTCTTTAAATTCAGAGAATCTTAAATAGAGGTTTAGTCTGCATTTCGGTTAAAATTTTCTTTCAAGGGAATCTCTTGCAAGTAAAACAAACAGCAAATCTTGACATTCTAATCCCAAAATCCGTACTGCTGGAACGAAGATTGCTAAAGAAGAGTGTACGTTCTAGGACTCGAATAAATTTCACTTGTACATAAGACATATAACAAACCTCTTTTATAGCAAGAAGATGGACGGCATCAGGTCCAATGTTACCCTCGCTTGCTGTTGATGGAGTTAATACTTGAACTAGCTTCCTTGGAATTATCTGATAATCAGACCAGAACAGCCATTGAGTTAACTACAGTATGAAACTAGTGTAGCAAGAGAAGATCACAAACAGTCTGAACCCTCCTTGACCTGTTCCCAAGACAACTTACAGTATTTGCACCTCTGGCTTTTGCTTGGTCAGATGTTTCTAGCTGCTCGATTCGTCCAACTTTATATCTTCCAAAAGAAACAATGAATGTGTCAATACAAAAGTCGTGGAGAAGGAAAACATATGAACCTGCTTGTTAGTTCCTGTTGAAACCCTCTTTGAAAGACAAATGAGTGTACCACGTAGTAAAGAACTCTTTTAATGACTGGGTATAACTCTATCTACCTTGCCAATGAGAGCACAAATATTGTTCAATACTGTTTCTACTCCTTGATGAAAAGGCTTCTTATAAAATGAGAACAAAGAAGAAAGCATTGTAGGTTATCAGAATCCTAGCTAATGATGGCTCAAGTGATCTCCATTTTTTTAAATCCTAACAAAAGTGGCAGCAAAGAAGTTTCACAGAGTATGATAGTTCCCTTACCCACGAGCTACTAGCTTTTGCACTGCATCATCTATCCCACTTTCAGAGATACCGACCTGATAAAAAAGGGGTCGTCAAATCTATAGACTTGGTAAAAGCAATGAATCAAGCAGGCCAGTTGTTTTAACTAATTTACCTGTCTGCATTTTCCCACACCACTCATGGTCATCTTCCAGTCAAGCTCCTTGTGACCTACTTCTGCATCTAGCTCGTACAGCTCATAAAATTTTCCCTGAAAAGAACATAACGTATGCAGATGTAAGTGAACCAATCGCATTGTGGAATTGGATTGAACAGTAGATTGATATTCACTAACCACTTTAAAGAAAAGCACAATATCCATATATTCACTCTTGACACTCCAGTATTGCTTCTGCGACGCAGACATTTTTTTTAAAATATCAGGTGGTATGTATAGGGTCTTTCTGTCGTAAAGGGGATCATCAGGCCGTCTTCTATTGGCATCCCTGATCCGAGAAGGCTCAAGCCATTCAAATTTGGTTCCTTCGTTTACTTCTTTCTTCGCTCCACAAATCGGATCCTGGAGCATTTTCAGCCTTTTGTTAGAATCCAATACAGGGACCTTACTCTCCTTAAATGCCATTCCATCCTCCAGAACTCGCTTCAAACGAGAAACACTTGGACGCATCCCTGGCGTGTCTGGGCCAAGAACATCGTTATCTACTCCTACATCTTCTACTGATCCTAGATTAGCTGTCCCACTGACGCTAAAAGCATGGTCTCTTTCTTGTGGTTGGCAATTATTGGAACGAAGTTCAGGGAAAACATTATCAGCCTTCATATATACAGAAGAATCATGAAGCGGAGCAACATGTTCTCGGCTCCTGAAAATTTCCAAACAACGATTCCAAGGCAGTAATCAGAATCTCCACCAGTGAACAACATTACATGACTCTTCTTCTTCTTCTAAAGGAACATAAACAATCTTCCATGTAATCCAGTATTAGCGACTGATTTTACCGTAGCTCTATTATAGGATGTGAAGCGACTCAATAAATTCGAGCCTAGACCTAATCTCTACAGCTAATGATTCAAAAAACCAGAGAAACGAAGATAGTTTACCTCTCTCCAGAACATTCTCGATCATCGACCTTAACAAACTTATGCATGATATTGGAGAACAGAGACGAAGTACTTCCGGAGGCTTCAGCCGTCTTGACACTGGACGGCAGGACACGACGCGGAACCTTCTCCGGCGGAGTATCCGTTCCTCTGACCTCATCCACAGATTTCGATACACTTCGTTCCGCAGAGCGTACCGAAGCGTCGCCATTAGCATTCCCTTCCTTCACAGTAAATCGTGATCCTCCTCCTCCGCCGCTGGTAATAGCATCGCCAGAAACCAAACCCTGAGTCGCCGGCGATGGCTTATGGAAGAAAGACAAAATCGATCTCTGCCGCTGCATTTTGGAAATGAGAGAGAAAGAGAAAGAGAGAGAGAGTGTGTGTTTTGATCTCAGAGAAATCGAGAGAAGGGGGGAAAGATTGGCGCCAAAACCCCTTAGGTCTATTTTTGCTGACTGTGTCAGTCTCGAGACCTTGATCACCGTCCGATTCCCTTCTAGTTACTGTGTACCGTTGGATATATCGAGACAACGAGTCACGCCACGTCAATAGAATGACACCAAATAAGATGAGGACACGTCACGTCGTTCGAGTTCTAAGAAGTTTCCAGAGACGAAAAAGGAGTAAAAAAGATGATCGAATTCTCCAGAAACCGATCTTCCTAAATAAATTTCACACAATCCTCTCAAAGCTTCTTCATCATCGTCTTCATTGTTCTCATTTTCAGAAACTCATCTCTTGTTAGATTTTATTTGTTGCGTTGTGTTTCTCTCTCGATTAGCGCGACGATGCCGAGCAGATACCCAGGAGCAGTGACGCAAGACTGGGAGCCAGTGGTGCTACACAAATCGAAGCAAAAGAGTCAAGATCGGCGCGATCCAAAGGCGGTTAACGCGGCGCTAAGGAGCGGCGTCGCTGTTCAAACGGTGAAGAAATTCGACGCCGGTTCGAACAAAAAAGGGAAATCTACGGCGGCGGCGGTGATAAACACGAAGAAGCTAGAAGAGGAAACAGAGCCATCCGCGATTGATCGAGTGAGAACAGAGGTAAGGGTAACGATACAGAGAGCTCGATTGGAGAAGAAGATGTCACAAGCAGATCTAGCGAAACAGATCAACGAGCGTACACAAGTGGTTCAGGAATACGAAAACGGTAAAGCCGTTCCTAACCAGGCCGTGCTCGCGAAGATGGAGAAGGTTCTAGGTGTCAAACTCAGGGGTAAAATTGTAAAATAATTAAAACGACGTCGTATATTGAAAAGTAAACAACTCTTGTGTGGTTTCGTAAGCGAAGGAAAACAAAAAATAAGCACAAGTCTTGCTTTATTGTAAATGAAAAAGTTTGTTTCTTTGTTACTATGAACAAGTTTGATTACATCCAAGGGGAATTGTGAAGGGGCATAGCGATGGATTTCACTTGTAGATAGCTATCGAGAGCGTCCATGCCGCTTTCGCGACAATTGCCACTCATTTTGTAGCCACCGTAAGGAGAGTCAAGGTCGAATGCGAAGTAGCAATTGACCCAAATGACTCCAGCTTTGATTGATCTTGAAACCGTGTTGATCAAGTCTATGTTTTGGCTCACTATTCCTGCTGCTAGCCCGTATTTCGTGTTATTCGCGCATTTGATACCTTCCTCTACCGTCCTGTTACAAATCATTTCAAGATATCTTAGTATTATTGGAACTAGCAAAGACTGAGAAGAGGAATTGCTTGTTTTTTTTTGTGCTTTACTTGAATTTCATCAAGGACATGACTGGTCCAAAGATTTCATCTTGGTATATCTTCATATCATCCTGTAATCAACAAAATTAACATGAATTACATATATAGCTAGTAAATGAATTCAATAAATAATGTACGACGACTTACTGTGACATCTGCAAATATCGTTGGTTCGATGAAATATCCTTTGTCTCCAATGGCTTTTCCTCCGGTTAATAAGGTTGCCCCTTCATTCTTGCCGTGCTCAATGTAAGAGAGAATCGTCTCAAATTGTTTTTTATTAACCTGAAGAAACCCAAAATAATCAACCATGCATTAGTCTTACCTAAATCTACTAAAAATCTAGCTAAATCAATCAAATGTATAGTTAGTCTCCCGTACTTGAGGTCCTTGTCGAGCAGTGGAATCGAAAGGGTCACCAACGGTCCAGTTTTTAGCTTTTTCCACTAACTTCTCAACAACCTTATCGTATATACCTTCTTGAACAAACACTCGAGAGCTTGCTACGCAAATTTCACCCTGCATGGATCCACCATATATGTTTACATATCAATTTCTCCTACATGTTTAACACTGACCGGTATTGGCTATTATAATATATACCTTATTGTAGAAGCAACCGATGAGCGCAAGATCGGCGGCTTTGTCAACATCTGCGTCATCGAATATGAGAAGAGGCGATTTCCCGCCCAATTCAAGGGAGACTTTTTTTAGATTACTTGCGGCTGATGCATGCATTATCTTCCTCCCAACATCTGTTGATCCAGTGAAGCTAACCTGAGCACAAGAACAGAGAAGATTCATGATTTCATATACAATTGAATGATGGATCCATACAACTCATAAGACAATAGATATTTTACTTTGTCTATATCCATATGGGAGGCAATGGCAGCTCCAGCAGTTGATCCAAAACCAGTCACAACGTTGATCACACCATCAGGTAATCCTGCCTGTTTTTTTTCACACAAAAATGTCTACATTGTTAGGTTTCGGTTGTTTGTTTGCGTATTATACGTTTGCTATTACATGTTATAATAGTATGTTTACTTTCAAATGAGAACAAATTTCATTGTTTCACGTATAGATATTTGTTTGTCTGCGTTTACACTTAAATGTTAATTATATTTTTCCACATGAATCCAAATGTCTTAAAGCAACATCTAGTAGTAATTGTAAACGTATACGTAAACTTGAAATACAAACAAACAAACAAAGAGAGATAATCTATATAAAAAACTTCCGTTTGCGTTATACTTTACAAAAGTATTTTATGAAAATCAATTATTTAAGAAAATGTGATTCTTTTGAAACAAATTATGATCAATAGGAAATGCTTAAAAGATCAAATTGAGATCAGTAGACTTACTTCTTTGGAGAGATTGGCATAGAACAGAGCAGAGAGCGGAGTCTGCTCGGCTGGCTTGACCACCATGGTGCAGCCAGCAGCCAAAGCAGGAGCCACTTTCATGGCAAACATAATGCTTGGGAAGTTCCAAGGAGTGATGTGACCGACCACTCCAATTGGTTCTTTGAGCGTGTATCCGAACACAGACGGACGTGTCATTTTAAGAGTCTCGCCGTGGATCTTATCCGCTGCACCTGCGTAGTACCGGAAATGACCGGCTGCAGCCGGTATGTCCGCCAATTTCCCCATATGGAACAATTTTCCGCCGTCAACCGCATCAAGTGCAGCCAATTCCTCAATGTTTTGCTCTATTAAGTCTGTGAATTTGTTGATAATCCTTGCCCTCTCCTGATCCGATTATACATCCACCAAAACTTGTTAAGTGACAAGAATATTATACTATTTTAAACACAATACAAATATCACACACGCAAAAAAGAAAAAAGAAGAGAAGAATTGTCACGTCAAAAAAGAGAAGAATCTTTATAAAAAAAAAAAGAAGAAGAGAAGAATCGTCTAATTTTGAAACTGAAGCATACAAATTACTAACAACCTTATCAAAATAAGTTTTTTTTTTATATAAAATTAAAAAAATGTAAACTTATGAAGTGATATAGGTGATACGTGTTTTCTTAATTACATGAAAGTGACACCACCCGCAAAATAAGTCAAATTTCGCTCGTTCCCTGTCTAAGTTAATGACACAAAACTTAAACAATAGAAATATATAAATATTTAACGAGAGTTGATTAGTAGCAAATCAGCACGTAGCTTTAAGCCTCCTTTACTGAGATAAGACCCTAATAAATACATATTATTTTCATGTCCCACTGCGTACGGGACCACATCAATCAACAACAGAATATCAATAATTTTATTGTTATAAAAAAGAAATATCAATAATTTTCCTTTTTAAAAAAAATGGGTAGGTGCCATAAAAAACACGAGTAAAAGAAAGGAACGTACGAAGCCGGTCATGCGAGGCCAAGGGCCATGGTCGAAGGCGTGACGTGCAGCGTTCACAGCCAAGTCGACGTCTTCTTTGTCTCCTTCTGCTATGTTCGCGATCACTTCTCCATTCCTTGGGTCTATAGTCTCAAACGTCTTTCCTTTAAGGCACATTAAACCAAAACTAAATTATCAATAATGCTAAATCAAACCAACCACCAGGTTTACTATTCAAATCACGAGTTTTTTTTTTACTCTTATTTTAATTGACAAGGACAAAATATTAGCTATACCGTCCCCACTTCTTAAAAAAAAAAAAAAAAATTTAGAGAAAAAGAGAGTAGAAAATTATATATTAATTTTTTTGTGGTGCCAGGGTGGACCAACAAGTACTTCGTCTTTAGCGGTAGAACATGTTTCCACTCAGGATGATAGCTTTTGATATATAAGTTGTAAAGAAAATCTTGACAATTTTTATTTTCCGACCACTCAACAGTGGCTTTGCACTATTGGAGAGAGGTTTGTTCTTTTGGTATATAGGCTAGGAATGAAGCTCCTCTGAAATTTCACTTAGTACTTTGCTTGACCATTGTAAATATTTTAAGTGCCAAGAGTATCCGGATTTTTACAGATTTCTAGGAATAGTTTTGGTTCAGATTCATCTCAGTTATCAAAAAAAAAAAAACCTCATGCATCGGACCATTCACAAACTTTCCGGACTAATTTGTTTTTCTTTTCAATGTACACTATCCGATATAAATATTTGGGATATAAAAGGATTTAAGGTACTGATTTGGATAATCAAAGCCAAAATCAGAAAAGGAGTGATTTGAATAATCTGTTCTTCTGCTATAAAGTCAACGTTTGAAGCTGTGAAATTAAGAGTGAAAAAAAGAAAAAAACCTGAAACAGCATCTAGGAACTGCCCGTTGATGAAAAGCTTGGTGAACTTGATCTCCGGTAGCTTCGCCGTAGCGCCTCCGTTGGATTTGCCGTTCTCCATATCTCTCTCTCTCTCTCTTTAGGGGACCGTAGAAGTACATAGAGGTTATTTACGTATTTATATTGAAGCCAATCGTTGACACGTCAACAAAGACAGTTGTGCTTTTTTTTTGTTATGTTGCCAGGAGCGTGCATGCACGTGAAGATACCCTAATACATCTCTTTCTTTTGGATTAATTTAGTAGATGATAACTTTTTACCGGGTGGAATAAATTTTTAATGGGTTATCACTTATTGTTGTTGTAGCTTTAAAATTAAAGAGAGTCAATTAGTGGAATTATCCAAAAAAAAATAAAAAATTAAAAGTGGCAAAAAAATTTAAAATGTGGGGGTGAGATTATGTCCCATAGGATATTTTGTTAGATTTTATGTTTGAATTTTTTTTTTGTGTTATTTGGCCAAAATCCAATTAAAAATTAAAATTTGATTGTCGTATATATCCAAAGAGAATTTCAAAAATATCAATTATATATATACTAGACTTAAGACCCGCATATATGTGAAGTTTTTTAATATTTTATAGCATGTACAAAAAATCAAATAATTAAAAATAAATAAAATTGCGTTATCCGTGAAATAAATATAATAAAATTAAGAATGTTGATGTGAAACTTAACAGTTGTTTTTGTATTTTGGTTCTTTTATTATTTTATTTCCAATTAAATTTCATCTCATATTTTCAAATTATTAGTTTTCCTATTCTTGTTTGAATTATGTTTACTTTTTACTATTTTGCTACTCATATATATATCTTTTTCAAAATCTTGATGATTTTATTCTTATTTTTTTATATTAATTAATTTTTTTAAATATTTTATAATCTATGAAAAAAAACCAAATACTAAAGAAGAGAGAACAAAATTACTTTACATATAAAAGTAATAGAATCAAACCGAGGATGTCAATGCGAAACACTGATAAAGAAATCTAGCAATTATTTTATTTTAATTTTCTTAACTTTCTTATATTATTTGACTTTTTAGTTATATTTTATCACATATTTTCAAATAGTTAATTTTCTTATTTCTATTTGAATTTTTTTTTTTATTATTATATAACTACTCATATATCTATTTTTTTAATTCTTGACGAATTAATTGTCATATTTCTACTTGAATTAGTTTTGCTCATGTTTTTTAATCATACTTGATTTTTTTTTTTCTGAATCGACATATTATCTTTCTCCGATAATAAATTATCAATATTTCATCACTTAGTTTATATTTTCTATAATAAATATTTCATTACTTAGTTTATATTTTCTATAATTTTTACAACATGAAAAATTTTCAATATAATTTTTTTTATCAAACATCAAATTATATATACGGTATTCACATAATGGTAAGTGTAAAATAAATAAAAATTCACAATATGATGCACATTGTTCATAAATATAATGGTATTAACCTTTTTTAATTCGTTTTGTAATATGATTTTAAAATATAATAATATTAAATTTATTTTATCAGATTAAATTATTTTGACACATGTCAAAAGCTAATTGAAATTTTTTTAAATACACGTCTAAATCTGATCAGTCGGCTGTCACATATCACGATTGTGTTAATTACAACGTTAGACGCATCAAACTTTATATAATAAGATATATATATTGACAAAAAAGAAGAAGGTAGATATGTTGCTTCTGTATAATTATAGTTTTGTTATTTTTTATCTCTACAATTTCAAAAGCATAAATTTAGAAAACAAATAAATTTAAGACCTCAAAAATGTAACATTACGCATCCAACGAAGTTTAGTTGAATGTATATTTGACTATTAAAATATCAAACTTCTACCCCCTTTAAAGTTTCTTCTAATCACCCTTAAGAATCTTTTCGATATAGAAAACCTGGGTATTTCCTCTGCGCGTGTGCGGTACGTCGAATCATAAAAATATAAAAATATAAAATAATATACATAATAATCATAAATAAAAATATAATTTAATTAGTTTTTTTTCAACCCTTTTAAATATAATTATAATTTTACCTAGTTTAAATATAGTTGATGCATTTAGATTACAAAAACTTGACACCCTCACTAGAAAGTAAAGATTTAATTAGGCGTTTAAGTTTTACATTTATAAAACTTTAAACAAAATTACAAGTGCATGGTTACACCGAAATAGTATTTAAAGATTGATCACAAGAGACTAAAGATTGCAATATTAGAGATACGAGAAACAAACTAATCTATAGCAAATATTTATGGGTTTTTGTTTGGTTTAAAAGCTAAAAAAACAAAAAATCGAAATGCAAGAAAATAAACAAAATAAAAACATTGGACCATGGGTTTAACTATCAAAAGAATAAACTAAAAATCAAACAATGATGCTAACGATTGAATTAAGAACCATCCTAGAACATGAAATTCACAATTATGACTAATCCACTTCCATGACACTAATCACTTCACTAATTAAATAATTAACAAAAACTTCCGTTCGTAATCACATAATCAATGAGCATTAAGAAACAATTCCACTTAGTTCACTAAACACCCTAATCATCAATTTCCATTGGCTAGGATATGTAAAGCTCATAAAAAGTTTGGTTCAAACATTTTCACAAACACTTTCCGGATATGAAATGCTTAAGTTCTAGATTTTGAGTGATCAAGTCAAAACTAGCATTAAGAACAACCTAAATGAAGGATCTAACAAGATGCAACCTAAATCATCACCATCTAACCATCAATTCATCAAAATCTAGCCTAATCCATGATCCAACTAAAAGCTAAGTGCTAAACATGATGAAGAACAAAGAACAAGACATAAACATAATAAAAATGCATAAATAAAAAGATAAGGGATAAAAGTTTGAAGAGTCTTTCTCTAAAGTGGCATAGAATGTTGAAGATCAATCCAAGATATCAAGAGAAGAGTTTGGATCTAAATTGTGGGAGTGTAAATCCACGCCAATTGAATTTGTTACGTCTTTTAGAGAGATCTGAAACTTCTGAGTAAAAACCACCAAAAAATACAAACATAGATCCAAAGTTCGTCTTTTATTAAGCTGCTTAGAAAGCTCTTTGTATGAGAGCAAAAGTACAGAGTTCTGCTAGATAAATTGCGGATACTCTTTTCTGAGGGTGTACAAGAGTATATATACAAGTCAGAGTCGGCCAAACCTATCCTAAGAGATAAGGAAGATTTCCTGTCTCTTCGGGTGTTTTCCTTTCTTAAGTCGGCTCGGCCTGCTGGGCTTCTTGTCCAGGTTCGGCCCACTCCCGTTTGTGGACTTGTTGTGAATTCTTTGTTGTCTTCGGCCAGGCTTGGTTTCGTTGAAACCATTTCCTTTGGCTTGGGTGACACCATGGTTCACGGATCGGGTGACATCATGGTTCACGGCTCGGGTGACTCCATGGTTCACAGCTCGGGTGACACCATGGTTCACGGCTCGGGTGACACCATGGTTCACGGCTCGGGTGACACCATGGTTCACGGCTCGGGTGACACCATGGTTCACGGCTCGGGTGACACCATGGTTCACGGTTCGGGTGACACCATGGTTCATGACTCGGGTGACACCATGGTTCACGGTTCGGGTGAGACCATGGTTCATGGCTCGGGTGAGACCATGGTTCACGGCTCGGGTGACACCATGGTTCACGGCTCGGGTGACACCATGGTTCACGGCTCGGGTGACACCATGGTTCACGGCTCGGGTGACACCATGGTTCACGGCTCGGGTGACACCATGGTTCAAGGCTCGGGTGACACAATGGTTCACGGCTCGGGGGACACCATGGTTCACGGCTCGGGGTTGCTTCGTGTCATGGTTCGGGTGGCGACAACTTCGATCTCCTTGCCTTGACCTTGATCCGTTTGGCTTGACCCCGATCCAACTTTTCCTTCATGGTTAGGGATCTTGATCCAACTCTTCCTTCATGGTTAGGGATCTCGATCCAACTCTTCCTTCACGGTTAGGGATCCTGATTCAACCCTTCCTTCACAGTTAGAGATCCAGTTGCTAATGTTCTTTCATACTTAGCCATTTTTCAATCGTTGATTCTCAAGAGGTGGAATCTGACCCCAACATTGGTGTAACTTTATGATCGTTGATCCAAATGACTTCAAACTTCTTTTGGATGAAAGCTAACTCAATCATCTATCTTCTGACCAAATTTCGGCTCGGGTTGCCTTCTTCTCTGGTGACACCGATCCCTTTTGGATCGGGGACGCACAGGCCGAAATTGATATATCTCCACGATAATTGGTGTAACTTTCTGATCGTTGATCCAAATGACTTCAAAATTCTTTTGGATGAAAGCTAACTCAATCATCTGTCTTCTGACCAAATTTAAGCTCGGGTTGTCTTCTTCTATGGTGACACCGATCCCTTTTGGATCGGGGACGCACAGGCCAAAATTGATATATCTCCACGATAATTGGTGTAACTTTCTGATCGTTGATCCAAATGACTTCAAACTTCTTTTGGATGAAATATAACTCAATCATCTATCTTCTGACCAAATTCGGCTCCGGTTTCCTTCTTCTCTGGTGACACCGATCCCTTTTGGATCGGGGACGTGCAGGCCAAAATTGATATATCTCCACGATAATTGGTGTAACTTTCTGGATCGGATTCAAATGAATTCAAACTTCTTTTGGATGAAAGCTAACTCAATCATCTATCTTCTGACCAAATTTCAATTCGGGTTGCCTTCTGCTCTGGTTACACTGAGCCCCTTCTTCTATGGCTCGGGTACGACAAGCACATATTGATATGTCTTCAGTAAATCGGGTGTATCTTGCCAACCTCAGCTCCAAATGATATGATTCCAACTCCATTGGAAATCTGGCTCAAAGATCTTGTTTTTTATCACCGAACCGATCTCTTTAGTATGTTTCCGAACTGATCCGAGCTCTTTAGTTCAACGGCTCGGTTTTCCAAATTCTTTATGGATTTGGTCCATCAAGGCTTCTTGGGCTCGGTTCGTGATAAGTTGAGCTTTTCATGGTCCTCCATTTTCTGTACTTAGGTAAATTTCTGTTGATCTCAGTGGGGTGAAATCCGACCCCAACATAAATCCAACTCTAGAGGAGAGGAAACTTACTTATTTTTTTGGTCTTAAAACATATAAATACTCCTAAAAACGTACCCGGGTCAACCCGGGAAAAACCGGGTCGGATCCGGGTCAAATAGGCAAAAGTCAACGAAATCTGAAAAGTCAAATGTGTGCATGCCCACTCGGTATAACTCCACTTGGCTTCAAAACCAAGTGTAAAATGTCCAGAGAGCCAAATTTCTTGCTTCCACACTCGGTGTAGCTCTACTTGGCTTCAAACCGAGTGTGAGTGCATCTTCACTCAAATCTTCATTTCTTAGCATTTTCTACCAATCCTTCCATCTCCATTATTTTTCCCAAGCCTCCAATGCATCCACATAGTTTCAATAACTCCAAAGATACCTAAATCAAACCAAAACAAGAACCAAAATGCACAAACACAAATTCTAACTCTAAAATACATGTGAAAACTAAAATGAGACTCAAAGACTAAAATATGGTGTAAATATGACACAAAAGAGGGTGAAAAATGATGAAAACATAAACTCAAAATTGTGTAAAAATACCAAATATCAATTATCAATGTTTTTATTTCTATTTTCTATCCAACGGTGTTGTCCGAGGTGTGGACACCCGGAAGAAACAACAAATCATGCATTATTTACCTGTCCACCGACAATACAATGTTGGCCGCTCTCCAGTATTCCTTCCTCACCTAATAATTTTCCCTTCAAAAATATTTGAGAGTATGTGAATTACTTGTCCTGGCGTATACCAAACCGAAGAAATTTGAAGGAAGTCTTCCAATCATACTCATGAATCATGTGGTATATCTGGAAAACACGAAATGATAAACTTTTCAGTAATATTATCGTTCACCTATCGCCATCCTTGACATTGCTCAGAAGGAAGCGTCGGAGTGGCTCTTGGAAAATGGCACAAATTAGACCACCAGTAATGTTTTGGCATCTACTACTCTCTCGGAGTTGAGTCAAGCAACGTTCCCATGTTATACAGATTGGAAGGATGATGAGCTCACTAGTGGAATATGTTGGATTTTGGAACTCCAAGATGGCACAACTGCTCTCTTAGAGATTCAAGGTAGCCGCCGAGGCATATCTTCTCTCCATATGGAGATGCATGGAGTGTTATGGGCCATATCTAGCCTGAAAAATAAAAAAGTGTTTTTGTTCTTTGTTTGTAACATATTCCAATGAGTTGATTTTTATGGTGTTAAACCCAAAGGATTGGCCGGGATTCCTACCCGAATTGAGTGAATTGGAGCTGGAAGTCGCTTCCAGAATTTGATATCGTCTATCGATCGCGGAACAAAAATACGAAAGCTTATTTACTTGCACGCAATGCACGCACTCGGAAGACAATTATTACTTTTAGTGGCATTTATGTTTTTTATTGGTTTATAAATGCAAACAATGTATTTATTTAATCGATAAATGAAGTATGTTCTTGACAAAAAAAAATGTCAAGACATATTAAATTTTGGAGAAATTTCAAAAATACCACTTTTATGATATCACTTTTCAAATATTTCATTGCATGCTGTTCAATTTCAAAAATATCAGTTTTATAAATATTTATAAATACTTAAATTTATAAAGTTTTATAAATTGTTTATATTAGATTTATAAACTTTATAAACCCTATACAACTTTATAATATTTCTTATAAAATCCTTATAAACATATTTTATAAATCTTTATAAATTTGATTTTTTTTTTAAAAACTTCATGTATTTTTTTAAAAATAAAAAGCAAAGAGTAATATACTTGAAAATTTGTATAATAAAAATGGTATTCTCAAAATTTCCCTAAATTTTTAAATACAATAACTTAGACGTGGTGTTTGGTTAAGCGTCTACATCGATCATGAATCACGCTATCTTAGAAAACAGAGTAAATAAACATTTACTTATTATTTATAACTATTTTGAAAAGTTCAAGAAACGAGTTGCATTGTTTTTTTTTGTCAAGGGAGTTAAATTGTCTATATGTTGAAAAGTAATAGTATTACAAAGACTGAAAGATCTTGTACAGCAGGTCCACAGCTTTTAGCCATGTTACCTAAATACAATATTCACAATCGTGATAAATATGTATGGTTGTAGCCAAATGTTCTTTAAGCATATAATTTATATATAGTAGAAAACAACTAATCTTTCAAATCTGATTGTAAACAATCTTATATATATTATTTCATTTAAGAAGTCATGAAAGATAAAATTAAATTTATGAACAAACAAAAAAATATTACTCATAAGTCATAGTTCATTCTAAAATTCTCTCTTGCTTGTAGCAGTCGTTGATATACAGTCATTTTTTCTTCTAATATTCGACCGGTGGCCGGTGGCTCTCGTAGCACTGCTGTGGATCCCCGAATCTCCTCGTCTTCTCCTCGTTTAGTATTCTCGGTGTTTTTTTTTTCTTTTTGGCAGATTTTCAGAAAAAATTTTGTCTAGATTCGGCAGATCCGGTGGATGGAACTTTCTCTCTTCTCTAGGTTGTGGTCTTAACTGCTGGTTTATAGGTGGCGCTGATACATCCTCATGTCGACGATGCGATTTGCTTCACAAACGTCATCTTTCTGCTCGTCGGTGGTTACAGATCCGGTCATAAGATCTGAGATGAGTGGTGATCAGATGAAAGTCGCTGGATGCTTTTGGGGATTTGCCTTCTCTTCCGCTGGGGTTCTGGCCTGCTTGGACCCTCTTTCCTAGCTTTTATGCTCTGGGTTTTCTTGGCTTTTGAATCTTTTTCAGTTTCTTCTAGATGGATGTCTCGTCTCTGGTCAAGGGTCAAGGTCTCTGCCGGAACCAAAGTTTGTTAAGTTGCTTGGCCTGCTGTCTCCTTTTAGTCTTGGATATTGCCTTTGTTTCTTTCTGAGCCAGTCCCTTGCCGTTCTTGTATCGAGCTCGGTGCAGTCCGAATTGAATTGTGTTAGCTTTTTGTCTATACGAAACGATCAGATCTAGTTTGTCTGGATCCCATTTGGCTGGTTTAGTCTCATAGAAATCCTTGGTTTGTGAGGTAGTTTTAATCCACCATAGAAGGAACTGCTAGTCGGTGTTTAAGATTGCTAGTCCTCTTCGGTTAGCAAATGCGTTTAGATCTTTCAGGATTTAGGAAGTATGGTAAGTGAGGTGTGTTTGGTTAGATTCAGGTTTTAGTGTTGTTTTTGATGTTTCAGTTTCGGGTTTTGATCCCACTTGTGCATAGACTCTGTTTTGTGTTTTATGTTGTTTCAGCAAGATCTTTTGGCTCCTCCATGTAGGGCTTAGTTTCCGGAGCTCTTCTATTATCCACCGATTTAATTTATTGAGCTTAATTTGATAGCCGCCAATGTTTGTATATTTTCTAAATTTTATTGATATATAATTTAGATGAATAACAAGAAAAAATTACCGACGCATTGTGGTACTGATTCGAAAAAAAAAAAATTGTCCTACCAAATTAAATAATTTATATCTACAAAGAATTTATAAAGATATCTTAATATTATGTATGAACCCTAACAACTAAAATAATAGCAAAAGTACTTTTACGATTCTAGTAATCAAAAGAATTAAAATTACCAAAGATATTGTATAAAGAAAAGAATTTAGAAAAATATCTTGATATTTTTATGGACTCTAACAATTAAAAGAATAGCTCAAATTGGCTTGTGAGGTAGTTTTAATCCACTATAGAAGGAACTGCTAGTCGGTGTTTAAGATTGCTAGTCCTCTTCGGTTAGCAAATGCGTTTAGGTCTTTCAGGATTTAGGAAGTATGGTAAGTGAGGTGTGTTTGGTTAGATTCAGGTTTTAGTGTTGTTTCTGATGTTTCAGTTTTGGGTTTTGATTCCACTTGTGCGTAGACTCTGTTTTGTATTATGTTGTTTCAGCAAGATCTTTTGGCTCCTCCATGTAGGGCTTAGTTTCGGGAGCTCTTCTATTATCCACCGATTTAATTTCTTGAGCTTAATTTGATAGCCGCCGATGTTTGTATATTTTCTAAATTTTATTGATATATAATTTAGATGAATAACAAGAATAAATTACTGACGCATTGTGGTACTGATTCGAAAAAAAAAAAAATTGTCCTACCAAATTAAATAATTTATATCTACAAAGAATTTATAAAGATATCTTAATATTATGTATGAACCCTAACAACTAAAATAATAGCAAAAGTACTTTTACGATTCTAGTAACCAAAAGAATTAAAATTACCAAAGATATTGTATAAAGAAAAGAATTTCGAAAAATATCTTGATATTTTTATGGACTCTAGCAATTAAAAGAATAGCTCAAATTGGTTTATGAGGTAGTTTTAATCGACTATAGAAGGAACTGCTAGTCGGTGTTTAGGATTGCTAGTCCTATTCGGTTAGCAAATGCGTTTAGGTCTTTCAGAATTTAGGAAGTATGGTAAGCGAGGTGTGTTTGGCTAGATTCAGGTTTTAGTGTTGTTTCTGATGTTTCAGTTTCGGGTTTTGATCCTACTTGTACATAGACTCTGTTTTGTATTTTATGTTGTTTCAGCAAGATTTTTTGGCTCCTCCATGTAGGGCTTAGTTTCTGGAGTTCTTCTGTTATCCACCGATTTAATTTTTTGGGCTTAATTTGATAGCAGCTGATGTTTGTATATTTTCTAAAAAGTTTATCGATATATAATTTAGATGAATAACAAGAAAAAATTACTGACGCTTTGTGTATTGATTCGAATTAAAAAAAAAATTTCCTACCAAATTAAATAATTTATATTTACAAAGAATTTATAAAAATATCTTAATATTATGTATGAACCCTAACAACTAAAATAATAGCAAAAGTACTTTTACGATTCTAGTAACCAAAAAAATTAAAATTACCAAAAATATTGTATAAAGAAAAGAATTTAGAAAAATATCTTGATATTTTTATGGACTCTAAAAATTAAAAGAATAGCTCAAATACTTTTGCGACTCTAATAATCAACGAAATTAAAAGGAAAATTTTGAGAAATACCACTTTTATGATACCATTTTCCAAAAAATACAACTATTTACTGTCAATTTTCAAAAATACTATTTTTATAAACGTCATAAAAAAAAATTATTTATAAAAATTCAAATTTATAAGGGTTCATAAGAGTTTTATTAGGTTTTATAAGAAAGATTATAAGGTTTTATAGAGTTTTATAAAATTATAAAGTTTATAACATGTTTTATTAATTCTTATAAATATGTTTTATAAAGATTTATAAATTTGAATTTTTATAATTGTTTATAAAAGTGGTATTTTCTTGGTTAAAAATAAAAGGGGTATTTTTGGTTTAAAATAAAAATGGGCAACAAATAATAGTATTTTTGAAAATAGTATCGTAGTATTTTAATATATATATATATATAATAAAAAGTTACGAAGTCAAAAGTAATAGAGAACCGTTTTATTTCGTTTGCCCAAAAAAAAAAAAAAGAGAACCGTTTTATTTCAAGACAAATCTTGAATTGAATTCACGTGGTTAGAATTATTTTTATTTTTTTTAAAAGCAGGTTGTCTATGAAAGAGACTGGCTCTATGAATTATTAAAAAATCGCAGGTTGAAAAGAAAAAATTATCATTTTTTTTATTTTCTTAAATCGATTAATAATTTCGCATTTAATACTTAAACGTTATGGTTTTTTCAATATAATAAAATTTAGGAGTTGGATCAGTAGCCGATCAGTAGCATATTAGACTCAACTAAAAAGAACAAAAAGTCTGGCTCTTTAAATTTGAGGCTGTTTAGAATAAATGATAATTCGATTAAAGATGATAATTTAAATCATAGCGGAGAAAGATGTACGAATCCAAAAGAATTAGAATTTTCGCGCTATAAAAAAATCAATAAAAAAGCTATGATTCTAGACTTCTAGTCTATAAAAGTCAGCTGGAAATTTTGAAAAAAGTGAACAAAAAAAAACATAACAATAGTATGGAGGTCAGTTATAGGTCTTCGATCATCTTGTCTTTCTTCCCTGTAGTTTAAGAAAACATTTAAGTTTTTCTTTACATTATCAATAGTCTAAGCCCCTCTAGTTTACACAAGATCACTGGTTCATTTTTCTATGATTTATTATTTTTCAACTGCTTAATTAATAATTTTGTCAAGAGTACTTATCCAATTAAGAGGGGAATTGCTTACAAATGAAATAAATCTACTACGAACTGATTGAGTTAAGAAGTTTGCCTTTGAGTTTAAAGATCGAGGAATTAAACACAAGTTGAAACTGGGAAACTAGACTCGAAACTCACCGAATCTATCTGTAAGATTGGAGAAGTTTGGTCATTCCTCTGGCTATTGTGTGATATTAACTAGCTCTGAGCAATCCGTTTCGAAAACTTGACATGTTATTATCTCTGTTAGAATGGTCGACATCTCCCAAAATAGCGCTTCCATCTTCGAGTGCAGATGCGACAAACATCACCATTGACATCTAGCGCCGAGAAGTTTTGTACGCTCCCCATGGAAACAAAACCAACCTAGGCCTGAGGCCAGATCCGATCCTTTCCACAATCCATCTACTTGACATCTTAGACCTTGAGTTTGTTGTTCCATAGACTGATGGAGCTCAACATCCTGAGTTATGTTTATTTGTGCGTCCTTCCACGCCGAAAATTCGCTAATAGCATGTTGAAAGACTTTTTTATTCCTTGATTTCCAGATAAACCACATAATCCATGGCAACACTCATGGATCCCTACTTTGATCTTGCATGTGTAAATTATGCAAAAAGAGAAAGTATAAATTGGAGTAAACTGAGTTGGACAGAAAAGTGTCGGTAACCAATGATATTGGTATGCAGGCGTACACTAAAAATGGTATGATTAATCGTTTCCTCCTCCGCTCCACACCGTTGACATGTTGGAGAACAATCAATTCCACGTTGATCCAAACGCGCTGCAACTACCAAGGATCCAACTGCAATTTGCCATATAAAGTGGTTGAATTTTAATGGACATTGCAAATTCCAACACTGCGCTTCAAAGCAGTAATGCTTGGTTTGCTAACAGAGTAACAATGTTATTTCCTAACATGTGTCTAACAGTTTGGATAACCAGTACCCCGACTTAACCGTGTATCTTTCGGATTTGGTAAAATGCCAAATTGGACTAGCTCGTCTAAACATTGGGCTGATATCAAGTCCTCTTATTAGTTGAATGTCCAAAGAATCCATAAATTCATGGAGAATTGGTAGGTGCCAATCATTGATAACTGGATTTATTAAGCGGTTCACCTTCAAATTGGGATGTAGTATCTTACCTCAGCCTCTAGCCGATTGGGGATTCTCATATGGGATCCATGGATCCTCCCAAACCGAGATACTACCACATGAGCCTAATATAGGCTCTTCCAGCCAAACGATGGAGAATGTGGCTTCTTTGCCTTTAGAGGATTAAAATACTTCCCTTTAAGAACTTTTGCAACCAGAGAGTTTGGGCACTGATACAAATGTCAAAGTTGTTAAGCCAATACGGTCGTATTAAAAATTTCAAGAGAGCAGAAACCAAGCGCACCTTCCTTTTTTGGTTTACATAACCCATTCCATGCTATCTAATGGAGACCACGGTTACATCCATCAGTACTCCACCAGAATTTTGATGTTGCATTGGTTAACTTTGAGATTAACGACTGGGGAAAGTTTGAAACATGAAATAATATAAGTCGAGAATGCAAGAGCGACTGATTTAATCAAGATCTTTTTCATCCTTTAGAGAGAAACATCGCCGACCAGCCATTAACCCGATTTTAAAGCTTATTAGTGATATAATTGAAAATTTGACTCTTCGATCCACCTAAAATTTTCGGTATTCCTAGATAAGATCTCATACCTCCTTTATTATCAATGCCGAGGGTATGTTTAAGCTGGTCCTTTATATGTTCTGGTATATCCTTTCCAAACATAACTGATGACTTCTCAAAATTGATTTCTTGCCTTGAAGCCTTTCCGTATTAAATATCCAATATAACTCGACACCCTCCATCTTCCGTCTTAAAGAAGAAAAGGGTGTTTTCAGTAAAGAGGAGATGCCAAATCGCAGGATTTACTCGAGCTATTTTTATTCCAGTCAAAATATTTTCCTTCTCCGTTTTTCTAAGATTCACAATCAAAACTTCAGTACATATAATGAATAAGCATAAGAAATGGGATCCCCCTAACAAAGGCCCTTTTGGTGTAATATTTCCCTTAGGTTGACCGTTAATCAACACTTGATAAGACATAGATCAAACACACTGATACGAGTCAAGTTTTACCCTAAAACTAACAATAGAAAAACCGCAAGTGTACAACAAATCAATTGCAATATTTTAGGAATCGATCCCATAGAGACTTACGGTGCACAATAATTGACAATGAAAAATAAGAACTGAAATCATATTTTGGTTGGTTGGTTGCAAATAACTAAAAATTAAAACGATTGTAGGCAATAAGATTAAAACGTTGGACATTCATGACTTTCGCATGAATTCATGGGTCGAATGATTTAGTTTGTATTTCTAGAGGCAATTGACATCGTTTTTCTTTCTTTCTAGAACTCAAAGCACTATTATATGACTAATCTATTCTTGTGGCAAATAATCAGCTAAGTCTAAACTACTCTATTAATCAATTCTCGCAGTCAATATCATAGATAAACAAGCATTCAAGTACATGTTCAACTGTTAACCTAACTCAGTAGCTCAACTCTCGCATGTTAAGGAGTTGGGGCCATCAAACATCAGCCCAGAACAATAACTCAAGTAATGTGCAAGCCGAAATAGTTCTATGATCCATTTCTGAATGATCAGTAAAAAAACATGCATTAATGGATATATCTAGATGAAGAACTACTCTAACTTATCAAAAGCACTACTCTATTCCTAAAACCTATATATCAAACCATGAAAATCCTTTGAACTTGCCTCTAGTCCCAACAAAGAGATTACTCAGACATAGATATGAAAATCATAGCAAAAGTAATGGAAATCATATTCATAAAGAGCAAAGAGTTTAGAAAAATTATTTCTAGAGTTACAAGAGGTAGAGGTGAGACATTCTCCCTTATCGAACAAAAATCAAAGAAAGAACAAAAGAAAAACATAAAAACTTTGGTGATGAAGAATTGTGTCAAAGCTTTGGTGGCTGTAAAAATTATACTGATATTCATGGCCTCTTTGTGTTTTTATAGTGATATATGTCGGCTATGGTATATTTCCTTGAAGATTTAGGAAGATATCAGATAAACACAAAATTTCCTAATTTTTAGGAGGGCAATCGATCGATCCCTCTAGGAGCAATCGATCGATTGCCTATGGTGTTCCCAGCAGTGAATTTTTAATGCTTTTTGATTGATCGATCACCTATGGTGAAATCGATTGATCAATGTTTCATTTTTCTACTTGCTTCAGCTTGAACCCAGAACGGCCGGTCTTCAGTAATTTAAGCATATCTTGAGATCCGACCATTGGATTTGCATGAAATAACATGATAATGAAAGGTAACGCTCCTAACTATCTTATGTAAAATATGAGTATGATCCAACAGTGGGAATGTCTCCATATGATGCAATGAATTCGATGCTCATAAGCTGTCCAATCTCCAAAATGCTTGTTTTGCATACTTTTTTGGTCCAAATTACTCTAATTTTCTGAAAAAAATCTATAAACTACAAAAACACTAATAACAAAAAAAAAAATGCCAAAACCAAGTAGTTTTTTTATTAAAAGCCTATTAAATATATACTAAAAAGCGGTAAAATACGAGGTATATCACACACTATGTTATCCAAGATATCCATGTCCGACCAAAACCTAGCCCATCGAAGACCGCTTCCAAGAAATCCAATCTATCATGTCATAGGTGTTACTCATATCCGTTTTAACAGCCATAAACTTCTCCATACATGCTGAGTTTGTCCTTAATCCATGAAACATTTCATGGCTATCAATATGTTATCAAATATGAGCCTCTCTGATACAAGAGTTAATTGTGTTTCGGAAATTAATTTTGGTTAAAAAGACCCGTAACTTTATTCTTCGCTCGTCTCTATTTAGTTGACGAATGAAAAAATTGGTGTTTTATCATCATTCTTTAGCCATAGATTCCTACATTTATGTCTCCAATATATTTTCTCTTCTTTATACGCCTTTTGTAGTTTTCTGGTGATCTCATTGGGTATCGAATCATCCTTTTTAGCTTTTTCTGATGCTTCCTTTAACGCTGAAATATTTACTTGTCCCGGTAAAACATTATTTTCTCCATCTAGAAATCGAGTTCATGCAGTTTGTAATCCTATCCATAAAAGACATATGGCGGAAATACCTTATCTTGTTCCAACCCGTATCAACTGCTTTCAAAAGATCTTCCTTGCATATCATCTCTTATCAAACCGAAAATTCCTTAAACCACTTTTACCATTACAATCCACTAAGATTGGTCTATGACCGATCATATCATCTTTAAATATTTGACATTATAATGTATATAGAATGTGTCATTCTTCATTTCTCAAGACTCAATCAAGTTTGCATCTAATTGTTTGTTTATTTCTCTGTCCACGCCACTGCAATTGGTCCCTTGCGCACCTAAATCCCAACATGCCACAATGGCGAATCATGGTATTGAACGGTACAAAGGATGTTGTTGATCGCATAAGTTCCCTCTTTTCTTTTCATGATTTCCAGTGGGTTTATTAAAGTTTACCATTGGCCACGACTCTGACCTCATTGGATCTATCCAGATTAATTTTCCCAAACCAAATTTTTTAGTTTTACAATCGAATCTCTGTAAACAAAAGACAAGAACACGTTAATTCTTTTTAGCGTTGCATTCACATCAATGAACTTATTATTTAAATAAAAAAAAATATTATTGGTTTGAATTATAAAATTATCAAGCAAAAAAAATTTCGTCTCGCTTAAACCTCTCAGATTTGTATATAATATTTTTTTATCGTCTCCAACTTATATATATGCATACTATCAAGTTTTAATTAGAATTATGATATAACAACGATACTATACAAACAACTAAAATACATTCTTTGATATATTGTGATAACTGATATGTAATAAAAAAAATTAATTTTATAATAAATTTTCTGGTTAAAAGACTACAAGTACGGGTAAACGGCGGTCATCTCATTCTGTTAGGTATTGTAAGCAGTAAGCTAAATTGTAAGCTTATGTATATTTGGCAATTAAAATTATCAAAAAGTATCTACAATTTTTAAATTAAAAAAAAAAAGTAAAAGAGGGGGATAGTCTCGTATCTCCATACTCTTCTACAATGAAATATAGGCGTGCTTGGTGTTAAGTCTTTTAATGTTGTAACTATTTTCGCCCTTTACAATTTATTTTAAGCCAAACAGATTTTTATCACTTTTTTGTTTTTAAATCTTCACAGCCTTTTTATTATTTTTTACTCTTGTTTTTCAAGTTTTTTTCTAAAAGGAGACTTTAACAATAAAAAATAATAAATCCTAAAACATTTTTTTTCCTCTTCTTCTCCCAAAATTATTAAAAAATCTTTATAAATATATGTATAGATTATCATAAAAATATTTTGATTCATTATTCATTATTATTATTTTCTAGTTTTTTGAGATCCATTTTTCATATAATTTTTTACAAAACTCACCAACCATCGAAAGTTATTGACACCGTCGTCTAAATAAAATTTCGAAAAAAATTGAAGAAGTTAACTAAACAAAAATATATAAATTTAACACATTTATAAGTAATTTATATTTTTGACAAAAAATTATAAATAGTTATTAAAATAACAGTTACAAATCGTACAGTTTCTATTACCTATCAAACTTTTATTAATATTTAAAATAACAGTCATAGCATTTATAGCCAAAATCTCTGCAACCAAAAATGTACCGTAGAACTTTACAATCACAACCATTTATCAAGCGACCCCATAATTTTGTTTGGAAACTAGAAAGGTCTGCTAAAAACAAAATATAAAACAAATCAGTTTTGTTAAGAGATGCTAAAATTATGGGTGTGGGTATGGCGTGCCCCTTGGGTTGTCTGGATATCAATCCGAATTAAATGCGTAAAACTCTTCTTATTTTTTGTTATTAAATAACGAGTTATCCCATTTCATTATCTTATACAAAGACTTTATGAACCATACATAATGAATATATACCTTTTCTTTTATTTGTCTAAACAAAATATCTCGAATTGAAGCACATATTAATCTATTCTTATATGTTAGATTTTGTAAAAGAACTGAATATTTTTACTATTTAAAATATTTACAATAGTCAACGATAATTGAAATCGTACTGAAACAATTTGAACTATGATCTTTCAATTTTTAGAATATACTCTTAAACAATCTGATTTGATTACATAATAAATATTTGATTCTATTATTTAATTAAACATTATATTTAAGACTTAAGACTGAATTAACAACTGAATACGAAAATTTATTTATACACAGACGACGCGCAATAAACCCTTTTTATTAAAAAAATAATAAACAATAAAAGAAAAAATTATTTAAAAAGAAGCATCGGTGTACTTATATTAGTATTATATTTTAATTATTTCTGCAATATTTTCCATGAGAAATGATTTGCCTAGTTGAATTTTAAATGTACAATATACAATATTTTTCCGCTTATAAAAACTAATTATAAATACCATGTTCCACAAAGAATAATGCTATGTACGTTGGATAAAATCAAAATTAGTCCGAGTTATTAGTCAAGAATATCCTAGTAAACAAAAAAACACTATCTCCTACGTACTAAAATACACTAATATTAGATTTATTCAGCGCATTTTTTTTTTGGGGTGTAGTTATCTAGTTTTGTTGAACCACATTAAGCATTGAAATTGAAATGTAGATGAAACAATAAAGAGATATAGTTGGGAAATTAAAGGAGGACACGAATAGGACGTTGGGCTGGTTGTTCCAAATTCTATTTATGAATGTGGCCACAAGAAAATGAAATATTATAACTAAGAAATCCCTAAATTTTCAACAAGTGTGAGCTTCAAGAGATGGTATGCCTTGCTAGTTGCTTCATTGGTTTTTTACCGTGACACCGACTAGTCGCTCCATCCATCTACTCATTACATTTGGTCAAAGTATCTGTCATGTCCGTTTTGATTCAACTTCAAAAAAAAAAAAAAATTCCATCTAGACGTAATATTAAAAATCTATAGAACAAAATACTTTAGTTAAAATAAATAACCCGTTCAGTTCGGCTCAGCTAATCATAAAATTAAATATTTTATGGTTTAGTTCAACTTAATTCATTTATCATATAAATTTATATTCATCAATTAAGACTCAGATAATCCATATCGTGAACTAAATAAATTAGCTCGCGAACTAGTACTAAATAAAAATAATAATTAAAATAATTTTAAATTTTAAATCATTCAAAAAATTCAAAATTACTATAAATGCTAAAATGTGTATATGTACAATATATAAATATAATATTTTAAATCTCCTAAAAATATGCTCGCGAGCTAACTCACGAACATTAGAGTTAATTCGTGTAACTTGCCATTTCAATTAAACTCGATCTTTCAACTCATTTATTAAATAATCTTACAAAACATAGTTCGAACTCATAAAAATTTGAGTTAAGTCAGCTAATGACTCATTATAACACTTTAAAAAATTTATTTATCTGCAATTTTTTTAAATAAGTCTCTACTTGTTGAACAAAAAGATTGATTGGTTCTATAATGATCATCATTTTTGTATATACCAAAATTATCTACGTTATTAATAATTTTTTTATTATTATTGTAAAGTTTTGGGTTGAAATATGTACATCTCTTAGTCGAAGACCTGAATATGTATACTTATCGTTTATGTGTTCCGAAGAAGATAAATAATACATAGATTGGAGTCTTATCTATTATTTTTTTCCATTCTGGCGTTTGTAAATTTAATATTCGATCCCGGTTATGTCATACTATCATAATTGCATTGGTTTTTCTCAACCTAAGAAATAATTGCACTTTTTTTTTGTTTTTTTGTTTTTGTTTTAATGCAGTTTTTTTTTGTCAACGAATATTGCAGTTTTAAAAGAAAGTAAACGAGAGTGACGTACCAAAAGGTTAAGCAGAGAGGATATTAATTTTCTCCTAACTTCGTGAATAGAGATATGATCTAAGATTCTAGAATAAGTGACCACAAAAAAAGATATGTATGTCGTTATCAGAAGATAGAAGGAGTAAAAACCATATTTTAAAGTATTTTTTCCATAAAAAAATTATTTAGATGGATAATTTTGTGGCTTAAAAACTAACTTAAATCCCTAAAAATAGTGATTAGGATTGTACTGATTAGTTTTTAATTATGGTTTTTTATGGTTATCCAATGCAATTACTTCTATTTAGATTTAGAGTTTTTAGTAATTTTTTTTGGGGTTAATTAGTTGAATATTACTTTTGAGAGAGATAATTGGGAAAGTAGCAGTTCTATTTTCGGAATTAGGTAAATAACATATAGAAACAAAACTCGACGAAATTACCCATATAACTATCTAAAAACATAGTTAACTATTTTCATAGAATAGTTACCAATTTAAAAACATAGTTAACTATTTTGAGAATATAGTTATCTAATTTCATGACATAGTTGACTACATGAAAATATTGTTGTAATAGTTACTTATTTAAATAAACATAGTTAACTACGTTCAGAACGTAGTTACCTATTATAGTTTGCATAATGGAAAAATAACATACATCAGAAACATAGTTACTTATTAATTTCCGAACATAGTTAACTATATCGATTTTCGAACATAGTTAACTACGTTTATGAATCTTTGTTGTTTTTCATTAAGGGTAAAATCGAAATTTTAGGTGGGTTAAATGCTAGTTACTATATTATGTTTTATATAATGTTAGATAATTAATTATAAGTGTAAAAACTAATATCGAGTGTAATTTTCTTCTTTTTTTTTTTTGGACAAACCCAAATAAAACAGATGCGGGCATGGAACCCAAAGTGCAGAACATCTACCGGGGACAAACAGACCAATTCGCATAGTATTATTTTTTGGTTAAAACAAACCAAACTCATCCAAAAATCATTAATAGATTTTGTAACATTGAGAAAAGAAAAAGAAACTAGAATTTATGGTTAGAAATATTATATCAAATATGTACGAATACGATGTGGCCTCATCTCAGGATCATAAAATGTAAAGTGCCAAAAGAGGAAGCGTCACGAGTCAGGGCCATAAATTGAGCAAAACTTCTAGAAGGAGATTTGTATGTGTGTCTAAGTAGAAACTGTGTACAGCTTCAAGACACGACACGTGGCACAACCATGATCGTAGTATTGCGTACTGTAAATGAAAATCTGAGAGATGAGATTGCAAAGGGCAAACCAAACACAATAAGTAACTAACACCAAAAGGATCCAAAGTCTGTGATATCAGACAATGACAGTAGCAAAAGCGTTTGCGTTTACATAACGAAATTTGTCTTCTTCAATTATTATTCCGTTTCAGTGTTAGTAATCTTAATTAGTTAACTCACAGTCACAACTCATAAGTATATTTTCTGTATATAAGATCGTAGGAACCGCAAAAACCAGATTAAAGAAATGCAAATTAAGATAGAGATTAAACGATATATAGGAAAACGATTTTGAAATAGACACAGATGCGAGATATAATCTCTATTCTTAATTCATAAATTTTTCCGTAGCGTGGTGGATTTGTGAGATTCTGAATCCCATAATACAGTTGTGTTAGACTATAGTCGAATTAAGATAGAAATTAAACGATATATAGGAAAACGATTTTGAAAACGGACACATATGCGAGATATGAACTCTATCTTTAATTCATAAAATCTCCTGCAGTGTGGTAGATTTGTGAGATTTTGAATTCCATGATACAATTGTGTTAGACTATAGTCGCGACACTCTACTATAGAATCTGTGAACTAATAATCTACGATATACTCTCGAGACTTACTTAGAAAAAGTGAGAGAATGATTGTTGTTTTGTTTCTGTTTCAGAAAGCGAATGAGGGTCTGAAATGAGAAGGAAGTAAGGCTGTTTATATAGCCGAGCAAGATAGTGGATCAGCTCCACCATCATAAATGGAGGGCACAGATCATGGACAGTAATCAAAAGATGCAATATCAGGGCGTGGGGCGCAAGATTCGGAGCAGTTTTGATACCAAAGAGAGAAACGTTTCGATTTCGTTTTTTGAGTTCAAAACGTGTGCGACTTTGACCAAAAAAAGAATCTGATAATCTTAGTGCCCTAAGTGCCAAATTTAAGGCCCTCGTGCCGAGTCAAATGAGCAGCGACGCGTGCGTGTGGCTTAGCCATTTCTCCTTCTAAGTGCATATTTTTGTTATTTTTACATTGGTTATTTTTATTCACTTTAATCACTTAATACCAATTTAATCTTATTAATTATTTAGTCCATGAAAACTTAATTAATTTGTGATTTTTAACTGGTCCAGCAAGTTATACATGTGAAAACTTTGTGGGTGTCGCCAAACTAAAGTAACAGTCCCGATTTTGTGTAAAAAAAACAAAAAAAATTGACAGAAGATGTGGAACACGAGTGCACATCTTTCGTCTTCTGTCTGGACTCTGGACCCATCAATGCACACCAATTAGTCCAATTCCCAATGTAAATCTAACTACACATTCTTATTATTATTTCTAGTGGGCTTCTCCAAAAGCACATGTAACATTTACCTTCTCACGACAACCGCTACTCTCTTTTCTCATCATTCTTTGGTTTAATCAGGGTTAAATTTGCAAGAGATATTAACAAATCTACTCGCTTAAACTTTTCTTCCCCATGTATTAACACTCTAATGAGATGTATCTTTTATAATTTATTAGATCATTTTCTTCAATCAACATAATCTTGCAGACACTTTGTAACTAGGGATTGTCATGTATATTTTGCAGTGACTACGAAGAAGATGTGTCTAAAGGTAATCGATCTCTAGTCTTGACCAACCGAGAATGACCGATCAAAATCATTTAACTACAATCACTTGGTTTTACGACATTTGAAACAGAAACAAGACCAGAATGTAACAAAAACATAATGTTTGATTTAAGTTCTGACAGGATCTCTTTCGGAATCGAACAACACACCAATTGCACATGTTTTGTTTAATATACGACACAAAGTAATCCGACACACTTAAACATCAAATGTTTTAATCCTAACCGTGCAACTACGAGGGGAAATTACATAATGATCTGTCTTAAAGCATATCAGAACATATATATTTAATAAATATAGAAGCAAACGTATCAAAACTAAAGACTTAACAATATGAATTTCATGTTTGAAGATAAAAGAGACTAAACATATGGTCCAGACTCCAGAAGCTGAAAGAATGAAAATTTTCTGTCCATAAGCAAACTTGTTCCCCAACAAGGCAACAAGACCTAATAAAGCAATTCATGGCAAATGCATTCTTTACGATTTCAAGTGTTGAGTTTGTCTAGGACATAGTGTCTGTAGCTTAACCTTTAAAGTCGACCTTCAATTAGAATAATAGAGCGTTGTTAAGAATAAAATCGATTTGCTTGCAAATTTGTTTGCGAAAAGCGAGTTCACTACAGCTATAAACACAACCAAATAGTTTTGGAATTAATATCCTTAGGATTCTGATATGCAAATGTAAGTTAGGTAGAGGAAAAAATCTAAGCAGCGATGAGTCTATAGCTTCTACTAAAACGGTTTCGGATTGACAATACTTTTTTTTCCTATTTGAAGTGAAAGAAGATCCAAACAGGATTCTAAGGCAAGACTAAAAAAAAGAAGAGCAGTTTGAGAAATGAGATATCTTATTACTTCTTATCGGGTTGGTCCTCGTCTTCCTTTTCAGAGCCGTCTTCACTTTCTTCTTCTTCTTCTTTCTTCTCTTCCTCTTCTTCATCTTCTGCTGGAGGATCGTAAGGCACTGGAGGAGGCAACGACGTCTTCATAGGACTAAACTTGGGGAATATATCTGGTCTCCTCCCTGGCTTTGGTCTATCCCATTCCTGCCACAAACCTCAAACGTCAGATACATAATAATTGTAATGAACAAGCAAATGATTGGGCGCTGTTTTAAGGCACAATAGCAATGTAGAAGAGAAATATATGAAAATCCCAAAATAATTGTAATCAATTCTATCGATTATAGCGATCTAAACTCATATACTTCCAATTGTTTGAAGATTTTTAAGGCAATTTCTAAAAAGGAATCGAAGCAACGGAAAAGACTGAAAAGAGATATATACTCACGATAGGGAAATCGAGAGGGTTACGACGAGTGAGCTTCTCTTTCTCAGGGGCCATAGCCACAGCCTGTAACTGCTTCATTGCTCTTCTCTGCGTGTCGAGGCTCAGAACGAGAGGGCGAGGCTCGAAGCGTTGAAAGGAGACGATAGACCATGAGCAACCAATTGACGGAGGCGACGGAGAACCTGGCGATAGAAAGGGCAGAGTCTTCAACGGCGATGCCGATACATAAAGCGGCGATGCCGATACATAAAGCGGCGTCATAGCTCCGCCTCCGTCTCCGGCGTCCAAACTTTGATTATGCTTCTATAAGAAGGTTCCATCATCATCAGTTTAGGTTTTGGGTCAGTTTTTTGGATTAAGAAATATTGTACTAAATTTAATTCAGATAAAATTTGAATTAAGTTTTTTAAATTTTAAATTAGATTTAACTTGTTTGTTTGGATCATACATAATTTAATGAAAATAAAGCTAAATCTAATTTTATTAGGTTATTTAGATTTCCGATTACATTTAGATATTTAATTTTTATAAAAAAATGACACTAGTATCTAAAATAATTTTTTAATGTAATTTTAATAAATAAAATAATCAATAAAATTCTAAAATAAATACATTATTTTGAGATCGTAAATTTAAAATTTGTGAAAACCCCTTGGTCTAATGATCGGTCAATAGTTAATTAATGCTTCTACACCAAAAAGTCTAGAATTCGATTCCCAAATAATGCGATTTATTAATAATTATGCAGATTAATGGAGGTAAGTTTACAGGATCTCAAGCATTGTGCAATTAGAGCCGTTCGCCGTGATTTCATGCAGTAAATGATAGAAGGTATCCATCATGAGTATGAAGTAGGAAGTACCATCTACCGTGAATCTAATAAGGTCGGATAGAATTGTCCGTGGTAAAATCGTCTTTGTAACCATTTTCATAATTTGTAATAAATAATAAATTTAGAAGAAAAAAAAAACTTAAAATAAAATAAACGGTTTGAAGTCGGAAAAATCAATAGTTAACCTATGATTAGGGTTAGTAATAAAATTAGACAATTTTAATAATAAATTATTAATCTTGATTTAGGTAATATTAGATTATTTACTAATATAATTTATGCTAGATTTTTTGGGTTTTATTTGGGTGTTTTAGTTATCTAAAAACAAATCTAAATAAGTCAAACCTAATTTATTATATATTATTAGACCTAAATGGATTTTATATAAATCCGTATCTAAATTAATCCAATTTTTGGATTGGATTGGATTGGGTTAACCAAATTGATCACCCCTAATTTTTATATTTTTAAATAAAATATCATTTTTTTTTGTCTTTTTTCTTTTGTCAACTAACTAACTTGCTAATAGTAAAGGTGGGACGGATCCAGATATCCGGAAATTTAAGGATATCCGGATCCGTGGAAAAAATATCCGGATCTGGATCCGTGACTTCCGGATATCCGGACTACGGGTATCCGACAAAAAATTAAGATATCCACGGATATCCGATTCGGATCCGGATCCGAAAAATAATTAAATAATTTAATTAAAACACTAAAAAATTTAAAAAGGCTATAAATTAAATTTTTGAATAATTTTTTTTCAAAATAAATATGATATATTAGAAAAAGAACTAAAATAAATATATATGCATATATTTTTATATAAAAACAACTTAATATATGTTTTTAATATATTTAATACGTTCGGATCCGAATCCGGATCCAGAGGGAGAGAGAGAAGGAGGGGGATAGAGAGAGGGAGAGAGAGAAAGAGCGATGGAGAAAGATTGATTTAAAATAAATGATAGATTTTAAATTTTTTTTATAGAACTCCTAATTTTTTCATTATTTTATTCCAAACAGTATAAATAATGATATAAAATATTAAAAAAGTTTAAAACATTAATTTGATCTTCAGAAAAGTTTAAAACATTAATTTAATCTTCAGAAAACTTTACTTTCTCCAACTTATTAAATTAATTAGTGTCCACATATTTCACTTTTAAGCTGGAAAAAGTAAAGTTTGCTCAAGATTTTTTGTAGTAAAAAAGTTAAACAAAAAAATTAAATTAAAAATTAAAAAAATAAAATTTTTTATATATTAATTGAGAAAGATATAAGTGCAAAAAAATTTATGTGTCGATTAAAGATTAGCGCACTTATGTGGACACATAAATTTTTTTGCATTTATGTCTTCTCAATTAATATATAAAGGATTTTATTTTAAATTTTTAAAAAAAAATCTTTTTACTACTAAAATAGCACCAGAAAATAAATATAATACTTTGTAATAAAATCCTTTGTTTTTTTTTTGGGTGAAAATAGAAATAAACAATCATAGAAAATATGATGCATTTGTTTGATTTTGACTATGTAGTATTGACTAATAGTACTTGATTTTATCTGATTTTTTTCTAAACTCCATCTTTTAAAAACAAATCTTAATTATTTATTGTTTACCCCTAATTTTGGTATTTGTATCTCCAAATCTTTTTTTGTGTTAAAGTATCTCCAGTTTACATTTACAGATAACCGGGTTGGACTAGCCCAATTATAAATATATGGCACAATACTACGAAGCAATAACAACTTTCACACTAAAAATTTTTTAGTTGAAAACTCCAAACAAAAGTTGAAAATGGTTAACGTTTCTCTCAGGCTTCCACTCTTGATCTTCATTTTGGTCATCACATCTAGTAAGTGTTTTTATTTATTTATATATTGAAACAAAAATGATGAATTAACAGTATTTTTGGTTTAATTTAGTTCAAAGAAATTAAGAAAATTCAATACATAAAACAACAAGAAATAATTTCAATTCTAAATCTTAATAATTAAACCATTTTTAAACTAAAATTTTAAGATAACTTTAAATATATTCATGCAATTGAAAAAGTTTCAAGATAGTAGTGGGCCTAGTGGCTAGTGGATATTGCATTGATTCATATAGGTTGAAAAATATTAACAAACCAACAAAATTATGGTTGGATCTTGATTTTTTTTAAAGTTCTCTTATTTTCTTTTGAACCTTTTTTTTCACTGCACAATGAAATATTGCTGCAGTAAACTAACTGTGTTTGTGAATGATGGATGAGAAGATCTTGGAACAGAAGCAAGAGAGCTAACCGGAATCGAAGTTATCGCCGGAAGTTCAAATCCCGGTGGCACCGGTAGGACTTTGAAGCAGGCACGTCCACCTTGCAAGAGGGACGTTGATTGTAGCCTTGCATGTCCTAAAGGAGGCTTCTGCAACAATCGCCTTGGAACATGTGACTGTTTCTGATTATTAATTAATCACATTCTAATCTATATTTATCAATAAAACTTATACATCACTTCTTCAGACTTTATACTCTTATTCGTATTTCAAGATTAATAATCATATATGATGTGAACGAAATTTACTATGAAAAAAAAACTTAGTCAACGCCAAAACAAAACAGTTTTCAAAGTCTACATTTGAGGCCTCTCCTTGCCAGTGATAATCTTGACATTGAAGAGACTATTTCTTCTTCTCTGCTATCATCATTATCTAGAACAACAATGGATGACAAGTTTACAAATTATTTTTACAGGAGTCAAAAGATAATTATCATTTATCGCGTACTAACATAAATACTAAACAAATGAAAAACAAATAAATTATTAACAATTTATATTTTTCATAATCAGTAAAAAGGGGGAGGTATACTATTTCCAAAAAATATCATAGTTTTCAAGAAAAAAAGAAAAAAAAAGACACAAATATAAAACAAAAAAAAGCAAGAAGGGTCAACTGGAAAATTGAACCCGGATTTAGGGGTATCATTGCCTAGAGAATTACGAAGTGTGCTGCTAGCTTTGTATGAATTTCATTGCATTAAAATGCATTTGATTATTGCCTAGACTAAGCATGATGTACATTTGTTAAGAAAGAGCAGTGGGTGCATCTAAAAATGTTGATATTCCGCCTGGGTTGCCTTCCTATAATTCCAAAGAATAATATTACACTGAGCAATTTATGCATTACAAAAACAAAAGCTATCAGATGTGAAGAGTTGATGAGATATCGATAGACTCGCATAAGCTACCTTAATTACAGTCAGTAATTTATCACTCTCCTCTTTTCGTACATAACGGCTTACTTGTACAGTATAATATGAACAAGTAAGGCGATAACAATCTCCCTGACAAAGCCCCTTTTTGTGGGACTATGTGAAATTGGACATGCACATTACGGGTAAAGGATCGGATAATATCAGGTAAAGTATAGAGAATCAAAAATTATTATCCGAAGTGTACCCTTAAAAAAACGGGTCGGATAATGTGGGTAATAGGTAGGACAAGAGTAATTTAGGTACTTAAAATCACTACACAAACCGGTAATTTAATTAATTAAAATCACAAATCGAACAGATAATTACGGTTAATTTTGGATAACATTGATAAATTTTAGATATTTTGGATATATTTTAGATAATTTGGAGAAATTTTATGATAAAATTTTGAAATATTCGGTAATTTTGAGTAATTTAATAATTTATAAATAATTTTTGTTAATTTTAAAAGCAATAATTACCTAAACGGATAATTCAGGCACTCTAAGTAATTACCTGATCCTTGCCGCTAGAATAAATTATCTTGACCAAAATGGATAATTTTAATTACCCTTACCAGAAAAGTTCGGACCATTTAGGTTCTCCATTTATTAGCATTTATATGAAATCGAGTGAATGCACCACATTATCCATGAAAGCCACGTAGATCCAAATCCCAACCGACATAACAAAGTCTCTTATAAAGTTCATTCAATTCGATTATAAGCTTACTCATATATTTTATGGGATAATTTGGCTAATAACCATATTGGAGTCATTAATAAACAAAATAGCCATGATAATGGTGTAATTGAGAGAGTAACTATCTCAGCTCAAGACTTTCGAAATTGCCCCTGACCCAATTGTGAGGATTCTATTCTATGTGTTTAACAACTCATATAGAATAGTATGCATACACTTTTTTCTTCTTCACATTTTTTTTTCCTCTCCACACTAATTTTTAACAGAAACTAACAAAAAACAAATCTTCTTCTTCCAATGACACATATGAACAAAAAATCGAGGTTGGAGAACCTCACCGTCAACCTGTTCAACGACTTATCCGACGATCTCGTCAGCTCTATCCCCGTAAGCTCAATTCCGATTTTACTGTCTTGAAAACCCAGTAAGCGGCGCGTCTCTAATGACTAGAGTCGCGATTAATCCTCACGCGTCGGCATTTGACTTGTTGTCTGTTATTCAGTTTAACGGAAGCGGCGGTTCCAAGACCGACAAGAACCTACGCGTCAACGTCGCTCTTTGTGCACGATCTACTTATTTCGGCCACGTCGATGCATCTGATCTGAGCTAAATATTATTTTAATTGAGAAAGTAAGAAAAAGAGAAAAAAAAACAAAAATGGAGAGTGGCAGTGAGTTTTGCACAAGGATGGAATGAACATTATTACATAAAATATAGAAAATATTATGGTCAATTATTGTTTAGGTTATTATGTGAATTATAAATCATCCTACGGTCATGACTGATTTATGCTAAGTTCCCTATTTTTATTGCCATAAACTTTTTTTTTTTTTTTGTCAACCTTGCCATAAACTTTTCTTTACAAGTTTTGTTACTACGAAATCTATTGAACATTTCTTGTGTAATAAGGATATCATCTGAAATGAATTTTTAACACAAATATCGGATGTATCTCTGAGACAATCTAACAAGTATTTGTTTAACCAAAGAACAAAGTAATTCAGAGATAATTTTAAACCCCACGTTACAAAGGCTTGTTGGCTAATACCTCATGGTCTAGTAGTTTTGACATTAGACATATATTTGTCTCATTTAATAAATGCTTCTCAAACTTTCTCATTATGAAAAAACCATGTACCTATAATATCATTTTCCGTTTGATAGACGATCAAAACTGTTAATAAAACAAGACTGCCATACCACCTGATATGTTACATGAGTTTTCTTGAGGTGTTTTAGATAAATTCACCTCATGATTTATAGTTTTTGCATGTATTTTTGATTTTCCTTTTCGTTGAAATCTTTAACAAATCTATTTGATTTTCAATTCGACACAAAAATTGAAATTCAACATGAAAATTTTTATTCTTTGAAATATTATTTCTTTAGCACTAAATTTTTTAAAATAGCACCATAAAATAATTATTTTTAAATATTTTCTTACAACTTCATCATTTGCTTATTTGGTGAAAAAAAAACAATTATAGAAATATTATTTGAATTTTGACTAGTTTTTACTAATAGTACTTGACCAGCAAAAATAGAGTCTGAATTATTCATCGTTTACCCGTAATAATTAATTCTCCAAACCTTTGACCAGTAACGATAATCGGGTTGGGCTTGCCAAATTATAAATGTATGAGTTCAAGACTACAAAGCAATAGCAAACTTTGCCCAAGACTAAAATCTTATAATTATAAACTCCAAACAAAATTTGAAAATGAAGAATGTTTCTCTCAAGCTTCCTCTCTTGATTTTCATCTTGGTCATCACATCTAGTAAGTTTTTTTTTTTTTATTATTAAACCAGAAGCAATGAAAAAAAAGTACCATCATATATCATTTCTTTTAAATATTTTCTATTTATATTAGTTAAAAGAAATTAAAAATATTAAATACATGAATACATCAAGAAAATAATTTTAATTGTCAATCATAATAATCATCATCGAAAGTATATATTAATAAAAAAATATAGATATTTTAATTATACTTTGAAATTTAAAAAGTTTAAAGATAGTAGTGAATACTGAATACTGCACCGATTTTTTTAACCTAATTATTTGATTTATTCGAGTTGAAAAACATTTACCAAGCAACAAAATTTTGGTTAGATCTTTATGATTTCTGTGTATCTATATATATAAAGTTAGTTTTTCTCTTTTCTGGTGATGACACATCATCATCCACGTGTATGCCACATCATATTTTCATTTTGTTTTTATAATTTTTAATTAAAAAGTTTAATACACATATTAATTATGCATTTGGTTAAAATATTAAATCATGAGAGGAATTATAAAAGTCATTGCTCATATTGTAAATTAAATTATAAAACTGAAAATATATATGAATATAGTTAACTAAAATAATAATATAAGAAGAAATTGAAAAGTCATTGTTCATATTCTAAATTAAATTATAAAACAAAAATATATATGAATATAATTAATTAAAATAATAATATGTTTAATTTTTTCGATTGTTCTAATATATTTCACACTTCATAAATATTTAAATAACTTAATTTATATCACAAATGTTATAAATTTTAAAATATAAAATAAATAGAAGGAAATGGAGTTAATATTTTAATAATAGAATATTAGTACTTTAAATTCCATAATTTAATAAAATACGTACATACAAAAATATATTATAGATTAATAAATAATTGAAAGGAAAAGTAAGGTAAAAATAAGATAGAAGTTGAGAAAAAATTTCACGGTATCCTTCAAAGTCCAAAATAATAAGTTACTAAATAAGTTAAAATTTCCCTCAATAAATCTAATAAAATTGTAAAACAAGAACTCGTCCAACGCGCGAGTCATATTCTAGTATTATATACAATTGTCTTGTTTTTCCTCTGAACATTTATTATATTACTATAGAAAATAAACTTAACCGTTAAAAGCCATCTTGTTTATGCAAATGATGGAGAAGATCTTGGAGCAGAAGCAAGAGAGCTAAACGGAGTCGAAGTTATCACCGGCCGGACTTTGAAGCAGACCCTTCCACCTTGCAAGACAGACTTTGATTGTATCTTTAATTGTCCCAAGGATGGAGTTTGCAATGTTGGCTTAGGCGTATGTGATTGTTTCAAATTATAAATCGCATTCTAATCTTTATCAATTAAAACTTATCCATCAATTCTTCACACTTTATACTCTCATTTGTATTTCAAGATTAATAAACATAAGCTTTAATTAAATCCGAAAACAACAAAAAAATTTCATCAGTCTTTTTTAAGGTCTACACTTGAGGCCTCTCCTCCTTACATTTTAAATTTTGAAATTGGCAATCCAAAATATAATAGAGATTTCAGTTTCGGAAACGCCACTATGTCTAAGTGCCTTAAGATTATAAAAAAATAAAATATTTTAATTTTCTCTCAACAACAAAAATTAGTATTGTGTGAACTGATATAAAAATTAAATTTGATTGTTCTTTGTAATTTACTAAAAATCCAAATTTTGTATTATCCGTGGATATCAATCAAAAATTTGAAAATAGAATATGTTTGCTCTAATCCAAACTTTTTATATCTATTTTTTATTATTTATCTATTTTAATTGTAATATTTTTTCAAAAATTTCTAAATTTAATAAATTATAAAGTAATAAAAGAAAATTCAAAAATACATGTATTAATATATTATACATTCCAATAAAAATTAACATTTTAATTATTATTTAAATTTTATAGAGTTTGTTAATTTTTGAATTCTTGCGTAACATAATATTTTATCTAGTCAATAACTACACTAACTTTTACAATCTATCTAAAAAGAAAGATTTCTTGCTATTAGAATAAAATAATCTCTTTTGAGTTGAGCGAATCACTTGATGTCATGTATCACATGGCACGGTGGGACCTTTAAACATCTTTGGTGGAGTATATCCTTCAATAAAAGACTCAGAGAAGTTTGGGCCTGAGTCTACAATGGTCCAAACTGACAGGTAAGGAAGACCAGACCCATGTTACACCTGGGGGATCGTATCCCGCCCCCATGTTACACCCCGGGGAGCGTATCCCTCCCCCGGAGTAACAGGAACTCGGAGCTAAGCCTTCACGAGAACCAGCGCTAAGCATCGTCACCCGGAGACGAAGCATGGAGCCCGAGTTCTCGTATCAAGAACTCGGGTTAGGTATAAAATATCTGTTTAAGAGCGCTAAGTTCAAATTCTTTCGTGCTTTAATGTTTGAATCCATAGTTAAAGGGTAACAACACTTTCACCTTATGCGTGTTAGGGTTAAAGCAGGTGGTCCATACTTGGAGAACGATTAAAGCACAAAGGAACTGTTTTCGAGGGAGCACCCCGGCGTCCGATCCGCCGTGTCAGACGCTGCCAATAGTACGAAGGATCAGATGCAGCATAGCAGAGCCGTATGGTCAGCCAAGTGGTGCAAGAAGACAAAGAAAGTAGGTGAAAAGCACTCGAGTACGTCGTACCGGGTCAAGTCCGAAAATCCAGACCCGACCCAACTAAGGACGCGGAGTCCGGTATCCAAGTCCGGACAGGTAAAAGTCTATAAATACTACTTTATTCTCTTCATAAAGGGGATCCAAACTTTTGGCTAAAAATACTTACACATTGTCCATTTCTCTCGAGACTAAAGCCCATTCCCTTGAGTTTAGTCTCTTTCGGGTTGTTTAAGACCACTTTCTCGGATCTTTGCCCGAATCTTTCTTCTTCTCCGGCCATCATTCGGCTGGAACTACTCATATACTCTGTTCTTCTTCCTCTGCCTCACCACTAAATTTCTTTCACCGACTTACTGAGACTTCGCGGATCATATTTCGTTCGGCCCGAAGACACTTTTTTCCTTTCTTTTCGTTTTCCGACTATTCTTTCTCTTACTCTCCGCGACTCCTCGTGTTCTTCTCTCTACTTCTCTCTTCTTCTCGCATTTGCCCTATTTTCTGACTTGAGCGTCGGAGAGCCGTCGGAAAACACCCCCAATCGTATTTCCGAAGGCCTTCACGTGTTTGTTGATTGCACAGAAGCGGGTTCCTCCAGTGGTTGTTTAAGAGGACCAAAAATCCACGAAACACTTGTTATATAAAGATAGATTTTTAATATTTTCTATGCATTTTTATGAATAATGATAGTAAATTGTAAACTTCAAAAAATATTGATTAAAAATAATTAATTTTATTGAATTACTATTTGCTTAGAGATTTTAAAAATTGTTTGGTATAAAAATAATGTATTTATAGTTAACTAGTGGACTCACCCATAGTGGCACTAATGTATTTAAAATTTAGGTTTATTTATCGTTAATTTGGAATTATCATGCATAGTTTTTACGACCATTATTATATAATTTAAAAATTATATAAATAATGTTCTTACATTTGTTGATATTGTAGTGTGGTAGAAATTTTATGTATTTTTCATTTTGTAAATAAAAATATTATTAAAGCAGAATGAAAAATTTGTGATATTCATAAGTTCAAAATTGCAAAGGAAAAGGTGATAGCCTTAATATCTTTTTCTCTTATTTTTTATACCGATGAATCCATGAAGTTAGAGATCCGGATGCGATTTTTTTTGAATCTTTGGTTAATATTTTTATTTAATCTGCTGTAGAATCTAAGTAAAACCCCGTTAATTTTTTCTCGTACATCCATATCGAGAATTTCTCAGATGGTTTCATTGGTCCTCTGACCGGTGATGCGATATCCTCCAGCACCATTGTGTGGTAAGCTCAATTGAAGAATCTACTTGAATTTTTTTAGTTTTTTTTTTCTTTTTAACGCTGGAGTTTTATTAAAACCATGAAAAGCATAACAAATGAATTCGGTACGATTTTTGTTTTAAAAAGCTCATTTCAGTTTTGGTTAAGGATTATATGCTCACTGAGGTCTTTATATATGATCCGTTGTTTTCTCACAAACTCTCTAATGTTTTGCAGCGCTCTTAGTTGGAGAGTTAACAAGAGACAGCACACAAGTTCCAGGACAAGTGAAATTCAGGCTCTTTGCAAACTGGCTACCACTGTTTATAAGCCACGCAAGGAACGGGCTAGCGTTTCCCCTTGTTGACAGGTTACGAGAGGGTTGAGGTGGAACGAGCCATAGACAAAACCATCTCGACTTTGCCTGCTTTGGACCAAGAAATTTTACTCACAAACTGGCTCCAAGATTTCTCACTCTCCGCCTCTGAGTGGCCCAATCTCCAGCCAGCATACGACCGATGGTGCCACTCCACTCGCCAACATTTCATGTAGACGATTATAGCCATTATGTTCATTGTTCCAAAGAGAACAACCAATCATAGATGTGTCTCGTAATAGCTTTGGTGTCCAAACATTTCTCTTAGGTAACAATAAGACTAGCATCAATCTAGTGAAAGATTCATACATAAACCCCTTTGATCAGTGCCGTGCGTAGACTCAGAGAGACTTGAGGCGAATAATAAAATATGTGGCCATTTTTTTTTAATCGCAAAATTTTTTATTCTATTCAAACATATGTTTTTTCTGTACTTTTACATATCATTGAAAGTTTTATTTCCTAACGTAATATGATTTTAAAACAGCATATCTTAAAATATATATAGTTATTACTTTTCACAAAATTATAATTCCATAACATCTTTCCAATGTATGTAAGAAAAAAAACTATCTCACGTGAATAGTAGTATGTATATGTAAATATTTATGATATTTAGTTAAAAATGAACTTTGAAAAACACACATGTATTTTTGATAAGACATTTTTCAAAATATGAAATATATAAAATCTAAAATTTAATCATGCAATCTAATTAAAATTGTTAAAAAGTAAAAAAATAAATTAAAATAACATAACCAATTAAAACAAACAATTTTAGAAATGTGAACTTTAATTCTACAAATAATTTAAGTGACCTAAATCAATTTCCTTATTGGTAACAAAGGATGCACAGCTCCTTTGATGCATCTCTCGAGTTATGATTTAGATGTTTTAACATTAAATATAACTTAAATATTTATAAACATTTTTATTACCATAACTACTTTATTATAATTGTTTAAAAATATATATTTTTTTATATTATCTTATAAAACTATACAAAATGTTATAAAAGTGGTATTTTTGAAAATGGACAATAACAAGAGGTATTTTTGAAAATGGACATCATAAAAGGGGTATTTTGAAATTTTTCCAATTAAAATTTAACATGAAAAATGTTACTTTTGAAAAATTATTTCTTTAACACTAATAACACCATAAATAGTTATTTTTACATACTTTCTTTCAATTTCATCATCTGATTTTTTGGTGAAAATAGAAAAAAAATTATAGAAAATAAAAAATTATAGAATTATTTTATGAATTTGACTAGTTTTTACTCCGTTCTAAAAATTGGCCGTCTAGCCGATTATTCTCCCACGTATCTGCTAGGCAATAACCATCCGCCACGATTAATGCATAATCAGTTTCAAAAATTAGTGGTCTGATTACTCTCCGTCTAATCCGATTATTTACTAAAAGAGCCGATTTATTTGTTTAATATATTGGATTTATTATTAAAATTAGAGATATAATTAGATGGTGAACAACTCAAATCCATAAAAATTTCAACTGATTAGTTTTTTGGTTAGGTGACACAAAAATATCTTCAACCTCAACCTTCTCACTATTGTGAGTCATGTGATTGAAATTTTGTATTTTGTATTTGCTGTGAATTGGAACTAGCTAATTATATGTAATGACATGATTAAAGTTCTAACTTCATATATATGTGTGTTTTGTGAAACTTGAACACAATATTATATCAAATTATATATTTTTGATAAATTTATAGATTTACAAGATATTAAAAGTCCAAAAACTAATACCGGTTAATATCTACTTAATTTTCAATTTGATCATTAGGCGTTAGGTCCACATCAACCGCTCGATTAGCACCTAGCAAAATTTCGAACATTGGTTTTTACTAATAGTATTTGACTTTGTCTAATCTCCATCTTTTAAAAATAGAATCTTTAACTTTTTTTTGTTTTGGGAAAACAATTTAAACTAGCTTTTACTAACAGTACTTGCCTTTGTCTAATCTCCGTCTTTTAAAAATAGAATCTTAATTATTCGTCATTTCCTCGTACTAATTATTTCTACAAATTTTTGACCAGTAACGTTAATCGGACTGGACCTGACAAATTATAAAGGAGAAATTGGAAATAAACGAATTTTTTTTAAAAATTTGTCCATATATCTATTTTTTTAATAAATTCTTATTTATGCATAAACTACTTTTTAGAATAGATTTTACCCAATTTTTAAATAAAAAAAGAAAACACATAAACAAAGTATCGATTGATGTTGAGATCGACTGAATTCGTTCTACTTTAGGATACTCATTCTGTCTTTTCTATATGTTTTAGAAAGTTTAGATTACGTATTTTATGCACTCTACATATTCTACGGAGTCTAGAATTCATTTATGTTCTATGATGTGTAGAATTCAGATTAGCTATACGTTCTACGAAGTTTGGAATATGTATTATATACTTTACTTTATGTTCTACCAAAATTAGAATAGGTAGTCTACCCAATATTCTATGTTCTACGAAAGTTAGAATAGGTTGTCTACCTTTTACTCTAAGTTCTACGAATGTTAAAATACATATTTTTTTTTTGTTTTCTCTATGTTCTACGAAATTTAGAAAATCAATTATGTGTAGTTTAGAGTTTTGTAAAATAAGGAAACCGAATAATAAAATAAAGAAATTGAATCTATATGTAATTGATTCTTTATGGAAATTGTATATGTTGTTTAGATTATATTTTACGAAGTTTAGAATATGTATTCTATAAAATTATGAAAACTGGTTCCCTATGTATAACCTAATTTGGGATCGATTTTTGTGTGTGTCACAAATGAATATGCTGCAGATCTATGTAACGTGTGGTGTATGGAGATCGTTTGACAACAAAGAGTAGAGATTTATTATTGATGAAGAAAAACGTAAGTATTGTTTCTTGTGAACGGAGCCGTCTAAGAATGAAGGAGAGAAAACGGCTGCTAGAAGAAATCGATTTGTAAATACCTAATGTAAATCCTCTTGGTGAATTAGAGGGTTTGAAACTAAACCCATTTCTTTTAATTCGAAAATAAGTATTTTATTTTGGAAAAAAACAATTTTGAAATTAACAAAATTAAGGGTTTAATAAGATTTCAATTAATATAAATCTTAGTTCACTAATTCTAAATAAGAAAGGTATAAATGGATAAACTTAAAAATATATATCATTTATTTCTAATTTTTCCAATTATAAATGTATGAGCTCAATACTACGAAGCAATAGCAAACTTTCCCCAAATATTTGGCAATATATCTCTAGATCTGATTTAGTCTAAACTTCATCTTTTAAAAAAGAATCTTAAATATTTATTATTTACCCTTAATATTTGGTAATTTATCTCTAAATTTGATTTGGTCTGATTTTGTCTAAACCTAGGTTACATGGAATCGAAAACGGATATGCGGAAGCAAAATGTTTGGAAACGAGTTAAAAAAAAAAAAGGAAATGTGTACGTTTTGGAAACGCATATATATACACACAAGTAAAATAAATAAAAAATATAATGAAACAGCATAAATTCTATACATAAATATTAAATAGTTTAACCAAAGACAAATGTCATAACGCTCAAAATCAAATATTTAGACTATCATCTTCATTTTTATTTTCATCAACTATATCAAACAAAACTGTCTCCAATTCAGGTTCGTCGAGAGAAATATTCTCAAACTTTTAAGTCTTCCAATATTACTCTCATCTAATGAATCAAATGGATCACCTCCAATATCCTACATATGATTGAGACTATTTTTGTAAGCAAGACTTCTTCTAGATAGAAGACGAAGAGACTATTTTTGTAAGCAAGACTTCTTCTAGATAGAAGACGAAGATTAATTTGCACAAATACCAAATCTTCCCCTTTGTGGAGTAATTTTGATTCATGTTGTAGAATGTATAGACTTGTAAATACTCCAACTCTTTTCACAATATACGTATTTCATAATTATGTTTTTTAAAGTTATAAAATACCACATATATTCCTACTTTTCCAAACTATTTATTTATTATTACGTTTCTAAAAAAAAAAAAATTTCCATCGCGTTTCTAAATTGAGATTTAAAAAAAACGCGTTTCATAGAGTTTCCTCGCATTTCCAAGAGTTTCTGATTCCGAAATATTTCTGAAACGAGAAATAGATCTCGGACGGAATTTCCATGCAATCTAGGTCTAAACTCCATCTTTTAAAAAAGAATCTTAATTATTTATTGTTTATCACTAGTATTCGGCAATGTATCTCTAAATCTTTTGTCAGTACCGATAACCGGACTGGACTAACCAAATTATAAATGTATGGTTATATCATATATTGCTCAATACTACGAAGCAATAGCAAACTTTCACAAGACTACAATTTATAGTTGAAAACTCCATACAAAATTTGAAAATGAAGAACGTTTCTCTCAAGCTTCCTCTCTTGATTTTCATTTTGGTCATCACATCTTGTAAGTCTTTTTAATTTATTTATATATTAAACCAAAAGCAATGAAAAAAGGTATCATCATATATCATTTCTTTTACATATTTTCTATTTATATTAATTAAAAAAATCAAAAATATTAAATACATGAATACATCAAGAAATTAATTTCAAATGTCAATCGTAATAACAATCGTCAAAAGCATATTTCAATTAAAATATATATAGATTTTTAATTATACTTTGCAATTAAAAAAGTTTAAAGATAGTGGCCAAGACTGGTGAAGTGATTTTAGTCTAATGACAGTTGTAAGTCAACTGAGAGCAAATACCATCACACCTGGAATCGAAATCCCACTCCCTGCAAAATGTTAGGGATTAGACTAATGGGTGGCTAGTTGTGGCCCAATGTTAACAAAAAAAAATAGTGAAGACTGCGGCGATTTCTAGTTTAAACCTAACTGTTTGATTCATTCGAGTTGAAGCAAAAATTTGGTTTATTAGTTGTGTATAAATTATATAAGTTGTCTTGTTTTTCTTTTGAACATTTGTTCTATTGTTTTAAATGCACAAATATTACTATAGAAAAAAAATTAACCGTTCCATTTTGTTTATGCAAATGATGGAGAAGATTTTTTATGAATAAAATCGAAACTATTTTAAAATAATATTATCATAAAAAACGATTTTAAATAAATAAATAAATATATATATATAAGATAGAAATTTTTTTTCAGTTTTTTTTTTCATCTGAATTATATTGAAACATATAACGGATATACAAGTAACCAACCGGATAAATCCGAAAGATTAGAACCTAACAAGAGACGATAAAAGCAAATCAAAAGATACAAAGAATCAATAGACAAGAGAGAAGAAGAGCCAAAACCAAAAGCCAATCCACATAACCTCAGCGAACCAACCATCTTTTCAAAGAACAATTTAAGTCCAAATTTTCTCAAAAATTTAACGGTTTCATCTTGTTTATGGGAATGATGCGGAAGATCTTGGAGCAGAAGCAAGAGAGCTAACTGGATTCAAAGTTATCGCCGGAAGTTCAAACTATGGCAGCACTGGCCGGACTTTGAAGCAGACCCTTCCACCTTGCAAGACAGATTTTGATTGTATCTTTAATTGTCCCAAGGATGGAGTCTGTAATGTTGGCTTAGGCACACCGCACATGTGATTGTTTCAAATTATAAATCGCATTCTAATCTTTATCAATAAAAACTTAGCCATCAGTTCTTCAGACTTATGTATTTCAAGATTAATAAACATAATAAGCTTTATCAAACCCGAAAACAACAAACGAAATAGTTTTCATCACTTTTTCAAGGTCTACACTTGAGGCCTCCTCCTTGCCAATGATAATCTTGACCTCGAAGAGACTGTTTCTTTTTCTTCTTCTTCTCCGCTTTCATCACTGTCTAGAACAACAATGGATTCAGGCACTGATGTTTCTTCCAAGCTTGACTTCTCAAACTCACAGCGCCAATTTCTTGCATCTTGATTTTGCTTCATTTCCGGCTCCATATCAGTTTGCGCAAGTACCTCGGTTTTGCGTACTTCATTCAACTCTGACCCTCCGAGTGGTCTCAGGGACAGTTTTCGGCTTAATCTATTGTTGTCACTCTTTGCAGCAGAAGTTCGAAAACTTGAGGGGGCCAAGTTGTTATTAAGTGATGCTGCTGCATTATCCAATGGCTGCTTTATCCCCAGAGAAAGCTTCTTTCCATTTGAATGTGGTTTCTTGTTTTCTTTGTTTGTGAGTTCTTCACCACACAAGTCTTTCTTTTGAGATGGAGGAGGCAAGGGCAAGGCAAGAGATAATTTCTTCCTACTCGTTTTTATCCCATCGTCACCAGATGTGTTCGCATCAGAGAAACCAATCACTGCTTTTCTTTTTCCATTTCCATCCATTTGTTGATCTTTATAACTTGAGAGAAGCAGTTGGCTATTCGATATATCTTTTGCTACGGTGTCACGGTTCTCTGTATGTGTAGAGGAGGACTCCACTGTTATTAACTTCAGCTTAATCCCCTCAGGCTTTTCGTGATTACCAGCTGAAACACTATTTCCACTTTCAGAAGCCTTCTCGTCTCCATGACTCTGAAGAAACAAAAAGGAAGCAAAATTGGAACTCATCTGTCTAAGAAAGATCAGAAGCAAAACTGAACTTATCTAATTATGCACCTTAACCTCGCCTGCCTTTGGACTTTTCTGAATTTGGAGGCTGGTGCTGCTTCCATCAGTCTTAACCTCTGCATACTTCTCGGTCATCTCTCGTGCCTTATAATCAAAAGCTTGTCTATTGTATTTGTACTCCTTGCTCTAAAAATAAGGCCAGCATATACACTTGAGGAATCAAAAGAAAAATCTGAGAGAAAACGAGTGTGTGTGGTAAGTAGACTTACTACTTCACACATCAAGCCATCATCTGGATTCGGTTCGCTCAGCAACAATCCGATGCTTGTCAAAACTGTTGAGATATTCAAGGATGGTTGCCAAGCACCCTGTGCTCATATCATAAGAGTTTATATGTTTGATTTTTAAAAAGGCACTTTTGCTTGCCATATTACTCTGCACATTTGTACCTAGACTTGTGCAAGTCAGATCAAAAAACGACGGAAAACGTGAAACTAAATTTGATTCAGGAGCATAGCTGTTATTACCAAAATGCATTACATCGCTACTGCTGAATAGGTTTCATCAAGTCTAATAGCCATAGCCAGAAGAGCAAATCTAACACGAATTGCCAGAACATATCAACAAAAGCCTGAAAAGAAAAAAAATGATCAAACAAAGTTTCACCTTGGGAGGGAGATTTAAGATGTCAAGGCAAATCCGGCCACTGTTATCGATGTTTGGGTGATAAATCGGTGTAGCAAAGGCCACAATTGGAGGCTGAAACGGATATCTGATAAAAACCCATTAACGATAGAGTCAATTTCTCATCGGCCTCAAAAGGAAATCAAAATCATCGAAACAACCAAATAGAGTTGGATAGTACCTCTCAGGGATTTGAATCTTCACGTTGAAGATTCCATTAGCATATACAGTATCTTCAGGACCTTCGATCTCTGAAAAACCAAAACCAAAACCAAAAAGGGTTAAAGCGCTAAGAAGAGAAATATCAATTGCGGAAACTGCAAAACAAAAAGAAGGATATGAAAAGCCAACGAGCATCGATGGTGGAGAAAGTAGAGAGATCGCCGGAGCCAGCGGCGGCGGAAGAGAGATGTGGAAACGAAGCGCCGTGAGGTGGATCGGAGAGGAGAAGCTTCACCTCCTTGTGCATTCTCATGCTTAATCTCGCTGCTTGAGCCATTGACAATGCGAATTTCTGAAATTTCTACGTTTCCACTGATTACTGATAACTGATTTTGCACAAAAATTGAAATTTTGTTTTGGTGGCAAAAGGGATTTTGCAGTGGCGGGGAAGATTTTCGATTTGGGGGTTTAAAGTCTCATTTGCCGAAAAATATCACATTCGGGTGTATTGTAAAAAGTAAAATAAAATTAAAAATGTAATGAATAAAGTTTCAGATATCAACCGTTAGATATTAGATACCTACTCCATGAACACGATTCAACGGTTTAGATCAGTTCTGTGTTTTGAGGGAGAAAACAAAAAGAGAAATTTTGTTGACAGTGGGATTTGAACCCACGCCCTTTCGGACCAGAACCTTAATCTGGCGCCTTAGACCAACTCGGCCATATCAACTTTTGTTGTTTGCGCTTTTCCACTAATATAAATATAATAGTGTATTGACATTGGTTATGCCAAATCACTACTCTGAGAATATAATGGATCCGATTGGTAACACAAAATGCTACAGATTTTTTTTATAGTACGAAGTAATGGTACAAGATGATAGTACATTTAGAAGTAGAGGTGGATCTACAGTGTTTGTAGGTGGGGCACGTGCCCCACACTACTTAAAATTTTTTAAATAATTTCATAGTAGTTTTTCTCCTGGCTCATTTGGTAATTGATGTATTTGTAGTTTAATTGGTGGAGTGTTCGATGCCCCATGTTGTTTAAATTTTTTTTTTTTTTTATATAATTTTATCTTTGATTGTAGACTTGTCGTGCTTGTTTGCTTTATATGGATTTTTTTTACATAATTTTATTATTCTTTATGCTTTTTTGCATATAGAATTTTTATATATTTATTTTGTCAAACAATCAAAATACTGTTATAAAAAAAGAATGAAAAAGACGAAAATATTATACTCGATAATAGAATGGGATACTAAAAGAAATATAAAAGATAAAGAAAAATTCTTTCTTGTTTTCTTGTGAATGTGTTGTACAAAATGATCAAATGAACGATCGCTTATATATAGGTAAAAAGTTCAGTTACTGTACATGCATAGTGATGGTGGGCTCCACACAAAACAATATTTTACCCATAACATTTTGCACATGTAAAACTTCTTTTTCTGACTTTCATAACACTTCCCCTTGGAGACCAGTGTCACTATTATCTTTTGCGCTATGTCTTTGTTGCCTAATTAAAAAATTTTCTAGGAAAATCCAGTGGGAAAAACCATAGCAAGGTTAAAATAGTACAACCACGCAAACTTTCCCTCGAATGATCAGGTGTCATCTTGTAAGTCTCGTTGATGACGCATTCCAATGCTATAGACATGTTTTTTGAACATAGTTGTAGGTAATGACTTCGTGAAGATATATGCAGCATTGTCACATGATCGGACATATCTGACTTCGATGACTTTAGTCTTTTCAAGTTCTTGAGTGTATGAAAAGAACTTCGGAGGGATATGTTTGGTTCTATCACTTTTGATATATCCTTCCTTTGTTTGGGTGACACGTGCAACATTATCTTTATATAAGACAGGCTACGTGTTTACGTGGATCCCACTACTCGATTGGATGTGTTGGTTTATTGATCTCAACCATACACATTCTCTACTCGCTTCATGGAGCGCACTAATTTCAGCATGATTTGAAGAAGTTGCCACGATCGTCTGCTTCTGAGAACGCCAGCAGAGCCTCCGATCATGAAGACGTATCCAATTTGTGATCAGGCTTTATGTGGAACCGACAAAGATCCTGCATCTGCAAAACCAATCATTTGACCGTTTGAATTTTTATGATAAAATAAACATAAATCAGTAGTCCCTTGAAGATAACGAAAGACATGTTTAATCCCATTCCAATGTTTTCGTGTAGGGGACGAACTGAATCTTGCCAAAAGATTAACGGCAAGTGATATATCAGGTCTTGTACAATTCGCAAGGTACATAAGTGCTCCAATTGCACTCAAAAATTGTACTTTAGGACCAAGTATCACTTCATTTTCTTCATGTGGTCAAAAGGGATCGCTTTCAACATTAAGTGATCTTACGATCATAGGTGTACTAAGAGGAGTTGCCTTATCCATGTTGAATCGTTTTAACACTCTTTTAGTGTATGTGGATTGATGGACAAATATATCCTTTTGGAGATGTTCAATTTGTAAGCCAAGACAATACTTTGTCTGACCGAGATCTTTCATCTCAAATTCCCCTTTTAAATAGGTTGATGCTTTCTGTATTCCCGTCTTGAGTTCCTATTATGTTTAGATCATCAACATACACCGCGATAATCACAAATCCGGATGTTGTTTTCTTGATGAAAACACATGGGCATAAAGGATTATTCACATATCCTTCTTTTGTTAAATGCTCACTGAGACGATTGTACCACATACGTCCAGGTTTATTTAATCCATATAATGATCTTTGCAATTTTTTTGCACATAACTCTTTCGGTTTGGAACTTAATGCCTCTGGCATCTTAAACCCATATGGAATTCTCATATAGATATCAGTATCCAATGATCCATATAAATATGCTGTAACGACATCCATGAGACGCATCTCTAGATTTTCGTTAGCCGCTAGACTCATTAAGAATCTAAATGTGATCGCATCCATAATGAGGGAATATGTTTCCTCATAATCAATCCTATATCTTTGAGAAAATCCTTGAGCCACAAGGCGAGCTTTATATCTCCTAATCTCGTTTTTCTCGTTTCGTTTTCGAACGAACACCCATTTGTATCCAACCGATTTCACATCTTTGGGTGTGAGAGTAATAGGTTCGAATACATTTTGTTTATTAAGCGAATCAAATTCGACTTATATTGCATTTTTCTATTTCATCCAGTCATGTCTGTTTTGACATTCATATACATACTTTGGTTCTGGATCTTCGTTTTCCTCATCAATTTCCTTTGACACAAGGTATGAGAAAACGTCATCAACTACATTCATTTCATTTCGATTCCATATCTTTCCATTATGAATGTAGTTTATAGAAATCTCATGATTCTCTTCAGGTTCATGATGTTCTACATCATCATTAGTCACATGATTCGTCTCCTCCAAAATATTTTCTTATATTCTGGGAGTATTGAGCTTTTCAGCTTCCTTTTGCTTTCTACGATTTTTATCCTTAGAACCGATAGGTCTACCATGCTTCAAGCGTGTTCTAGACTCACATATATTCTATGCTCTTTCAAGTTCATTTGGTATCTTGATACACAATATTTTAACCCAAAAAATATCACTGCAAGTGCACAACAAACGAAGTAGTATTTATGGGGTCGAATCCACATAGACCAAGTGAAACGCTACAAACCCAATAAAGTAAAGTGAAGTTAAGACAAAAATATGAATTGTGTTTGTTATGAATCACGAAAATTGCAATATAACAAGTGAGAAATTCAATATGGAAAAGCGTCAGGTTTCAGGGTTATCGCAGGGAATCACGAATTGTAGAAAAACAAATCATTCAACAAGGAATTGATTAAGAACCGTCTTGAACTCAAATCACTAATGTATAATTAGCATACTCTCGTAGTACTAATCACTATGTCTAAAAACCTAAGCATCTAAAATCTCGTTTGATTCTTATGAAGTTAAACATGCAGTAGACACAGGTTCGATTTGTTCAGAAAACTCCTTAACTCAGCTCTCGTTGGTTAAGACGTTTCACTCACCTAGATTAGTTCAAGCAATTAAGCAACACTTTTGGTGAGTAAATTAACCCAAGAACAATTGATAGGTGATCAATCAACCAATAACATTAAGCATAAATCATAGATGAAGAACCGAATGAAACCTCCTTATGAACAATCTTAAATCTAACAACTCATGAAAATCCTTTGAATCCCCTCAACCTAACTAAGAGATTACTCAGACATAATCAAAGAAACCAAGTAAAGAGATGAAAGAAATTGTATAATTATATTAAAAGCTAAAAACTGGGTTCAGAAATCTTCTCAAGAGATATAGAGTCATAGATTCATCTCCCCAAAGCTCACAGAAAAAGCTAAAAACTCTGAATAAAAATAAAGCGTTGCCTCAAAAAGTGGCTTAAAATAAGTATATAATAGGTCTAGGGTTGGATTTGGTGGAGTTTGGATGATTCTGGAGAGAAAAAGGAAAGTCAGAATTTGCCTTTTTCGCCGGGGAAGTAGATGGATCGATCTAGATATGGATGGATAGATCTGGCTCGGTCTGGAAAATTCATGGGCCCGAGATGTGTCGGGATCGATCGCTCTGACTTGGTCTAAAAAGTTCCTGAGCGCCAGATGTGTTGGGATCGATCCATCCAAATTTGGATGGATCGAACTTTCTCCTTCTAGTCCCGTCTTCTGCACATATTTCTTTCTGCTCGCTAGATTAACATATCTTCACAAAAAATGGTATAACTTTCCAACTCTTGATCGGAATGACTTCAAACCACCTCCAAATGAAAGCTAGCTCAAGTGGTCATCTTGTCTCCAAATTTCATTGCAATCCAATCAAGGAAAGCCTTTCAAATAACACCAAGTTTCGGAAGCTTCAACATTATCCCACCCCTTCATACGTCCAATTGCACCCAAAATGTCTTGTTTCCTCCAAACCGACTTAAAACTTGTAAAGTTTCAATAAAATAATAAAAGACTCTAAAACACACTTTGACTTGATAAAACAACGGATATCATGGTTGAAAACTGGTGAAAACCATGATATATCATATCTCAATACGAGCAGGAGCATTTGCAGCTGGTATATGTGAATTAGTTACCGTTTTGGTATCTGCAAATGCATCGGGTAGCTGGTTTGCTATACTCTGCAAATGCATAATTCAACGATCTTCAAGTTCTGACTATTTTGTAGGAGGATCAAGATGTAACAGAGAGGGTACACATCATTTTATATCCTTTCCTACTTGTTTATTTTTTCCCCTAGAACCGGGAATGCTTTCTCATCGAAATGACAATTGGCAAATCGTGCCATAAAAACGTCACCAGTCTGCGGTTCTAGGTATCGTATGATTGATGGAGAATCACAACCAACATATATTCCTAACCTTCTTTGTGGTCCCATCTTTGTACGTTGTGGTGGTGTTATAGGCACGTATATCGCACAACCAAAAATTCTTAGATGTGATATATTTGGTTCTCGACTGAAAGCTAATTGTAATGGAAAATATTTATGATATGCACTTAGTCTTATCCGAATGAGTGCTTCCGCATGTAAAATGGTATGTCCTCATACAGAGGTTGGGAGTTTTGATTCATGATCAATGGTCTTGCAATTAATTGTAGACGTTTAATTAATAATTCAGCCAAACCATTTTGTGTATGAACTTGAGCTACCAGATGTTCAACTTTAATTCCCGTTACCATACAATAATCATTGAAAACATGGGACATGAATTCACCAGTGTTGTCTAGTCTAACTCTCTTAATGGGGTAATCAGAAAACTGAGCTCTTAGTTTGATTATCTGAGTTCGAAATATCGCAAATGCCATATTTCGAGATGATAATAGAAAAACATGTGACCATCTGCTGGATGCGTCAATTAATACCATAAAATAGTGGAATGGTCCACCTGATGGATGTATCGGTCCACAAATATCGCCTTGAATTCGTTCAAGGAACTTTGGTGATTCTTTATCAATTTTGGTTGGGGATGGCCTTATGATCAATTTTCCAAGAGAACATGCAGTACATGTCTTATTAATCCCCTGATATGTCCTTTCTCACGGCTGAAGTGGCTATACATACAAATCTATTTACGGATCTATATGCTTTGATTGGAACTGGAAGTTCCAGAACAGGAGGTTGGTATACCACCATAATGAAACTGCCTTTTATTTTTTTTAATTCGGATAGGATTTATGTTGGCTTCGTTGGGAGGAAATGGGCACTAAATACTTTTCGAGAGATTTCTTCCAAATCACTAGTATGACTATCAAAATCGTGAGCATCAGCATGTAGGTTCCAGATCCAAGTGGTAGTATCAGGTCCCTTAGCTATTGTTCTTGAGAAATGACCGGCAACTCAACTCATATTGGTGTGGCATGTGTTGGCATGTTGACATATTGGGCAGGAGCCCTTACCTATCCGTGTTATCAAAAGATTTCCTGCGATTCTTTCTAGTATAGAATGAGTCAATCATCCACTTTGGTATCTTATTGAACAAAAATGGTGATATTGTTCCTCCATTGATCAAGAATTTCGATTTTAAACATTCTCGTAGAATCGAGAATGAAATTTTCATTCTGTACATGCCAGATCATGAATTAGTAACTGCATCCAATCTCCACTTCCGTGCCCATGGTACAATCATGTGTGGATTGCAGACCGCACTCCTCCTAGGAACATTCATGGCTTCCAGAAGAGAGCTTTGGGATTCGCTCACTTCTTAATTTGGAGTTATCGAGATTCTCAATGTGGGGAGGCATTCCACATGCTGCCTAGCCGAGGTGTGGTTATTTGAAGTGGATTCTCTCTTTTCTAGTAGATGCCGAACCTGCTGCCTATCCACATACTTTTCGATTACCTCTCATAACTTATAATCATATTATTTTATTTTTTTCTCTTTTCTTTGCCTCATTTGAAACTTCTTTACCTTAAATAAAATCAACTAAGTAGCGACCTCTTAGACGTTCGTGAGTATTCAAATTCATACATAATCTTCTCATCAATTCAGTTAGGGTTTACGAATTTGTTGCTAAATTGAGATTTTGAGTATTGGTTTCAGATGATTATGCAATCTTAATTAAGATGTTGTTAAATCGAGATTGTGGATGAAGAACTTCTTGCTTGAGTTGGGAGTAAAGCAAGATAAATATATCTATGTGATAACCAGAGCGCTATTCACTTAGCAAATACCGTTTCTCCTACCCGTATCGAATAGAACATGCTGAGTAATACTGAGGTGCTCCCCGCCGGTTGTTGGAACGACACGAGCCGGGACGGGCCTGGATTCAGAAAGATGAAGGGTCCGAAAGTATAAATAGGGGGTTACAAATTCCCCATCTCATTGGGGGCGGAAAACGAATCGACATCTCGAAATTGAATAAAACAGATTCATGTGATCCGCAGAGATTAATCCTGAATCTAGCGGATTATTCCTTCTTCCTATATCCCTGTTCGGGCAAACTTTTGATTCCATTACCGAGCCAAAGAAGATTTTTCCCCTAGTTCTACTTATCACCTTTTCATACTGGGCAGGTTCGATCCTCTTATTTTTATTTCTCGAACCGAGAGATCCATAAATCGGGATCCTAATGCATATAGATACAAATGGTCCAATGAGAGCAAGAATTTCCAGGAGCATTCGGAACATTTCGTTTCTGAGCTGCGCAGGGGCCTTACACAATATTCCTTCCTTTCTTTTTCTACTCTTGAAGTTTCCGGATTCATAGGTACCTCAAGCCTTTTTACCAAACATCTGCGGGTCCAATCACACGATCTTATAATAAGAACAAGAGATCTTTCTCGATCAATCTCTTTGCCCCTCATTCTTCGAGAATCAGAAAGAGACCCGGAGCTCAACCATCGAATCGGAAAAGCACTCTTTCCAGCTTAAAACAGAGCACAGAAAGGACATGTACTCGGAAGAGGCACGATTCAATCTATATCTCAACCGAAGCTTCCAGGATAGGTCTCTATTAACTATTGGTTATTTAGTGTTGGTTTCCGTTAGGTCAGAAAAGCGAGAACTAACAAATCTCCCCAAGTAGGATTCGAACCTACGACCAATTAGTTAACAGCCGACCGCTCTACCACTGAGCTACTGAGGAACAACGGGAGAGACCGAGAAGCAAGACAACAGATCTAATACCTTTAGTACGAGAGCTGAGATGATGAAGAGATCAACCTAGACCTCTGATAGTAAGTCATCTGAGCCTCTCCCCTCTCCCATAGGACCGAAGTTCCTGCTACTAGGTGAGGAGATGGATCCCTCTGTCTCCTAAACCGGACTCTGTTGTTCATACTGTCCGTGCCTGAAGATCGTTCTTAGGATAACAGGTTTCTCGATCTATCACGAGTGATCTTCATCCCAATGTTCTCTCCAACGCATAAATGGTTGGGAGTTCACATTCTCATCATCTTTGTCTTGAATTTTCAGTGAATGAACATGTGAGTTCTCAACGATTTTTCGCATCATTGTGGTGCCTGGGTGACCGAGGCGATCATGCCATAGTGTGAAATCTCCTGGATTTCTTTTAATCACTAGATGTGATTCTATTGCACTTATATGAGTATGAAGCAATCCTGAAGGAAGTTTTGGTATTTTTTCTAAAATTTGCCTTTCTCATGATTTATCAGAAGTTATGACCATATACTTCTTTCCATTCTGAGTTGCAGACTGAGTGTCAAATCCTTGAAGATATATGTCATTAAAACTTAACAAATTCCTTTTAGAATTCGGAGAAAATAAGGCATTGCTTATGGAAAACTTCGTTCCATTAGGCAATGTAAAGTTGGCTTTACAAATTCATTCAATCAAGTCTGCATGACCCGATATTGTGTTGACAATGATTCCTGTCGGTTTTAAATCAGAGAAATTTTTTTTTATGTTTCAGAATAGTGTGCGTTGTTCCACTATCTGGTATACAAATTTCTCTAACCTTTCATTTGGATATTGTTCCGTTTATATCATTGTCCATTTCTATAATTAAGATAAATATCAATAAAAAGAAAGTAAATTTCATTCATAGAAAACACACAATAATTAGTTTGCTGTAAAAAAAACATTATTCTTCAAACAACGGAAAAAAATAATATTATAAATAGCATAACTGGAGACTATTCAGCAGCCTCTCTATAAATATTTCAGTTATCCGCAAAAGCGGTCTCGTCAAAATCATTTGTAAACTCGGGAGAATCGAGGTACGATGTACCCTCAAAGTTTTCTGCGAGGTTCACTTCTTTCTCTTTTATTTTGGTGGAATCCATGTATAAATTACAAAGGTGTGGAGGGGTTCGCATGTACGGGTCCAGTGTCCTTTAGATCCGCATCTGTAACACACATTCTCATGCTTCTGGGTGGAATTTTCTTGGTGTTCTTTCCCTTTGGAATTTTGTTCGGAATGAACCCATTTGAATGACCCTCTCCCTCGTAGGTTGTAAGTTCTTCCACGTCCACGATTAAATCGACGGCCATTGCAACGATCCTGATAGGTTTGACTTTTCTTTCTGGATTTTTCACGTCTGTTGCATTCACTTCTGGGAATGCTTTGGTTCCTGCAGGCCGAGCGTTGTGGTTCTCAATGAGAAGTTCATTATTCTTCTCCGCTATCATGAGTGCCACAATCAGCTCAGAAAACCTTATGTACTTGCAGTTCATGTATTGTTCTGCAAGAACATAATGCTCCTTGTGGAAAGTAAGGTAAATCTTGTTGAGCATTGCTTGTTCGCTCACATGGTTACCACAATATTCCAATTGAGCCACAATTGTTAACATGGCAGAATTATACTGTTCTACCTTATTAAAATCCAGGAACCTCAAGTTTTCCCATTCATCGAGGGCATATGGAAGAGTTATTTTCATTTAGTTGTCAAACCTTTCTTTTAGAGCTTTCCATAACTCTACAGGATCTTTTATATTCGCATAATCATGCGTCAAGTTTTCATCTAGATATTTTTTCAGAAAAATTATCGCCCTTGCCTTTTCATGGGTCGGAAATTCATTTTCCTCTCTTATAGTATCCAATAAATTATGCGAATCTAGAAGAAGTTCAACATCAGTGGTTCATGCTATGTAGTTCGCTACAGTGATTTGGAGAGCTGAGATCTTCAACTTTTCAATATTTGCCATTTACTTTTAAAAATAAAATCGCAAAAATATTATTAGACAAATAATATGATTTTATTTTAGAACGAACTGTTTACATTAATAATTAGAGCAATTACAACAAACATTGTTGCATAAAAAATTAAAGCAAAATTTATGGTAAATTCTTCGGGAGAAAACTCTCCAACGAGAAGACCATAAATAGAACCGAAAATTACACATATTGATAAAATCAATAACAAACGAAACATTTTTCTTTCAAACTAAAAACAAAATGATTTTCTTATTAAAAGTATTTCAGAGAAGATAAAATGTTTGAGTGATTTGAAAGAGTGAAATATGATTTATTGATTGAAATCACTGTTCATAACCGTTTGAAAATAGAAAAATTTTGAATTTTTTCTTTGTGACAGTTGGTGCTAAAAGATTAAAACAAAAATAAATCTGAAAATTTTAATGACCAATCAGATAAATTTTACCAATTTAGTATATAGGTGACGTAATCTCCTTGTATAATAACCATAATATAAACAAATATTTAACGGTGATATTGTGGTGACGGAGTCATCCACATAAGAACAGTAAATAAAATATGTGGCGGCTAAGCCGTCCATGAATAGAAATAAATAATTAAAGCAGTAAATAAATTACCAGGTGGCTAAGCTGTCTATTAACAAATAAATAAATAATTATGGTGCATGAAGCGACCACTGTAAAATAGTATATTATTATAGAGGCGATAATCCGTGCACTATAGGATATTATAAGTATACATATAAAAGTTGAAATTATAGAGTGATCGTGCTGATAACGTGTTATAAAAAAGAATGGGAATTTATCATGAAAATAAATATAATTAAAAATAAAAATATTATATCGGATAATAGAACGGGATACTGAAAAAATATAAGAGATAGAGAGAAACTCTTTCTTGTTTTCTTATGAATGTATTGTACAAAATGATCGAATGAAAGATCGCTTATATAGAGGTAAAAAATTAAGTTATTGTGCATACATAGTGACAATGGGCTCTACACAAAATAATATTTCACCCATAACGTTTTGCACATGTGAAACTTCTTTTTGTGGCTTTTATAACAAATACTTTATTTTTATATTTAGATTTCCAATTTTTTCTAAAATATATTTTAATTTATTTATTGTTTATATCTACTACATTCAACTAAATATATTAAAATAATTATTCTAAAGATTAGCAATTATTAAATAATATATATTTGTTTTAGCTTATCTAATGTTAAATTTTAATTTTGCGTGATATTGTTATAAGTGTGAAATTTAAATTATATTTTTAATATATATTTGAGAATTATATTTATTGATTGTAACTGTGCATTATGATATTTAATAAATCAAAAATATAATATATGAATATATTTAAAAATAAATAGAAAATATTATTTTCATACTTGAAAGTTTAGCAATTTGTTGATTTAAAACTTCAAAATTTAACACAATGAAAATCATATTTATTTAATAGGACATTTTGTAATGTTAATTTAGTATTAAAAATGCGTTAGTTTAATATTGATATGTGCTCCATGTAAATAATTTTTCTGGATCTGCCACTGGTTAAAAACAATATAAATAGTGATAAAATATGATAGTATAATAAAAAAAATAATGGTATTATTTTTCGTAAAGCTACTTTATTAATTGGTTACACACAAAATGATACAATTTAAGAGCTAGGATTCACATTCGGCATGTCGATGCATAACTCGCCCCTGCCCCATGGGGACCCAGTTTTATTTTTTTTGCAAAAAAAAACTCCCAAATTTTTAAAATCTTAACATTTATTCTCATTTTTAAAAATATATCTTAAAAAACCCCAATTATTTTTTCCTTTTTCTTGGGCCCCCTAAATTTCAGTGTTCTAGTGTAATGTGATCGTTGAAAGTAGAGCTTAAAGCTTAAGAGAAACAGAAAATAGATGAAGTTCCAACCTTTATTTTCACTCAAATGTAACCGATTACAAAGTTTTCTTGTTTACACTATGGTACACTGTTCTAGACCCTTGACACTTATCAATCAACTAAACGCAGTTTCAATCATTTGAATAGATCCGAATCGTACATCTTTGATCATGAAATCTTTACCTGTTAATGGTACTTTGTCTCCTGTGAAACAGAGTATATTAGCCATTGGAAGAGAAGGAAGCTGCGTAGGAAGTTTCTTCTTCTTGGGCTTTATGGGCTCTAGTATTATTAGACTCAAAGGTAAATTTGAATCTTTAATGAAGCGATGTGTTTGAATACTTCCAGAGTCTCTGGTCATGATGGAGTCTTTGACACACTTGGTTGTTTCTTTTCTTTGTTTACTACTTCACACTTGTCTTAGTGTGAACTTTAGAGAGACAAAGGCATCATGAGATAGAGACTAAGTGAAAATTTCTGCTAATTGCATAACCGTGAGTAAATGTTTCACAATCATAAAATCAAGTGCAACTTTTTCTCTGATAAAATGATAGTTCACCTCAAAAATGTTTGGTTCTGGGATGAAGTAGTGGGGTTGGCTGATAGGTAGACGGATGATAGGTTATCACAATATACGATATTAGGCTCGTATTAGGGAATTCCAACATCTCGATATTTTGATTTTGTAGAGCTTCTGGAGACAGTCGGTTGTTTCTTAGCAGACTAGGATATAAGATTATTACCTAGAAAGATGCATAAGCCACCAATGGATCTCCTAGTTGTTGGACATCTAGCCAGCCACTATCATTATACGTTCCAGGTGTGAAATCGATATATTTAGTAAAGGAAAGACCAAAGTTCATGGTTCCTTTTAGATACATGCGGACCTTTTTTAGAAGAGTAAAGTCATATGCGGAAGGGGAATGCCTCTTTTGGCAGACATAATTGTCTGCATATTAAAGATTTGGTTTTTCATAGTTAGATATTGAAGTTTGCCTACCAAGCTTCCGAAGTAATTTGGGTTTAAAAAAAAAGAACATCTTGATATGTCACTTGATTCAATTGCAGAGGGAGTGAACCTAGCATTGGAGTACACTCACTCATTCCTACAATGGCCAACATATCTCCAACATACTTGTGTTGGGATAGAAACAATCCATCTTTGTGAAATTGTGCTTGTGTTCCAATAAAGTAGTGAAGCTTTCCCATATCCTTCATGTTGAAATGTTTGCTTAATTCAACCAAGAGGTATGAAATAATAGAGAAATTATTCCATCTGAGCACCATGTCATCTACATACAGGAGAAGAATGATGATGTCATTCTTATTGATGTAGACAAAGAGAGAGGAGCCAACCTTGCTGCAGAAGAACCCGTACTCAAGAATATAGTTACTAAATTTTTCAAACCAAACCCTTGTTTTAGACCATATAGAGTTTCGTGCAGTTTGCAAATATGGTGAGGTTTTTTTTTGGCAACAAAAAAGGAGTAATTTGTCATACCTTTCTCATTTGATCATTTTATAGGTGTTTTCCAATAGTCACCGAGATATCCGCTTAGCATATACTCCTCTTTCTTCGGAGCTAATCCGCCTATCATCTGAGATTTGCAGGAGAGCTGTTTACTTAGTCTTTAACATGATCTCCTTCTTTAGGTGGGACTATTACTGTTCTTGCTGGGCCTCGAGGTTGAAGACCTAAATACTTAGCCGACCTGGATTCCTGTTTTCTGGGCCGATATGCTAAAACAATTTGGGTATTTCATGTGTTAATGGACCGAGTTCGGTGGGGTAAAACCCGACACCAACACTTTATACTTTCAATTATACACAAATATAATATTTGGGATAAAAATTTTACCGAATTTTAGACGAACTACTTATCGTCATGTGTAACTTAATTTCGTCGAATCACTTAACGTCATATGTAGCTTAGTTTAGGCAAATCACTTAACGCAAAGTATTTGTTTTATCTGTTGGTCTCTTAGACCCACTTTAGAGGTGCTTAGGCCCGATCCTAATAAATTAGAAAAATTTAATGGGTAAAACCACTTTCTACTCGTATGTCTTTACTGCCACGTAACGTCTCCATGATACATGCAAAATCATCTTTTAGCATGTGCAGGTAGATCCAAACATGATCCTGATTTAAAAACTAATTATCGTAAGAAAATTATATATATTGACACCTCTAATTTAAAAATTAAATACATTAGATATACCCTTGAGAAAATTATCACACGACCTTTAAATATTTTGAGATGGCGATGGACCTACTAGGTACGAGGAGCATGCATCAACAGACGAGTAGTGAGATGGCCTTAAAAACCATATGAATCTACATCAACGACTGCCTAACCCATAATCAAGACTCAGGCCATGTAACTCACATTTACCTTTACAAGTTTAGGAATGCCTTAAAGGTGAATAAGGCACTCACATCTTTAGACACATTCATGTTTGAATCTCCATCTATGATAATCTGATATCTTTCACACATGTTATGAATAGTAATACCAGTCCATCTAATTCACCGCCCTAAAAAGATTTAAGAAAACATAAATCAAATAAGTATATACTCTTCAGATAACCGTCTTCACTTTGGTGCACCTCGAGAGTTGCTTGTCGATCAGTTAGCACAAACTGCAACAAAAATAGGTAACCATACTCGAGTAAATCGGGCCAACCGACCCGATTCTTGACCGTTCAAGTTCGTGCCAAATATTTTTCATAAAACTTGACTTTTAGAAAGGATCAGATTGGGAGATTATGGATTTCCAACTCAAACCAATTGGTAGTGGAGATGCCCATATCTTTTATATACTAGTGTTGCATTATCTATATTTCTGATGTGTGATATTTTAATAATTCTCCTTGAGATGATGGTGTTATTTGCTCATTCATCTCCAACCGAATCTCATTTTTTATCGGTTATACCCGTTTGGTTTTGTTGGGCTCTAATACCATGTGAGATTATGGAGTTTCAACTCAAAACAAATTGACAATACGGAGAGATGCTGATATATTATATATATTAGTATTGAATCATCTCCATTTTTTATGTGGAACATTCTAAGGGCTGCTCCAATGGGACGCTATAGCACTAAAGTGGTGTAATTATTTGCTCCAACCGAACTGCAAATTCTACCCTATATAGTTTGTTGTTACAGTGTTGTCTCACTATATTTGGTGAGACATTGTAGCAACGGCAAACCCACTTTTTGTTTATTATGTATTGAAATAGTTTATTTAAGTATATTAGATTAAATAGAATTTGTATTGTTATTTAACAATGTGATTAATATTTGCAACTTAAAAATAGATATACCATAATTATATTTGTGTCTTTAAATTTTAACTGATACAAAATATATAAATTAATACGCAAATTGATTAAAAATATATAATATAGTTCAATTAAAATATTAGAAACATAAAATTACAAAATTAAAACCAAACAAATATAAAAAAACTAAATGCAATAAGATAGTTTTTAAAGACATACTATAAACTTAAATAATAATCTAATTTCTGGTTCCGCTAAAATAGTTATAGTACGAGATAGATTCATCTCAGTCACTTGTGATCTTTGGTCTTCACCTCGAGCTTGTTCTTCTTGAACTTGTTCTCCTTGAGCTTGATCTCCTTGATAATGAGATGCTCGATATTGAGATCCATGATACCAGTATTGGGAACCTTCTCTGTGTTCTTCATATTGGTTTGTTTGTGTTATTTTTCTCAAAAAAAAAAATTCTCTTTCTTTTTTAATATACGCACGACAAGCATGATCATATTTCAAATTTAGTGTGATTTCAATAGCAAATTTGGGACACTAAAACACCAAATTTAGTGTGATTTCAACACCAAATTTGATGTGATGGTTGAAGTTGCCCTCACACCAATTTAGCACACTCTCTTTCTCTCTCTTAAGAGAAGCTCTCTTATAATGGCACTAAATGGTAACATCATTTATGTGGAATGTGGAATGAAATTTGAATTTTTTTTTTTTAAAACACCATTTGAGTTGGTGGAATGAGATGTTGTGGAATTGTGGAATACTATTCATTTGAGGAATTGAGATACATATTTTTCCATTTCTTTGTTGCGAGTCGTGACATATTTTTGTTCTGAGTGCCAACTAACCCTCTTTTCGAATATTTTTTGTCTCAGTTTTTTTAACAGCTGTGTGATTAAAACCACTACATTTAGATCTCATCTCTAAGCCGTTGGATCCAAACAACATAATTTTTATTCTTTTTTTTTACTATTCTCATTTTGAAAAATAGATAGTTTTCCTAAATAAAAAAACCAAGAAGCAAATTATATGATTGATTCAGACCATCGTTTGCAGACTCCAATAAAAAGAAAAAGACAAAAAAATATCTCAAAATCACATAATTGGAAGAAAACAAGCAGGAAAATAACAAAACAATATCACATAATTCATTTACGGTTTGCCTATATATCATAAATTTTGTTTGCCAAAATACATTCATGTTTTCTTTTTCAAGTTTCGTTACAAGATTAAAACTAGAAAACATTGTTCGTTTCATTTCAAAAAAATAAGTAGACAACAATTTCAACATCTATGGCAGCAAAAAAAAGAAGATTGAGTAAGTTTACATATGTTATTCTATTTCATATATATGTATAATTCTTTAATATTAAAAACTGAATTATATATTTTCTTAAAACAATGAATAAATTATGCTATAATTAATATTAATAGTTTATATATATATATATATATATTCATATAACTAATTTGTATTTTTTTAATCAAAACTAAGAAAAAACCTTGCATCTTGTGATAATTATATTAAAAATAAAATTAGTCTTGAATAAACGCTTTAACCATGTTAATTAAAATATACTTATTAGTTTAGATAAAAAAAAAATTAGATATATTTTATCATTTCTATTTATAACTTGAACATGCACATTTGTATTTGAATTTACATGCTTAAACATATATATATATACTATCAGTTATGTTTTACAAAAAAAAAAAAACTATCAGTTAATTTTACAATTTGCTGAAAACTAATCTTTGCTTTTAAATATTGTTTAATTATCAAAATGACAACGATGAGCGGAGCGGGATATATAGGTGGTGGACCATCAAACAAAAATAATATGGTAGATTTCTATTTCAAATAATTTGTTATACATTGAATTTTATAATTTAAATGCTGTTAATTTTTTGAATTGTGAAATTTAAATTATAGACCTACTTTAGATGGTTGCCAAGGTCCACATCCTTATTCATTCACTTATTAGATGAAAAATTTTAAAAGATAAATTATATCTCGACTATCCCATATAAAGAGGGTAAAAATAGAATACTCAAGAAGTTTCACGAGGAGACTGGATATAAGATTGACTGGGAGAAATGTAAGTACAAACACGATGACTTTAGATCCTTGTATGCGGTCTATCAGAGACTTCTTCGTCGTACTGGTGTTTCGATCGACCATGATACATGAAAAATACTCATGGAAGAAAGCTGGTGGAAAGATCGAAAAATGTAAGTGTTTTTAATCGTATATATATATATATATACACATTGCTATATTTTTAAAAAAAAATCTTTAAAATAAAATATTATATGGTGCAGGACACTGAAGGGGTGTCTAGGCTAAAAAAAAATATGTTCCCACACATAGAGGTGATGTACAAAATATTTGGTCCCCATTGTGCTGTGAACGACAACATGTTTTCAGCTAGTCAAATAGATGACATAGTCGATGACGATGATGAAGAAGAACAAGAGTTTGAAGAAGAAGATGACGAAGGAAACTTTCCTGATAGTGTACCTGAAACTCAAGGACATTTCAATTTTGAGGATGAATATCAACCACCACAACCAATGGAAAATCCTCCTACCGCACCGTCAATTCCGATTGAGATACCTACGCAACAACGATGATCTAGAAAAAGTGGTAACAAAGGTGGTAGAACCACCAGCAGAGGACGAGGTCCATCTAGTCCACAAACCACTCAGACCCCACGTAGAAATATTTACAAATTTTTGGTGGGCATCATCAGAGATTCTGAGAGATCCGTTTGAGCAAAAGAGGTTTGTGTTACTCAAGAGTAACGAAGATAGAGTTCGTTTTCTAGAAGGAGTAACGGGTTATGATAGGAGTGGTAGTCCTTGGAAATGTCAACTCAGTGGTTCTAGTGGGCCAAGTAGTAGAGGATCCTTTGGTAGTGGATCAGGATCTCCAAGTGTAGGAGGATTTGCACAGTTGAACAGTGTTGGTGGTGCTGGTACTTCAAATATTGGAGGGAGTTCAAATTTTGGTGGTGATGGTACTTTCCAGTTTGTTGGTTCCGGCTCTCCAAACCAATTCAGAATAAGACAAGGATTTCATGTTTCAAACTCTAACCAACAATTTAATGCATCTCAAAATCCTAGAGTTTTATCTGGTGAAGGTTTGCAGTTTAGACCGGTGTCTGCAGCTGAGTTACTCGAACGTTTCAATTTGTCTGACTTTAATCGAAGAGTGGGAAACAACGATAATGATGGAGAAAACTAAATGAAAAATAATGTTATATTATCTAATGATCTTTTATTTAAGTGTTACTAGTTTCTGTATTTATTTGTCGCTTAATGAACTTATATTTATGTTCAGGTTCCTCGCATTATCGAGTTACATTCACGTGGATTACATAATCTCACAGAAGATGAGCTACTTGAACTAATTTTTTTGGAGCATATGGATATCATGGAAGCACTCTTCAAGCGTGTGATAGACTACTACAAAAAGTATTATCATCGAAAACCAATGGGACTGAATGGGGCTTAGGATGGTCCAACATTCAGACAAGGATTTATAATTATCCAAGAGATTTCTTACATCTCTTGAGGATGCAGATAGAGGTTTTTACACGTCTATGTGAGACATTAAGCACGAAATTCGGAATTAAATGCACAAAAAAAAAAAAATTGTGGAAGAAACCGTGGCACTGTTTCTTGTGATATGGGTCATAACATGACACAGCAGTCAGCCGGGCTGTTATTCGGGCGCGCACAAGAGACCGTTGGACGCAAATTTAAAGAGTGTCTAAAAGCCTGCACAAAACTATCTGGTAGATTGCTGAGGAGACAGTCTCCCGAGCAACTTCGTCAAGTACCCCGAGGTCTACGAGATGATGATCGTTAATGGTCTTATTTTAATGGTTTCATTGGTGCAATGGATGAGACTCGTTGCATGGTCATGATAACTGGTGCAGAGGCAATACGTTTTTATAACAGGCATTCACAGACAAGCGTCAATGTTTTAGCAATATGCAACTATGATATGTTATTCACTTACATATTTGTAGGATGTCCTGGATCATTACATGATGCAAGAGTTTTGTCTTACGCAATGGAGCGTGAGCCAGCTTTTCCAACTCCTCCGCCATTGAAGTATTATCTTGCAGATTATGGTTATGCCAACACGCGAGGATTCTTAGCTCCATTTAGAGGGTAAAGGTATCATTTGACATAGTTTCATGATGGCTCTCCCCCTAGAGGTGAAGCAAAGTTATTTAATCGGTGGCATTCTTCACTCCGCGCAGTGATCGAAAGAACATTCAGAGTTTGGAAGAAAAAGTGGAGGATTTTATCAGAATTTTCAAGATATACGACATCGAGATACAAAACAAAATAATCATTAGGACATCTGGATTGCATAACTTCATTCGCCTTTCTCAAATTTCTGACTTTGATTTTGATAATGTTTTGCATGGTAACACAATTCCAGGAGAACAACTTGGTACTAACGGGGAAGATGGAAAATATGCAGAGGCAAATATTTTGCAAGAACAAGAAGGAACAACCGATGGAGCCTATATGCATACAATATGAGAGGGAATCAAACGACAATTATGGGATGACTATCATTAGTGATTTTTAAGAATAATGTATTTTTAATTTGTAATGTTTTGAGTTTAAATTTTTTAAGTTTAAATGTTTACTTTTTATTTTCTTTGTTTAATAAATTACTAATATTATAAATGAATAAATTTAGAAAGTTCTTATTAATTTTAGGAGATAATTCAATAAAAGATTATTATTATTTAATACATTTATAAATATAAATATTTAATTTCGACAAATATAATGTTTAATTAATATTTTCATAAGTTTAATTAATTTATTTATTTTCATAAATTCCGCCACATTCCGCTAGATTCAGCTGTTACCATTTAAATTCAAAGTTATTCCGCCAGATTTCGCAAAAAATCACTAAAAATTCAGTCAAATTTCGCTGGTATCATTTAGATCCAATATACCTTTGTCTTTTTCAATAGAAAATAGTAAAAAAAAAAAATTGAATATGTCGTCAATTTTTTTCTTACACCCGGACTAACTTTACATTCTTTTTCTTCATTTGTTTTTAATTCTTTTTGATTGGTTTTCACTTTATTTGTGGTTTAATTACTAACTTGAGCACTAGAGAATCTTCAAAAAGTATTAAGTGTTTCCAAAATTTACGAATTTACCCTCTAATAGTCGACATACGTTCGAAATTATTTTCGTCCAGCATAATACTATAAATTATCAAAAAAATTATTGAGATTTTAGGCTCTAAATTAATGTTATTTTGACCAAAATATGCCTGTACTACTAGAAGATGGTGTAGTACTAGTTTGATATACACATCACTGGGTGTATATCTACATGTACTATGTGTCTCAACAAAGGAATAATCAACTTGGAGAAATGATTTTATAAATTTAAACATCTTGCCTCTCAATAGGGTGCGCTTTTCTCCCTGTGACGTATGAAATGATGTATAATCGCCTAGTATACTAATTTATCCGTACTGTACATCACTTTCTTATAATATTTGGGTTTAAAAATTATACTAAAATTAATGTTCGCATATTAAGCAGCGTAACGAATAAATTATCAAAAAAAGAAAAACGAACACTCGAGTAGTGGAGTGAGAATCGCCAGCAAGATTCTACACAACTTGTCGTGTAACTACTCGTTCCTCCTTCACGAACCAGTCAGTATCAAACGCACCCACGCGCTGGTCCTCGCTGTTTCTCTGAAAAACTATGTCGCACACACAGTGACCATGTACCACTGACTTGCCACCTAAGAAAACCAATTGACCTAAGGCCCTTGGTTTGGGCACCTGCATGGGTCCCACATGAGAGTAAAAACACGAACTTGCCACGTTATTACAAAAGCATACCTCGTCACCGTCTCACTTAAACATTGATTGGTCGTCCACTACCGTCCATAAACGTACCATTTGTAAACGGTTATAGTTGGTAACATTTGACAACAACCACAGAACTATTTCATATTGCTCCGTATCGTTTTATATCGCTTAGAACCGCTGTAAATTAAAAGTTTTTTTCTACGAGCGTTTGCAGTTGCGGACAGTTGCGAATAGTTGAAAAAATATATTTTTTAAAAAATATTATCTTAAATAATAAACTAAAATTTACAAAAAAGTTATTTAAAAAAATTTACTTTTTATATCGAATATTATCATATAAAATTATTTACACCTGATATATATTTTAATTAAACTAAAATAAACTTGTCATTATAAAAAAACTTATTGTAAAAATACTATTTAATTATTCTATGATTTATTTAAATATATAATTTTAATTTTTTATAATAATATATTTTGATTTCAATTTTAATTTTAATAATTATAAAAAATGTTATTGTATATATATAAAATGTTCCAAACAATTTTTTTATTTAATTATTCTATGATTTATTTAAAATATATAATTTTAATTTTTTATAATAATATATTTTTGATTTCTATATAAATTATATATTATATATATTTTGGTAGTTTTATGTAAATCCGCTATCGCACCGCTGTAAACCATTCATAAATATTCCGCAAACACACATGTTTCCATCCGCTTTACCAGTAGTATAAATTGTCCAATAATGCTAAAAACCACTACCATCCATTTTCGCAAACTCCTGCAATCACATCCGTACATGCTGCGTTTAAACCAATAAGACCCTTAAACTATAGTATTCCCTTTTCGCTCTCTTTTGTTTTGGTTACGGACAACAAATATTAAGTGGGGGAGATGTGTCTCCAAATATTTTCTTATTTTGCTTTAAATAATTTTATTTATTATGATATTATTTCTAATAGAAATAGGTAAAATGATTGTAAGTTGATTTATTGGTTGACAAATAGTTTAGTATCGAAAATTTGATTTTTAAATTGATATAAATCACTATAGATTTAGTGTAGAGAAAGTAAAACCATTTATCGTGGTTTCACATATTACAAATAAATTATTTATCATGAATATAGATTAAATCGTCTATTGTAAAAATTAAAAAATATATTGTAAAAAATAAAATTCGTTATTTGTGTAATATAATAAATAATGAAAAAATATATATTGTATAACAGACGTGAAATAAAAAAATTGTAGGTTGACAGCTTGAGCTTTTGAGAATCGTATTTTGTCTAATAATTTGCTATTAAATTCAAATTAATTATAGACTAATAGGTAATGGAGAGGTGATCAATTTATCCATCTCTGTCTTATAATAATTTTCTATCGAATTCAATTTTTTCACGTCTGAAAATTTTCAGTATCCACAAATTTTTTTTTTTTGTCGCTATCTTTTGAAATTATACTATTAATTAAACAAAGAAACACTATAGCCTATGGATTAGCTAACCCCATTTAGTGATCAGAGTATTATTTATTGTCCATATAAAAGTTGTAAGATTCGATTAAAAAGGAAATGTATATACTAAAAAAGAAATGAACATTTTAAAAATGAAAAAGGAAGAACTGTCTCTCACCGATTCGAGGAGGTCATTGTCTCTTATGCCGAATTAAGGACCATGCTTTGATGCAATATATTTTTGTTTTATTCAAACCATATATATTATTATAACACACGTAATATGTGGTTAGCATTTGACCCACGTCCTCTGAATTAAGCCTACATTAGTTTATCCAATATTTAATTAGGAAAATTTTCAAAGATCGCTATTGGATTTCATAGTGGTGGCTTAAACAATAAAATATAGCGCAGTTGATGCGTGTTATTCTGATTGGAGCTAAGAGTTTTAATTCTTAACCAAACAATCTTTGTCCATTGAAGTTGGCTTATGTTTATTAAATTTTATAGTACCCCTATTATCAAATAACTTATGCTTGCGTTAATTTGCCTTTGAGGTAGAGGGTGTTCGAATCTTAATTTTATTATCTAAAAAAAAAATATATAACTCTCGCAAGTTGCGACACTTGTGAGTTGTGGCTATTTATTTCGAGAGTCCGATATGTATAGAAAAATGGGGGTGCTTTTGCATGGTGAAGAGTGTGTCTGGAACATCATGTTTACTTGGCATTTAATGCTTGAAATAAATATTATCTTGAAATATACGACTGTCTGTCAATAAATTGTCTTAATGTTATATTTCAGGATAAATTTGGGGGCATCTACATTAGAGGTGAAGATATGATGACTTCTTTGTGATATTTTTGATCCGTCCTATTATGTTCAGATCATACTATTTAACAACCAAAAAACTGCCAAATAAAATATGTTCCAAGCCGAAATATCACAAGTACCACCTTCGGAAGCATTGTTACAACATCCCGGTCCGAGTCTAAGTGGCGGCAACAGAAGTACAAACTATAAATTCTTTTGTTAGATTGGAATATCTAAAAATGCGTTGAGGTGCAACAGTTTTGCAATGGATACAAAATAAAATTTAATAGAATATCAATATACAAAATGATTCGCTCTATTCAGATATTCACGACCACCTCCCAAAAGATAACTGAGACGTACAAATGTTTCTTCATGTTGGATGTCGATTGGCTCTCAAGTGCAATGGCATAAGGGTATAAAACTCATCCGTCCAGCAGGGTGTAGAAGGATCTGTTTGGAAAGTAAGATGCCCCTTTTTCAATTCGTATGGGTCCCACAGTTTGTCCGTGACACCCGTAAAAGCAAAACACGAAGTTGCCACGTTATCACAAAAGCAAGCCACGTCACACCATCTCACTGTCACACTTACTCTACTATTCCCATTTCACTTTCGTATTTATTTTGTTTATATAAACCCTCAAGGCTACTCCTTAATTTCTTTACCAACAACAAAAACATATAAAGCGAAAGAAAAAGAGAGAGAAAAGGAAAAAAATGGAGGACGACAATAATAACAACAACACGAACGTGATCGCACCTTTTGTTGTGAAGACATATCAGATGGTCAACGATCCTTCGACCGATTGGCTCATCACTTGGGGACCTGCCCACAACAGCTTCATCGTCGTTGACCCTCTCGACTTCTCTCAACGGATCTTGCCTGCTTATTTCAAACACAACAATTTCAGCAGCTTCGTTCGCCAACTCAACACCTATGTAATCATTCTTCCCTCTCTTAAAACCCTGGCTAATCCATGGAATCTATGGAAGGCCATTTAAAGCATTTGCAGTGACCAACCATGATCGAAACACTGATCAATCTTAGTTTGCTCTGCTGATTTATCTTAAATTTGATTGGAATTTTGCAGGGGTTTCGGAAAGTGGATCCGGACCGGTGGGAGTTTGCGAACGAGCATTTCTTGAGGGGGCAGAAGCACCTGCTGAGGAACATAGCGCGTAGGAAACACGCGCGGGGGGTGTACGGTCAGGAGTTGGAGGACGTAGAGATCGTTAGGGAGATCGAGCGGTTGAAAGATGAGCAGAGGGAGCTTGAGTTGGAGATTCAGAGGATGAACCAACGGATCGAGGCGACGGAGAGGAGACCGGAGCAGATGATGGCGTTTCTTTACAAGGTCGTTGAAGATCCCGATCTCCTCCCGAGGATGATGCTTGAGAAAGAGCGGACAAAGCAAGTCTCCGACAAGAAAAAGCGTCGCGTCACGATTTCGAATGTGAAGTCAGAGGAAAGGGAAGAGGAGGAGGAAGAAAACGGGAAGGTCTTTGGTTTTTCATCACCATCACCGTCGCCGCCGGAGAATCTTTACCGGACTCAGTCGCCGGAGAATTCGATGGGATGGGTTGTTCCTATGCAGAGGCATGGGCAGTTTGGTAATTACAACGAGACCGGTCTAGTGGCGAACTCGATGATCTCGACTTCGTCATCGTCGACGTCGTCGTCATTGACGTCGACGCTGTCGTTGCCGGAGAGTGTAGACGGAGGCGGAGGATGTGGGAGTATTCAGGGAGAAACAAGATACAAAGAAACGGCGACGTTTGGAGGAGTGGTAGAGTCAAATCCACAAACACCGCCTTATCCGTTTTCTCTGTTTCGAGGTGGCTTTTAGCTTTTAGCTTCACATGATATATGTGATCTTTGGTTCTTATTGTTATTATTTATTTTTTGTTTTTACTTTCTTAATTATTAATGGAAGTATAACCAAAAAATAAAGGACAGATCGATAGTTGTTAGTTACGTGAGTATAGAGGACAGGGAGACAGAGTCAGTAGTCATATCGTTTATAGAAAGTTGACAGTATGTATTTGCCGATTATATTGTTAAAGTTCATATGTTGACTTTGGTTTTTTAAGTATTTGTAATTTTTTCACACTTTGTAATTACAACAATTTTGATCCACTTCAGTGTTTTTATTTTTGAATTAAGTATTAAACCTCTCTTATCTTTTTAGCTTCACTTTTTGGACTTTAATTTCATGTATGATTCATAAAGTAAATAAATTTAATAAAACTCTATCCAAATGGCTTTCACTTTTTTGGTTAATACTTTTCAATATACTTAAGTCTGTTACATTACCTAGTTGGCTAGTTCCCATATAATTTACTTTCCAAATGGTAAACATAATCAATTATAGACTGTTACATTACCCAGTTCCCATATAAAAAAATATTCGTTATTTTGATATATTTAATATGCGAAATTAGAATCTTAAATTAAAGAAGATAGAAAAAAAGTTGTTACATTTTTTTACTCGAGAAGATATGTTGAAAATAAAGAGCAACCACTAATAATTGCCTTCAAATTCATTTCAGTGCTTTCGTTATTACCGGCGGTGCTGTGAAGGAGACTCTTGATTTTGTAAATACATTTGTGGTTGCGGATGCGGTTGAAAACCATTTTTTATTTTATATATATATATATATATTTGTGTTTGTATTTATGCTAAACGACAAATTCATTGGATTGTATTTGTTTTTTTTTTTTTAACATCAGCGAACCACACCGAAATAGAAACATCAACATAAAAGCACATAATAAAAAGGGTTTTAGCAAATCGAACCAAGTGGTCGGCTTTGGAGTTCAAATAGTCGGTTGATCATCATCATAATGTCCTTACAGTCTGTCATGAATGCTAGACATGTTGATAGGAGATACATTCCATTGCCTATAAGAGAGCTTCGAACTCAACATGAAGGGGGTGATGTAAGTTCCAAGGTGATGCTCACTTGGATTCAAACACTTCATATAACATGAACTTAGGCAGCATATGATAGGATGGTTGGTGGTGGGTCAAATTGCGCCACACAAGCTGTGAATGACTTGTGATAAGCTAAAATTCTCTTGAATGAGGAGACACTCTCAACTATATAAGGAGAGAAGATAAAGTACAAAACTTTAAGAGAAAACTGAAAGTTTCTTTGATTCATCAGATTAAGCGTGTTACAATGAAGGATATGATGAGCTTATATAGGCTCGACTCTAGGCTAGGACTTAAGTTCTAAAATAATAGAAAAGGAAACAAAAAGATTTGAATTAAAATCATGAAATAAAAAGGCATAAACTATCAAATGAATGAGGCTGTTAGAATATGAAGGTTTTGGACGCCTCCTTATATCTTCATATCTTTTTTTCTGATCCCATGTGTTGAAAGCCTTGTCTTGAATAGATTCTTTTCAAATTGTATGCCTTAAACCGTGGGCAAAGAACTAGTCGTTGGAGCTTTGAATTGTGTCTCGGCCAGAAACATAAAGTGTGAGGTTCTTTATATCTGGATAGTTTGGGTGTGAAACCATGTTCTCTAGGAAGTCTATGTCTCATATAGATTCTCTCCAAGTCGAGCAAACCAAAGGAAAGTAGTCGTTGGTGATTTATGGTCATAACTGCAATTGGGTCCAAGTTCGGAAAGTGTGATCAAGCAAGGATCTTTATGATTCTCTGGTTGTTGGTGCACATATAGACGTCTTTAAAAACCTATAGTTGAAGTCGAGTCTCTCCTGGTCGCCAAACATAGTTTTGGAATGAACCAAATTAGGGAAGTTCCCAAATTGGTCGGTATAAGGTCCTTCGGGTTTGCTGCTAAGTTGTGGTATGCTTTAAAGTGATCTGGGTCGGGTCTTAGGCGGTCTGATCTTCTGGATGGGTCAAGCATGACACTTTGCTACAACATGTCTTGCGATATTTGGTGGTTTTTGGATGATGCCTCAGAAGAGTTTCCCATTTCGTGCTTTCCAGAGGAACCATATAATTCATGGAGAAGTTGGGAATATTCTTTGAGCTGAGTAGATTGGGGAAAAAGCTCATGTTTTGATCGTTGGTGGACATTCAAAGATGGCATGATTATGATTTTTTGCTTCCGCCCCACATCTCGGATAGTGGTTATCGCATTTCATTCCTCGATGGGTGAGGTTTTTCGTGACGGCAATGTGACTCGTAAGGATTTTTCACATAAAGTGACACTTCTTGTGGGGTGCTTTCACCTGCCAGACATGTGTTTGTAGTGCACGGATACTTGGATTTGTGTATCCTAGCTCAATAACTGGTTAAGCATGTTTCTCGTAATCCAATACCCATGTTTCGTAGTGTATTGCCCAAATTTCGTGTGTTGCCAGTAAAAGCCATCTATATGGTAGCGTTTACTAATGGCAACAAATTTAATGAGGATATGTCTTTCGGAACAACAACTTCATAGTTTGTATTTTTTATCATAATTTTTCGGACAAATTTATTATTTTGGACTACTGCACAATAGAAAGTAAGATCTTTCGGATGAAAAAATTGACCTATATGGAGCAAGTTAAACTAACACTCACTAAAAAATAGTGGTACTCCTTAGAGTTAAATGGTGTCTCATCCTCTAGAAGTAGACGAGTCTTCCTAGATGAATCTTAAAAGGTGGGAAACCTCTGGAGATGATTGATAATCTCCTAGAGGTGTATAAAAAGTAAGAGACTTCCACTAGCAAGCAGATGGTGAAGACATATGAGAAATGAGCAGACAGTAAGAAACTTCAGGGGAGTGAGCAGATGGTGAAGAACCTTCGGAAGCAAACATGAAGTAAAAAAATCCGGGGGAGCATAGTCTCCTAGATGGCTCATAGAAGGTGAAAAACCTATGGAGAGTGAGCAGACAATGAAGACTTTTAGAGAGTCTGATGAGATATAGGAAGCGAGCATACAGTAAGAATTTCTTAGAGTGAGCAGATAATGAGGATCTCTAAGGAGCGAGCAAATGGTGAGGACCTCTGGGAGTGAGCAGACGGTAAAGATCTCTGGGAATTAACATAGACTAAAGGATATATGGGAGAAAACTAACATTGCATAACCTTCGAGAGAAAAGTGGTGATAAGAGACCTCTGAGGGAAAAATAGAAATTAATGACCTATGGGGAGTGAAATCTCATGGATGCCTTTTGGGAGGTGAGGGACCTTTGAGGAATGAACATACATTGATGATCTATTCGGAACAAGATGGCTTCATGCATAGACATAAACGGTCAAGAATGTCTAGAACACTAGTTATGGTGTATTTCCAATGACACTTTGACACTCAAGTTAGAATATGACCCATGTAACATATTAGAGAGTTGAGAAACAGAAGGTGAATAAGAGCATAGTTTTGGGCTAAGAAACAGTCTATAATTGATTATGTTTCATGAGTTATTTAGGGTGAAAGAGATGGGTAAAAGATAGTTTATGAGTTTTCAAGAGAGCTTCTCAAAGGAGTTTGGACCGTCTGAGTATTAACGGAAATGAACAACAATTCAAACAAATTTGAACAAAGTATAAAGATATTGAACAAGAGTTTGAAGAAGATGAAAAAGCTTATAAAGCGAGTGATAAGAGCCTTGGAAGAAATCTTAAATCCTTCAATTATGTGCAATGAAATGATGTATGTAGAGCTTACTTGACTCAGGTTCGTAGAACGAATTTTTTGGGCTTCTAGATTAGGTCATGCCAGTTGTAGAGCACTGTGTATATGGATTCTCATGGTGACATCTCTGACTTGGTATGTAAGTTATCCGCCACATTCCAAACTTGTAGTGTGAATCCCTAACAAGCTCAGTCATGGTACATCAAGGATGCAAGAAAATCTCATTACATAGGAGAACAATTAATGCATCATGGCATGCATTCTCAGCGCATTAAATAAAAATTTACCATGTGATTCAATGGTAAAAGGTATGGGCTCTTAAGATGTTACGTTTTGAGAGCCTAAGGGATTGGTTTATGAAGTTAGGGACTACTCTCAGAACGCTTCTGAGAGATTGGTCTTTGGGAGCTTCGAAAACTGCTATCTATGAAACTCTGAAGGCTTTCTCTATGACTTTTCAGGACTTAATTACCACGCGTCAAACTTTGATCTCCAACAATCATCAAATTATTTAAAAATAGTTTAAAAACTTAGTAATTTTATATATGTACAAGTGTTTTCAAGCATTTACAAATAACATATTTAATCATAAAATAAAAATATGTGATAATTACAGTTTAATCAGTTATACCACATGGATTCATAAATACCGATATTGGGAATGATTTCCTCTCAAGAAAAACAACGAATCATGAGATGCCATGTGACAAACCATGTCAATGTGGGGTCTCACAAGAGGCGGGTACAATGTCGCTGACCGCCTTAAGATCCTTCTGTTAGGAGGTTATTTTCTCTGCATTCGGACCTGGGAGATGTATGTCTCCTCGAATCTCCCACGTTGCTAATTGACTTGACTATGCAAGTGCATTAAATACATATATAATTATACTGTTGAACCGCATTTCATCCGGACTTGTCATATGTAAAGATTATTTAATTTAGGCTTATAGAAAAAATATCCATGCCATTTGTAGCGGTACAATGACACGCCTTGATGATCGAAGTAGACAAAGCATGCCATAAAGGAATCTACAACCGTGTCAGAAATATCTCTATCCCATCTTACTTATCACATCGGCGTGGCAAGCAATTCAATCTGACTCTGGATCCAATTACCCGATAGAGTCCATGTAAGACAATCTTATAAAAATAATTTATTTCACACAATAAAGAGGATCCAGATTAGACCAAATTCTTAGGCATTACTTATCTTAGAGTATATAACTCTTTTTCTTTGAACAATTGTTCAAACCCTTGTTCTTCATTCTATTATCGAAAGATTCTTTCCGCCTCACATGATCTCCTCCATTCACCTTTTTTCTAAGTTTACAAATAACATATTGGACCGAGGATCGACTCTCGACCCAATGCAAAACTACTTTTTGCCTCTTCTTCTTCTCGTACATTGTTCCATTTATGCTGCATTAATCAATTGTTTTGGAAAAAAAAAAATACTTTTCGACGATGATACAACATATGTCGCAGATCTATGAAAGTGTGGCCAGGCATGACCACTCCAAAGACAACTTCATCAGATACGAAATCATAAGGTCAAAACGATCAAATTTATAGCGATCTCATCGATTCTAAAGTATATACTCCAAACGAATTAACTAAACATCAATTGGATCACTAAGATACACTTAATCAACATTCAACTTTTTTTTTTTAAAATGTAGTATAACCACAAAAAGGAAACTAGTTTAAAATATTTGTGAAAATCACTTTCACGCTTTCAAATATTTTGCTTTCACGTATCTGTTTGCGATTCCATACAAATTTTTGAAAAGATAATTAGATTCTAATAGTATTAAAATTTTCATATCAAAAATTATGATTGAACCTAAATAATATATAGGTGATATAAGCAAATTTATTCATTACCAATTCGTTATGAATTGGAATCACGTCAAATTTAATAAAGATCTAAATTATAAAAGGAACATTAGAGGATAATTCAAGATGGATCGACATATAGACTAGTCTTATAACTAGGCCTGTCAAGCGGGTCGGATCCGCCCCGCCTGACCCGCCCGCCGCGGGTTCGGATTAAATTTATCCGCAGAAAAAAACCCGCTTGACCCGCAAGTAATAAACTGAATACCCGCACCCGCCCCGCACAAATCAAGCGGGTCAGGCGGGTGACCCGCATCATGGGGAACAAAAATTAAAACCTGCTTAAAACATTGATTTAGACTGAAATACAAGTAGTTTTGTGGATCAAAGTTTCATACAACAAATCACAAGTCAAAACATATGCAATTGTGCCTTCGATAGGCTTTCTTTTAAGTTTTTTTGTCTCTCGGCTTCTTTTTTCCAGTTTTTGGTGGAGCATCTCATCTCACCTGAGAATATACAAGTTATTTAATCATTCAAAACTGAATAGACCAACAAGCAGAAGCACTAAGTATTCCTAAAAATTGTAGTAAGCATACCTTACGAAGTTGAAGCAAAAGACTCCAATGAAGGCAAATTATCATCTTCACCATGTGATTCACCAATCTCTGATTCTGTCCAGCAAAGCAGTGAAGTTAGTACCACTCTACTAACTATTAAATCATAACTAAAATATCACAATGATGTACCATTGTCATATGCTTCGAAACCTCGAAGCCAATTACGAGCACATATCAAGGCTTGAACATTTTGTGGGAGAAGACAACTTCTATACTTGTTTAAGACCCGTGATCCAATGTTAAAGGAGGATCAGATGCTACCGTTGTGATAGGATTGCTAAGAAGATCACAAGCCATCCTAGATAGCTCCCCGAACCGATGAGAGTTGTCTTTCCAATAATCCAAGACATTTAAACTTGCAAACATCTTCATGTCCACTGGTGGTTCTTCCAAGTACATATCCAATTCAGATTTCCCACTAGCACTAACATTCTTTTTGCGAAAGTTGTGAAAATCCTGCATCAATGCAAACGGTCTAATGAGTAAGATGATTTTAGCAAAAAATAAATAACTATAGATAATTACATAGACTTACATCATAATTGATGCCACCTTTCCCATGCGTTTGAAAACCAGCAACTCCAGCCACTGATTCTTGCAGGTTTTCCCCGGATGATGGAAAACTTTGGGTAGCTGCTGGCTTGGAATAAGCTTTAAAAAGCAGATTCAGTTTTGACAGCACATGCTCCACCTTTTATTTACATGAACTTTCATCCAAATTTGTGAAACAATACTCTAGTAGTGATAACTTAAACCTAGGATCACAAACAGCCGCCATTGCAAGAATCTCACTATAGTCATGCCAATACTTATCAAATTGGCCTTTCATTGCCTCCACCATCTCAACAATAACTTTTTCTTCACTACTCGCATGTACTTTCAGCCAATGCTCAATCTTGTACACTTGCATAAAATATAAGTTTGAGGTGGGATAAGTTGAACCTGAAATCAGGTTGGTTATCTCATCAAAAGGCTGCAGCAGGTCACATATTTGTATCCATAGTTTCCACTCGGTTATTGTGGGAAGAAACTTGTAGCTTGGATCAATGCCTTGGTAACTATCAAATGCAAAACGGTATTTGATTGCTCTATCAAGCATTTTAAATGTTGAGTTCCAACGAGTTGGCACATCCAATACCAACCCAGCCCTAACATTAATCCCAGCCGAATGTACACAGCTTGCAAACAGTTTACCCCGAGCTTCTGAAGCTTGAACAAATTTGATACTATCTCTGATTTTTCCTAAAGCATCACCCATCACCTTTAACCCCTTTTGAACAATCAGATTTAGAATGTGGACAGAGCATCTTACATGGAAGAACTCTCCACCACACAGCAAATCGTTTTGTATTACTAACTGCTTCTTTAAAATGTTTTGCATGCTGTCATTATTACTAGCGTTATCGAGGGTCAAAGAGAAAACCTTTCTCTCAATTCCCCACTCTTTCCACACTTCTAATATCTTCATAGCTAGATCTATTCCAGTATGTGGAGGAGGCATAGTACAAAATGACAGAATCTTATTCCTTAACTTCCAATTTTTATCAATGTAATGGGCAGTCAAACAGATATAGCCCTCCACAGTTATAGCAGACCACAGATCAGATGTGAAGGAAATCCTTCCAGGAATTTCAGACAATTCTAGCTTCAACTTAGACCTTTCAATCTCATAAAACTTATGCACGTCTGCTGTAGCTGTATTTCTACTTATAAACTTCACATCGGCATTCAAATACTTCCAGATCAACCTAACTTTCGCGTATTCAACATAAGAGAAAGGGAGATCATGCTCAATTATGCACTTTGCTACCATTTCACGGAAAACACTTTGATCAAGTTTCCTAGCTTGTAATTTTCCATCTACACTAATCAACATAGCACCTACATCATTATCTATAAACCTTCTATTGCACACTAGTGAATGACGGATATAATTAGAAGTACCTTGCTTGTGTGATTCATATGCGTAGTCTTTTGTGCAGTGATTGCACTTTGCTCTGAGTTCAGAGACACCTTCACTATTGACCTTACTGATGACAGTGAAGTTATCCCACGCAGGTGAGTTCTTTTTCCTCTTGCTCTTACTAGCCTTAGACTCCTCCGCATTTGAATGTGGTAAACTTGACCCCTCGCTAGCAGCAGACTGATACTTTGGCAAATTCCCACCAACAGCTGGATTCTGCTTGTCGGATTCCATTTTCAGTCTCTGTTAACAACATAAAACATAAAACGAGTGATGATGGATGTGAAAAATCAGAGAGATATAAAAAACTAGATGAGTGATGACGATGATGCACAAAAATAAAGTACGCAAATAACCTGAGAATTTGAACCTTCTGGTTACAAAACCAGAGAGTCGAGAGAGATAGAGAGTCGGGACAGAGAAAGAAAGTCGACAGAGAGAGAGAGAGTTGAGACAGAGAGAGAGAGTCGAGACTGAGAGAGTTGGGAGAGGGAAACAGGGAGAGAGAGACTGAGAGAGTTGAGAGAGTCGAGACTAAGAGAGTTGAGACTTGAGAGAGGGAAACAAGGGGAGAGAGAGAGTCGAGATTGAGAGAGTTGAGAGAGGGAAAGAGAGAGAAAGAGAGAGAGAGAAAGAGAGTCGAGAGTGGAGAGTCGAGACAGAGAGATGGATTTGATTTGCAGAGATGAAGAGGGATGATTTGCAGAGAGGGAGATCTAGGGTTTGAGTCGTTTGACAAAGCAATATTCAGTGTGAGAGATAGAGAGTTAGAGACGACGGCGTAAGCGTAAGGTTAGGTAAGAGTGATTGAGTGAAGAAGTGAGATTAGGTTTTTCCTTATGTATAATGTATCACAACTAAAATGACACAGTTTAATTGTGTCATGGAAGCAACAATCTAAAATGGGCCAACAATCTAAATTGGGCCTTCATTGAATTAATATCAGCCCAAAAATATAAGCTGATCCATAGTATTGACTCAATACAATATACATTGCGGGTATCCGCATACCCGCTTCCTAAATTTTTATGACCCGCACCCGCTCCGCACAATACCAGTCCATCCCGCTTGACCCGCGATTTCGAATTCTTTTTAATTTTGACGACTTGCACCCTCCCCGCGGCGGATCAAATGAGACGGGACCCGCGGATAATGAACCAAATTGACAGCCCTACTTATAACCCCACATGCTTAAAGCTGATAATAAAAAATCATGCAGTAAGAAACATTGCCTATGTATATGCTGTAGTTGAGGCGACAGTAAACGAGTGATAAATTAGCCACTGGACTTTGGTCGGCTCAAAACGTTTCGAACACTCATTGGGTTAAAGAGAGTCTTTCTTAAACAACGATTGATTTAATTGGACCGGCATGGACCACCTGATGTCTCTCATACTTGGACGCGTATCGATACCAGATAATGGGCAAGATCTCTTGTAGATGTGCGGGTCCCACAATTTTATTGTCGGCTCTACGGTACCCATACATATAGTAATATTGTAATTGAGTAATTGCGAGTAACGTGGATAAATTTAGAAGAATTAAAAAAATTCAGTCAATACTATTTGGGTTTAGAGGAATTGTGAGAAATGTTGATAAATTTAGATTTTTTTAAAAAAATTCATCCACTACCATTTTAACTATTTTTTTATAAGTTTATTTTAACTAACTTTTTTCAAAAATTCAGCCAGATTCAGCCATTACCATTTACGTTTTAAGTTATTCAACCAGATTCCGTAAGAAATCATCAAAAATTCAGTCAGATTCTATAATTCAATCAGATTCATCCGATACCATTTAGACTCATATAAAACTATATCAATTTTTTATTATAAAAAACTATACCGGTTTTTGTAGTTCATGATCAATTGATCAACTACGATTGTGTTTTTGTGTTGTGTGTGTGAAAATGATCAACTACTATTGTTTAGTTGATAATCTTGAAGTTGTAAAGATTGAAATTTTGATAGAATTTTATGATCAAATCACTTTTTTCAAATTAATTATTTGCTTATTAATTTCCTTTACATGACTAATATAGGCTGACTATAAAAAACACTTTTTGATATTAAAAATTTATTTAACTTATGAATAATATTCTATATATATATATATATATTTTAAATATTCCACCAAATATTTCTCCAACTTGGTAGAGAAATAATTAGCATATCAATCCTTGCCTAATAATTTGCTACTGAATTCGAATATATTAATTATGAACTGTCTAGTGACCATTAAAAAAAAGAGTCGTCCCTAGCTTTTAAAATCATTAATTTAAATAAAACAAATTATTGCTTATGGATGAGCTAACCCCATTTAGTGATCAGAGTAATAATTTCTTTTCCAAATCAAAGTGCGTGCCATTTTGATAAAAATGGAAATGTATACTAAAACAGAAAAGGAAAGAATATTAGAATATTAGAAAAAGTGAGAACCGTCTCTCGCCGATTTGAGGAGGTCCATTGTCTCTTAGGATCTGGCGAATTAAGGACCATGCTTTGATGCTATACATTGTTGTTTTCTCCAAAGCATATAAAATTTTATAATGCACCTAACATGTGGTTAGCATTTGACCCACGTCCTCTTAAGTTAAATCGAAATAATTTAGGCATTACTTAATTGGTAGGTTTTTGCATTAAGATATTGGGTTTCTTGGTGGTGGCTTAAACAATAAAATACTGCTTTTGAATATTTGATGTGTGCGATTATGATTGGATAAATGGTTTTAATTCTTAACCAAGCAATCTTTGTCCCTTAAAAGTGCTGTCTTTTATGATATTTATAGTCTTTTTAATAAAATATTTATTGTGGCACACTTAATGCCAATTCATTTGTTTATATTAACGTCTTATCCAATCATATCAATAGAAAGGGAGAAGACGCAAAATAGGTTGCTGAGTTGTTTTCAAATTATATATTCTTTCTTCTTTCGCTTTTAAATATTATTTTCAAGAAAAAGGAGTATTCTCGTTTCGACATTCAAACAAAAATCAATGAAACTAAGAAAAACTCGTTGTTTGGCTATTTCGAGGAATCAACAGACTTTTAATTTTTTATTGCTTCCACTCCACAAAATTATCAAGCTGCAACCAGAAACATGTGTTGGGATAAATGGTTATCAACTATGTAAGAAGAGTTGTAGTGTTTGCACAACTATCAAACCTAGATGCTTAAGAAAAAAAGAAAAAAAAAACCATGAATTATATGGAAGAACCAAGGTTCTTGTCAATATTACTCGCAAAATGGTAAAATTGAAAAAAATGCATCCAATGGAATTTTCTCTCTTGTAATCAAGCATACCTCCATCAAAAATATTGAAAAATTATATGTTAAAATAACCTCTCTTCATGGTTAATTAGATGAAAAAATTCGGTATATTAGATGATAAAATTTACATGACACAACCATAAGAGTTCGTGTCTAAAAGGAATGAGAGAAAAGTTTGTTCATTAAGGAAATATTTATACGGTTTGAAGCAAAACTTCGGACAGTGGAATAACAACTTTTAATCCTTTATGCTGAATATTGGTTTTACGAGTATGACTTTTTCCTATAATTTTATGTTATCCTTCATCGCGTTTCCCACTAAAACCGCATAATTATGTTTTTCTGCCAAAACCGAAAAATCGTATTTTTCCGCCAAATCCGCAAATCACGTTTTTCCGCCAAAACCGCAAAATCGTGTTTTCCCGCCAAAACTGCAAAATTACATTTTTCACCAACCCAACAAAATCGCATTTTCTGACCAAAACCGCAAAATTGTGTTTCCCGCCAAAACCGCAAAATTACGTTTTTCAGCCAAAACCAAAATCGTGTTTTTCGCCAAAACCGCAAAATTGCATTTTCCGTTAAAATCGCAAAATTACGTTTTCCACCAAAACCGCAAAATTATAAAATTGCTAAATTATGTTTTCTACTAATACCGCAAAATTGTATTTTTCCCGCCAAAACTGTAAATTTACGTTTTTTCAATTTTTTAAAATTTATCGAAATAAAATTGTTTGATCTTTAAAAATTTTAATAATTATTTTGTTGAAATATAATGTACAAAATGATATGATTAAAATAAAGATATGTCTTTTTTAGTCATTTGTTATTAGATGCATTTAGATATTATTGCAAACTCATAAACAAAACTGTATCTAAATACAATATCTAGACGCAAAAGTAATTATTTAATTATAAATATAATTTAAATCCTAAATAATAGTGTTATCATTTCAGAATGAATACCTGTAAGTGACTCGTCAATTCTCTCTTTCTCTTACCTGTGTTAAGTATGACTCTTGTCAATTCTCTCTTTCATCTCCGAGAACAATTATTGCTGATCCGGTGGTGTTGAAGCACTGATTAGATATTTTTGGCGATTTGTTTGTCTTTTCTTATGGTGGTTTTATATTGCGTTTCTCCTCTCCTCTTTCTAATGATGACGGTTGCGACGGAGTTGGCACCGACAACGATGGCTAATCGGATTTGGAATCCCTCGGCCCACTTTTGGAATCAAGCGGTATTGACGACAAATCTAACGTATCCGGACTCGGTTAAAAACGACGGTGATTAGAAACGATTACGTTTCCCACAAGTTTCTCCAACATTGGAGACCGTTTATTCATGGTTCGTTGGAGTGGATCGGATTTCTGATTCATGTACTTCGAACTTGTTATCTCCGTGAAGGATTTTGCGACTCTCCATGATGTTCGACATACTCGATACCCTTCATGTGAAGGGATTGAGTATAAAATTCGAATAATATTTTGGTGTCTTGGTCGGCGGATATGGGACCTGGAAAATCATGTCTACGACGAGTCGGAGATGAAAATACACTCTTTTTGTTGTTGTTGTATGGTGATATTCGTATAATCGTTGAAAATTGGCAGTCGGAAAGTTTATTTCTTTCGACAGAATCAGTATATTGGGTTCTTAATCAAAGAATATTTATAAATCTAACTCGGAAGTTGGCCGATGTAATACAACTAGGAGAATTGGTGTTTGGTAGTTTCACCGAATGGGTGATAGCCAAAGATGAAGATCACATCAGATCGAATGCGAATATTTGGAAGGAAAATAACAGAATTATTATTTTGTTAGGGAGTAAGATTTTTTGGAGAAAAGCATAGTTAAAAGTAACTTTTTTGTTTTTCAAAATTTTAATTATGTAATTAGTTGTAATTTTCTTGTTTTTCGTATGTATTATGTGATCTTGAATTTTATATAAATAAAAAGATAGATGTTGAAAAACAAAAAAAAGAAGAAGGTTGCGAGATCCCAATTCCCAATTCCATATGTCGCACACTTTGAGGAGAATATATGTTTTCTTTGGTTACTTAATATAAACTTTGGATTCTTTGAAATTCATAAACAGTGAGTAGTGTTGTTGATTTAATTCATGCATCTGCAAGAACTAGGAGATTGATGATTAATGTTTCATTGTTTTTGCTGTGTTCAATCTTTTACACTGACTGGCTTTTGAGTACCGGTTCTGCCCCGATCAAAATGAATGATACTACTCGTGCAAAGATCGTCAAATGCAAGGAATCTTTGTGGAAACTCTTGTATTATGCTAGTTGTGACATATTCGGTTCTCAATATCGTTTACCACGAGCCCTGGGCCAGAGATATAAAACTCTACTTTGACGGTTGGCCAAATCAAGAGTTGAAGTGAGTAATCAAATCCACATTTCATTCTCTCTAGTCACTTTTGCTACTTGCCTTGAACTTCTTGATTTGTATGCAATGTGGCCGTGGAACTCATTTCTTCGACTTGCTGGATAAGACGGTCATTTCATGGCATAGTTCCCTGGACATGCAATATCATGGTGAAAAAGCGAAGAATCTACTTTGTTCTTTTTTTTTTTTTGGTAGGCTTTCGATAAAGCTTTACTATATGTGCTTGCTGTTGCTGCGTTGCTTGCATGGGAGACCAGAAGAAAGGATTTTGCTGTTATGATGTCTCACCATGTAATTACAATCATCCTGATTAGCTACTCCTACTTAACGAGGTAATTTGACGTTGATTCATCTATTTGCACCAGTCCATGTTTCGTTGAGATAATGTAAAGAGTTAATATTTATCTTTAGTACCATAGTATAATGCTGTAGTAGAACCTAGATTTTGAAAGGATGTGCTAAGTAACATATCCATTGTAAAAGAGCTTTTACTCATCAATAATTCAGCCATTTGTTTTCTTGTTAAACGCTGGTTATGTTACTGTCTGACAAGGTTCGACTTTTGACTGAGATGTTTATTTTTATTGAGCTGTTGAGAAAGCAACCTAAAAAGATTAAAAGGCTATAGGGAAATTTTGTTTTCTTATGCAGTTTTTTTCCGAACAATCGTCTTAGCCCTTCATGATGCAAGTGACGTGTTTATGGAAACTGCTAAAAATTTCAACTACTCTGAAAAAGAATTTGGAGCAAGTGTGTGTGTTTGCACTATTTGCTATCTCTTGGCTATTGCTACGGCTAATCGGGTCATAATCTGGTATTAACCCGGTTAAAAATCTTTTTAATGGTTAAGTGATAATTTGTAAACAGTAAACTAATTAAAATCGTAGATGTGGGTAAATATGTTTTGAACTTTAATTTGGTGGGTAAATAAGTTTTGAACTTTTAATTGGGGATATATGTCTCAAAATATTACTCACATACTGTATGCATCCCCCATCTTTTTTGTATTTTACTCCACTGATTTCTGCAAATGCGTGTTTGAGTCAGAAATATCGACTTGCAAAGCATCTGCCAGATTCGTCTTCTGAAGGTAGGTGGACACTGATTTCCTTCATTTTTCTCATGCTCCCAGTTGCTTATTTGCCTGAAATTGGTATTCATAAATTTTCAGGGAAGAAAACTGATAAGAAAGAATCTGGAGATGTGCTATCTGGGTTGGATGGTTCATCGTACGTTAAATTTTCTTTGTTTGAGTTGATTTGTGATGCTACTACATGGTGCTTCAGATTAAGTGATCAGAAAGATCTTCATGTGACTTTTCGATTACAGGGGAATGCAGATAACTGAAGCCCTCAAGTTGCAGATGGAAGTTCAGAAACGATTGCACGAGCAACTAGAAGTATGCTTCACCATCACCATGCTTCTTAATTAATCAGATTTTCAGTTGGTTCTGCGTCAAATATGACATTCTTTGATGTTTTAAGGTGCAAAGACAGCTGCAACTACGGATAGAAGCACAAGGGAAGTACTTGAAAAAGATAATTGAAGAGCAACAGCGACTCAGTGGAGTCCTTGGCGAACCCTCTGCCCCAGTAACAGGCGAATCTGATCCCGCAACCCCTGCCCCAACATCTGAGTCTCCCCTACAAGATAAGTCTGGCAAGGAATGCGGACCAGACAAGAGCCTATCAGTTGAGGAGTCTCTTTCATCTTACCGAGAGCCTTTGACACCAGACTCGGGGTGTAACATTGGGTCTCCGGATGAGAGCGCTGGAGAAGAGAGATCATCAAAGAAGCTTAGATTGGTGAGAGGTGCAGCTGGTTATACACTTGATATGGTAGTGGCGCACCCAATACTAAAATCATGCTTGAATGCTTCTTACCATCAGTCAGACCATGCTCTCGCCTTTGACCATCCATCTACATCACTGCTTGGGGCTGAAGATCGATTGGACAAGGTTTCAGGAGATAATCTATGAGTTGTATCAGGTGGCATCTGTAGTTGAGTGTATCACATGTAGTGTTTGTCTATCCTTATTCCTATTAGTTAGGAGTTTCCTCTAGTGGGGTGTGATCACAATTCTCTGATTCTAGACACTGTTACGAGCATGAACAATGAATATATGTTTTATTACCCTTGTTATGACTTATCATACCCCATTTGGTATAATGGTAATTAGAGTAGTCTGGACACATGTACTTAAAAAATTAATTACATAACAGGACAGGAGACAAAAGGGACCAACTTCACACAATAGAACAAACACTCTCATAATCAAATGTTTCTTTTAACCAAGAAGGACAACCTACTGCGACAAATTATATTATACTATTAGTTATGAACTTATGAAGAGGTAAATAAACAAATTAATAAGAGAAGCAAATGCTATAAGCAGGCAAGTCAGAAAGCTGAGAATGTGGCAGGTGTAAGGCTGATGTGTATAGAACCAGAGAACTGGTATGAACAACAACACATAATGGACCAGAGAACGTAGTTTATGTATCAGTACCAAGAATATTAACAGTCAATAGAGAGAATCAGTACTAAGAATATTAACAGGACTTTTCAGTCAACCGATACATCGAAAAACAATCAAGTTTATCATCAGAATTAACCATTTTCTTGAACTTCAGCTGGATCCTGCACGTTTGAATTGGACCTCTTGATTCTGGTGAATATGCATTTCAGACTATGGACAATGATCTTGCACTGAAAATATACATTAAAGTGAAGGTTACCCCCAAAGTCCTTGCTGCCTTTGCAGAAAGAAAGGAGTTTGACAAAAAATTAATATAGTCGAAGCAGGTCAATGGCATGAATTCTCAGTTATTACTAGAAATTATCTTTGGTTCTGTAGATACTGAGATTGTTGTTGCTTTTTAGGCTGGGTACACGCCTGACTACTTATTTCTCCTGAAAACCATTCTTCCAACAGATCCTCAGGTGAGTGGAATTAATCTTTGGAGAACCCATATAGGAGCCTAAATTTAGAAAACTATTTTGTTGGACACGGGTTTTCACTCTCCCAAGAAATGGACCAGGCCCAGAGCGTTTTCAGCCCAGGTTTACAGTGGCACAGATAAAATCCGGTCCATTCAGATTATGGCCCAAATTCAAAAACTAAAATCTAACTAGAAGAAGTAATTAGATTGGAAAACCATAGTTACTATTCAACCATGGTTGCCCACCGACATTTAGCTATAAATAGGGGATAAACCTTATGGTTGAGAGATTAATTTCTCTTCTCATCGGAGCATAAGAGACCCAAAATGACGAGTTTAGGTCTCTAACTCCTGAGCAAGAATCCGGTCCGACCAGTAAAGAAACCACGCGATAAGCCCGACAGAAACGTCCGACCTCATATCTTTAGCTCGGCAAAACGCGTCCGACCTCGTTTTACCAGTTCGGCAAAGAGATCCCGATCTCATCTATTTAATTTCACATTGTTTCATAGTTCCATACTTTACGGCCCCGCGCTGTTTTCTCAATCTTGTATTTCCGATCTGAAATCAAATACAACGAGAATCTCCGAACTCCTTCTTTTACAAATACCGAACTAACAGTTCAACAATTGGCGCGTTAGGAAGGGGGTTGCTGAGATTTCTCTCACGCAAAAGATTCAGTTCGGGAATGGAAAGCTCACAACCACAGAACGACAACATGGTCATTCAGGGAGAAGTCAATGCGGCAATACAAGAGCAGCACGTTATCACGTCCCAAGGCGAGACCAATACAGAGGTCCTCGCTCCAATAAAGCCGATCCAACCGGACCAAGAGCAATATTGATAACAGACGAACAAGTCAACTTTGCAACCGCGTTCAACGCTCTGCTACAATGACTTGATCGACAAGATGAAATGACCCGAACAACGAACGAGAGACTCGAAGCTCTAGCTTCAGCCCAGACCATCTGCCGTGGTCAGTTGGATAATATAAACAACAGATCAACCAACGAGTCTCCACAACATCAACGAAGCTCCTCTCCCTTCATCATAGAAAGACCGGCCCGTCCAGACATCTCGAACATGACTGCCGACATAACAACAGGTAATCCCACAAGGGGACAGGCCGCACAATGACTCATGTTACGACATACCGATCTCGCCACCGAACAATACTCCGAGATCGAGGAATGAAAGCAACGCTCAAAGATATGAGCTCTAAAGTTCACCGAGCTCTCAGCTCCGCTCCCAAGATCGATCGCATACTAGAAGAAACACAGAAAACCCTGTTCACAGCTCGGATCACCGCGGTCCCGGTCAAGAATACAGGAAAATTGAAGATACCGACCTATGAAGCAGGTACGGACCCGAGGGCGCATATAACAGCATTTACCATCGCAATGGGTTTGGCGCAATTCTCTCCGAACGAAAAAGATGCCGGATACTATCAACTATTTGTCGAACATCTCGGCGGAGCAGCACTCAACTGGTTTTCACGCCTTGAACCGTACTCGATAGACAGTTTTCAACAGCTATCCACGACATTCCTCAAGCATTACTCAATGTACATGCAGAAAGGGGAGTCAGATGCCGACCTCTGGGCTCTAGCCCAAGGACAGAAGGAATCCCTTTGAGCCTATATGGATCGGTTCAAGACGATACTCTCGAAAGTCACCATTCCAGACGGATCCGCTCTAGCCGCACTAAGAAACAGGCTCTGGCACGACTCAAAATTCAGGGATGACCTATTGATTAATGAGGCCTCAAACCTGGAAGATGCAATGCACCGAGTGACCTGGTATATTGTGTTAGAAGAAGACCGAGTGGTCAACCTAAAAAAATACTCTCCGGCCAAGCCACCTACGCCAAAGGAAAAACCAAAGGACGATTATCATGAGCCGCGACAACACTATGACAAAGATTACAAGGAAGACCAGAACAAAAAAGCCCTCCTTGTACTACGTCGGCAACGCACAGTCCGCCCAAAGATCCAAGTATAATTACATCCGGGGTGACGATACCAAAGACGTAAAGGATACGAAATCATTCTGCGATTACCATCAGCGACCAAGACACTCCACCACCCAGTGTCGACAATTAAAAGACCACCTATTAGCCAAATACTAAAGCGGGGAGGTAAAGATCGAAGGACCGGGCCAAAAAGAGGACGAAAAATATCAGTCCGATAAAAACCATAATAACTATGAACAAAGGCCCGGACAAGGTGGAAACGACACAGATCCCCCAAAGTGCTCGCACGACAATCGACCTAGCCCGAACACCCCACCAGCATCAAGACGAAGAATTAATATGATCATGGGAGGTTTCCTGACTGGAGGAGATTCTGTACGATCAATAAAACAATACGAGAAACAGGCCGTCACCAGTCAAAGATGCTTGGAGAGGGCAGAAATCGACATGCCGATCATATTTGGAGAAACCGACACAAAGAATATTGCTGTGCCGCACAACGACCCGCTGGTGGTTGAACTAAAAGTTGAAGATTGCGACGTGACTAGAGTCTTGATCGACACAGGGAGCTCAGTCGACCTAATCTATCTAGAGACACTAAGGAAGATGAAAATACCTAACGATAAGATCAAGTCGAACGCGAAACCACTCACCGACTTTGACGGACAGACCACGAATGTGTTTCATCACCGAGCAGAGGTTGCAAAAAATGAATCTGCACATCAGCCAACCAAATGAAGATGGGATAGCCAAACGAAGCGAAAGATCGGTCACAATGGTAAACTTCGATAGCAATAGGTCGAAGAGGTGCGTTGGCATTGGAACCGAACTGGACGAGGTCTTAAAAAATGAGCTTGTTTGATTCCTACGTGAGAACGTATCTACCTTCGCGTGGTCAATGGATGACATGAAGGGCATCGACCCTAAGATAACATGCCATGAGTTGAACGTGGATCCGACCTATAAATCGATCAAGCAAAAAAGGAGAAAGCACGGTCCGGAGCTGGCTCAAGCCATAAACGAGGAGATCGCAAAACTCCAGTAGGCGGGATCAATCTCCGAAGTCAAATAACCGAATGGTTAGCCAACCCTGTGGTCGGGAAAAAGAAAAACGAAAAATGGAGGATATGCGTGGACTTCACCGATCTCAACAAGGCATGCCCAAAGGACAACTACCCTTTCCCCCATATCAACCGTTTCGTCGAAGCTACTGCAGGAAATGAGCTCCTCACCTTTATGGACGCGTTCTCCGGCTATAATAAAATCATGATGCATTCCGACGACCGAGAGAAGACCGTATTTATAACAGATCGGGGGACATACTATTATAAAGTAATGCCTTTCGGACTAAAAAATGTCGGAGCAACCTACCAGCGCTTGGTCAACAAGATGTTCACCGAATAGCTCGGCGACACAATGGAAGTATACATCGACGACATGCTCGTCAAGTCGCTGAAAGCCGAAGACCACATAAATCACCTTAGAACCTGTTTTGAGATTTTAAACCAATACAGGATGAAGTTGAACCCAGCAAAATGCACCTTTGTGGTCACATCTGGGGAATTCCTGGGATACATCATCACCCAGCACAGAATTGAAACAAATCTCAAGTAGATTGCTGCCATCGCCGATCTCCCCTCGCCGAAGAGCAAAAGAGAAGTACAAAGGTTAATGCGATGAATCGCCGCCTTCAATCGCTTTATCTCGAGGTCAACTGACAAGTGCCTCCCGTTCTATCAATTTCTCCACGATAACAGGAAGTTTGAGTGGGACGCCAAGTGCGAAGACGCGTTCCGACAATTAAAAGAATATCTGACAACGCTGCCGATCCTGTCAAAACCGGAGAACGGAGAAACACTGTACCTTTATGTATCAGTTTCCAGTGCGGCGGTCATTGGGTATTGGTCCGCGAAGATCGAGGAGACCAAAAACCTGTCTTCTATGTAAGCAAATCTCTCGATGACGTGGAAGGTCGGTACCCAACGATAGAAAAGCTCGCCCTCGCCGTGGTCATGTCTGCCCGGAAACTATGACCATATTTTCAATCTCATACCATCGCGGTGATGACAACCCAACCATTACAAACAGTCCTCCACAGTCCAAGCCAGTCCGGACGAATGATGAAATGGGACAAACAGTCCTCCACAGTCCAAGCCAGTCCGGACGAATGATGAAATGGGCTGTAGAACTCAGCGAGTACGACATAGAGTTCATTAACCGTACAAGTGTCAAGTCTCAAGTCATAGCAGACTTCATCGTTGAGCTTCCAGTCGATGTCGTTGAGAATGACCCCACCACAAAAGAGTGGATTCTCCATGCAGACGGTTCCTAATCCCGTCGTGGATCCGGCGTTGGAATCCGATTGGAATCTCCGACGGGAGAAATTTTGGAACAATCATTCCGACTAGAATTCAAAGCCTCCAACAACGAGGCAGAATACGAAGCACTCATAGCCGGACTCAAGCTTGCCAAGGAGATCGATGTCAAACAAATCCACGTGTACTGCGATTCGCAGCTCGTAACAAAGCAATTTCATGGCGAATATAATGCGAAAAACGAACGAATGGAGGCATACCTCGACCTCGTTCAGACCCTCACTAAAGAGTTCATAAGCTTTCAAATTACAAATATACCCCGCAACGATAACACCGCGGCCGACGCACTTGCCGGCCTAGCATCTGCATCCGACACCGACCTACGTCGCATAATCCCCGTCGAAACAATTGCAAATCCAAGTATCGAACTATGACAAGGAGTGTGCCATATTGTCGAACTCGATGATGAAGAGACATATGATTCCGAGCAACACAGCCCCCTTAATGCGCCGACCTCATCGCAACGACCCGCCACAACAGATTGGAGGCATGAGATAAGGATGTACCTCGCAGATGGGGATCTCCCAAGCGACAAATGGGCGGTACGGAGGCTTAGAAGTCGCAGCGTATATTACACCCTCATTAAGGATAGACTTTTTCGATGAAGCGCGACTGGAGCCCTGCTTAACTAGCTCGCCGGAGATGAAACCGAACGCATAATAGTCGAATCGCATGAGGGCGAAAGTGGTAATCATTCCGGCAGCCTAGCGCTAGCCATGAAGATCCGCAAGCTCGGTTTCTACTGGCCGACGTTAGTAAAAGATTGCGTCCAGTATGCCAAAAGCTTTGAAAAATGCCGAAGGCATGGACCCATGATCCTTACACCAATCGAGCCATTGACAACGGCAACCGCTCTATATCCGTTCATGCGCTGGGCGATGGATACCGTCGGACTGTTCCCTAGATCCCAACAAAAGCATTTTATCCTGGTCGTAACGGACAATTTAACCAAATGGGTTTAAGCTGAATCGTTCGCCAGGATACAGGCCACCGATGTGAAAAACTTCGTCTGAAAATTTATCATCTGTCGTTGTTGGGGTTAATATTCACCCACTTGAAGTTAACAGTTCAGGACAAACGGATCGGGTGTCACGACCCATGATGGAGAAGGTCAGGTCGTGTACCATGATCCATGACATGACAACCGGATCGGGTGTCACGACCCATGATAAAAAAGGTTGGGTCGTGTACCCCGATCCATGACAAGACAAACGGATCGGGCGTCACGACCCACGGTAGAGAAGGTTGGGTCGTGCATCCCGATCCATGACGAGACAAACGGATCGGGTGCCATGACCCTTGGTGGAGAATGTTGGGTCGTGTACCCCAATCCATGACATAACAAACGGATTGGGTGTCACGACCCATGGTGGAGAAGGTTGGGTCGTGTACCCCGATCCATGACAAGACAAACGGATTGGGCGTCACGACCCATGGTGGAGAAGGTTGGGTCGTGCATCCCGATCCATGACGAGACAAACGGATCGGGTGCCATGACCCATGGTGGAGAAGGTTGGGTCGTGTACTCCGATCGATGACAAGACAAACGGATCGGGCGTCACGACCCATGGTGGAGAAGGTTGGGTCGTGCATCCCGATCCATGACGAGACAAACGGATCGGATGCCATGACCCATAGTGGAGAAGGCTGGGTCGTGTGCCCCGATCCATGACATGACAAACGGATCGGGTGTCACGGCCCATGGTGGAGAAGGTTGGGTCTTGTACCCCGATCCATGACAAGACAAACGGATCGGGAGTCATGACCCATGGTGAGGAAGATTGGGTCGTCACGACCTTTAACAAAGCTAGTGGATCGGGATCAAGGCAAGTGAATCATTTTCATCATCCGTCACCACCCGAGCCATTTGATGGTGTCACCCGAGCTGTTTGGATGGTGTCACCCGAGCTGTTTGGATGGTGTCACCCGAGCTGTTTGGATGGTGTCACCCAAGCCATTTGGATGGCATCACCCGAACCATGAACCATGGTGCCACCAGAGCTCATCAGCAACCACCTTCCGAGCTAAAGCCCAAGGACAAGAAGATGGGCCGAGCCGAGCAAATGAACGGATGGGCCAAGATAATGAACCCATGAATCAAAGCCCACGGTGGTGGCAGGCTTTGCTAAAAGGAAATCCCGATAAATTAGGAAATCTTCCTGATCCCTTTAATGGTCGCACTAGTCGACTTAAACTTGTATATATACTCATGAATACCCTCTGAAAAGGGGATCCGCAATTTACCTAGCAAAACTCTGTACTTTTGCTCTCATACAGAAAGCTTTCTAAACAGCTTAATAAAATACCATATTTGGATCTCTATTTGTGTTTTTGGTGGTTTTTACTCAGAAGTTTCGGATCTCCCTAAAAAACGTGACGAATTTAATTGGCGTGGATTTACACTCCCACAATTTGGCGCTAGAAGGAGGGGGGAAATTTTCTTACTCAAAAGAACCACCACAAAACGGATCCGAAGACGATGGCCAACGACAGAGACGATAACACCGCCGAAGCCAGAAACACCGGCGTAGAGGACGAGACGAACCAATCCAAGGACGCTGGAGAGACTTCGACAATGCTTACGGAGATGAAAGCAATGCTGGAGACACTGCTCAAAAAGGCGGAAGAGCAAGATAAGATGAACAGCACTATGACGGGTGAGCTGAAGGCCCTGGTGACGGCGAGTCGAACCCGAGGCGTGGGATCGAGTCTGGATCCAGCGAGACGAGTCGGAAGACATCTCAACCCAACAGCCCTGGATTTCTCAACCCCGCTCAACCCGCTGCGAACCCGTGGAAGATTGCCACCACTGTGGGAGTCGAAACTCGCACAACTAAATTTTGTAAGGGAAATTTAGGGATTCGACAAACTTCTCTGAAAAGAAACCAAGAACAGAGATCCAAAGATGGTTTTTATTATCTCAGCTGTTAAGAAACCTGTTGTAGAGAATAACAAGTGTTTGCTAGGTCAATTTGCGGATCCTCTTTTCCAAGAGGTACATTGTCTATTTATACACAAATAAGTCGGTTAGGCATTTTCCTAAATGATAAAGGAAAACTTCCTTATTTTTCGGGATTTCCTTTTAGCAAAGCATGCTACCGCCATAGGCTTTGATTCATGGACTCGTTGTCTCGGTCCAACAAGATATTGGTCTTGTTGTTTTGTTGGGTCACCGGCGGTCTGGCTCGTTGCTTGTCTCGCCTGTTTGGCTAGTTTGGCTCGTCGCCGTTATCTTGACATGCCACCAAAGATCTGGTTCGTTACCTCGGCATCTTTCTCATAGGTTTTTCTCCTTGATGCCGAGACAAAGATCTGGTTCGCCAACATGTCGGCTCGTCACCGTTTGTTAGTTCACCAACATGTTGGCTCGTTGTGGGAGTCGAAATCAACACAATTAGAATTTGTCGGAGGTTTGTTAAGGGGGATGAAATTTCTGCGGATGAACCACGAACGGAGAGATCCAAAGATGGTTTTTATTAAGCTGTGTCGAAAAGCTTTCGTACAAGAGTTTGAGAGCAAAAAAGTCTAGGGTTTTTTGCTAAGTAAATTGCGGATCCCTTTTTCAAAGGATGTACATAGATATATATACTAGTTTGAGTCGGCCAGGTCAATCCTAAAGAGATAAGGAAAACTTCCTAATCCTTTGGGATTTCCTTTTTAGCGAAGTCGGCTTGACTTCGTGGGCCTCTGTATCGTTGTAGGCCGAAGATGGGCTTGTTGTCTTCGTATAGAAATGACTTCGGCCGCGTCGTCTTCTGGCTTCGTGTAGACTTGATTTCGGCCAGACAGTTTCGTATGGAAATGACTTCGGCCGGACAGCTCCGTATGGGAATGACTTCGGCCAGGATCGTCTTCGGCAACTCTGACTTCGGCCAGACAGCTCCGTATAGATTTGACTTCGGCAAGACAGTTTCGTATGGAAATGACTTCGGCCACCTCGTCTTCTGGCTTCGTATAGACTTGACTTCGGCCAGGCAACTTCGTATAGATTTCACTTCGGCAAGACAGTTTCGTATAGAAATGACTTCGGCCAGGCAACTTCATATAGATTTCACTTCGGCAAGACAGTTTCGTATAGAAATGACTTCGGCCAGGCAACTTCGTATAGATTTGACTTCGCCAAGACAGTTTCGTATGGTTTTGACTTCGGCCAGAAAGTTTCGTATGGTTTTCACTTCGGCAAGGCAGTTCGGCCGAAGTGGACTGCTTGGCCGAAGTGGACTGCTTGGCCGAAGTGGACTGCTTGGCCGAAGTGGACTGCTTGGCCGAAGTGGACAGCTTGGCCGAAGTGGACAGTTTGGCCGAAGTGGCCTGCTTGGCCGAAGTGGCCTGCTTGGCCGAAGTGGCCAGCTTGGCCGAAGTGGACTTCTTGGCCGAAGTGGACTGCTTGGCCGAAGTGGCCAGCTTGGCCGAAGTGGCCAGCTTGGCCGAAGTGGCCTGCTTGGCCGAAGTGGCCAGCTTGGCCGAAGTGGCCTGCTTGGCCGAAGTGGCCAGCTTGGCCGAAGTGGACTGCTTGGCCGAAGTGGCCTGCTTGGCCGAAGTGGCCAGCTTGGCCGAAGTGGCCAGCTTGGCCGAAGTGGCCAGCTTGGCCGAAGTGGCCAGCTTGGCCGAAGTGGCCAGCTTGGCCGAAGTGGCCGAAGACCGCGGGTTGTTTGCCGAAGTCTCCGTGGGTCATGGCCGAAGACCGCGGGTCATGGCCGAAGACCGTGGGTCATGGCCGAAGTCTCCGTGGGTCATGGCCGAAGACCGCGGGTCACGGCCGAAGTCTCCGTGGGTCATGGCCGATGACCGCGGGTTGATTGCCGAAGACCATGGGTCATGGCCGAAGTCTCCGTGGGTCATGGCCGAAGACCGCGGGTCATGGCCGAAGACCTTTGGTCATGGCCGATGACCGCGAGTTGTTTGCCGAAGTCTCCGTGGGTCATGGCCGAAGACCGCGGGTCATGGCCGAAGACCGTGGGTCATGGCCGAAGTCTTTGTGGGTCATGGCCGAAGACTGCGGGTCATGGCCGAAGACCGCGGGTCATGGCCGAAGACCATGGGTCATGGCCGAAGTCTCCGTGGGTCATGGCCGAAGTCTCCGTGGGTCATGGCCGAAGACCGCGGGTCACGGCCGAAGTCTCCGTGGGTCATGGTCGAAGCCAGGCTTGCCGAAGCCAGGCTGTGCCGAAACCAGGCTGTGCCGAAGCCAGGCTGTGCCGAAGTGGAGACTTGCCGAAGCCAGGGCCGTGCCGAAGTGGAGGCTTGCCGAAGCCAGGCTTGCCGAAGCCAGGCTGTGCCGAAGCCAGGCTTGCCGAAGCCAGGCGGTGCCGAAGCCAGGTTGTGCCGAAGTGGAGACTTGCCGAAGCCAGGGCCATGCCGAAGTAGAGGCTTGCCGAAGCCAGGTTGTGCCGAAGTGGAGACTTGCCGAAGCCAGGGCCATGCCGAAGTAGAGGCTTGCCGAAGCCAGGCTGTGCCGAAGCCAGGCTTGCCGAAGCCAGGCTTGCCGAAGCCAGGCTTGCCGAAGCCAGGCTGTTCCGAAGCCAGGCTTGCCGAAGCCAGGCTGTTCCGAAGCCAGGCTTGCCGAAGCCAGGCTGTTCCGAAGCCAGGCTTGCCGAAGTGAGCTAGGCTTGCCGAAGTCTCCTTTGCCGAAATGGCTAGGTTTGCCGAAGTCCCCCTTTGCTGAAGTGGCTAGGCTTGCCGAAGTCTCCAGCGCCGAAGTCTCCCTTGCCGAAGTCTCCAACGCCGAAGCGGCTAAGCCTGCCGAAGTGGCTAGGCTTTCCAGTGCCGAAGTCCTCCTTGCCGAAGTCTCCAGTGCCGAAGTGGCTATGCTTGCCGAAGTCTCCTTTGCCGAAATGGCTAGGCTTTCCAATGCCGAAGTCCTCCTTGCCGAAGTCTCCAGTGCCGAAGTGGCTATGCTTGCCGAAGTCTCCTTTGCCGAAATGGCTAGGCTTGCCGAAGTCTCCTTTGTCGAAGCCAGCTAGGCCTGCCGAAGTCTCTTCTGCCGAAGCCTCCATGCCGAAGCGACGCTTCCTTCAAGGTTTGCCTAAGTGGAGACAAGACTTGCCTAAGTGGAGACAAAACTTGCCTAAGCCTCTTTCTTTGCCGAAATGAAGCTTCCTTGGCCGAAACTGGAGCTGCTTTGGCTAGAATGGCCTCTCTTGTGCCTAAGTGGGCTTGCACAGGAATGACTTAGGCGTAATTCCGGCCTTGTCCGATTCTTCGTATCTTCACACTTAGCCATGTTCTCATTGATCACAGCTGGGTGGGTTTTGAACCCAACAGTTAGCCCCCCAGCTCGGTAGTCTCAGTGATGATGGTGCCGAGGTAGAAGAAGTCCGAGCTGGGATCAATGTGCCGCGTCTTATAGGTACGAACTGAGCTGATGTGACACTGAGTCCGTTGTTCTTGAAATCTGCCAGGCTCTCTGTCTTCAGACTGATAATCCTTTTTTCCAGTAGAAATTTCTTCACTCAACTGTGTTCTGGCACAGCTTCCAATGTATGATGACATCATCTTTTGCTTTATGAGCCTATATATGCTCCCCTTCTCCTCACTTCCTCTTCACTTCTTCACTTCTCAAAAATCTCAAGGTAACTTCTCTCCTCCCTTCTCTCTCCCTCTCTTGAAGATTTTTTTTTTAGGTTGTTTTGTTGTTTTTTTTTTTTGTCTCTGAGATTGTTTTCGGCCGAAGTCTTCTCTGTCGAAGTAGTCTTTTGCCGAGGTGGTGCTCAGCCGAAATCCTTTTTCGCCGAAGCAATTTCCTTTGCTGGGCGAAATGGAGAGTCCTTTTAATGTTAAAATCGAGATGGAGAATTGGAGTTCCGATTGTGCTATGATGAAGCAAGACGCGAGCCTTCGGGCGTGTTCTTCAACACGGCGAGTTTCTAAGGGCACATATAAGCATGAGGCGCCTGATCCACCAGGATCTACTCTATCCACTGCTGAGTCTTTGGAGACCCTTAGGCATCGTTTCAACATTTCCGAAGAAATTGACTTCATCCTTCCATTGCCATCGGATCGGACCAGTGAGCCCCCAAAAGGGGTTTTCACCTTGTACGAGAGTTGTTTCTACATGTGCTTCATATGGTTCCCAATACCGGGGGTCATCCTTGGGTATCTGTGGAAACATAGGCTGGCTCTGGCGCAAATAACTCCGCGGGGAATTCGACACTTGGTTGGGATCGTGGTCCGCAGCTTCGAGTGTGGCGAAGAAATCACCGTGGATCACTTGTTGAACCTGCTATCCTTCCGCACATTTCTTTTGCCTTGTGGCTTTGGCTTTGGTTGTGTCGTTTCTTTGTTGTCGAAACTTGTTGCTTGAATTGTAGTTTTTATCCAAGGTGGACTGATCGGTTTTGCTGCAGTTTGTGTTGGCGTTAATACCGACGATTCGTTTGTTTCGTTTGGAATGATTACGTCAGTGCAAGCATATTTGCTTTGATTATGAGCATAAGTGTTTTGACCAACGATTTGTCTGTTGGGTTTTCGGATGAACATTTCGGTTTACCGTTACGCTACCGTAAGCATATCCGCTCCGACAATGGACACGTAGTACTGTTGCGACCAACGATTCGTTGTTGGGTTTAGGATGAACATTTCGATTTACGGTTACGCTACCGTAAGCATATCCGCTCCGACAATGGACATGTAGTACTGTCAGGACCAACGATTTGGTTGTTGGATTTTAAGATGAACATTTCAGTTTTACGGGTATGCTATCATAAGCATATCCGCTCCGACAATGGACACAGTTATTTATATAGCGCGCGCTTTTAATCCGCTAGGATGTAGTAGTTATATCCGCGAAGGATGTAGTAGTTCGTTGCTGTGGCCAGCAGCAGCGAGGGTGAAGAGAGATGCCTGTTTTAGTTAGGACTTTAAGTGATTCGTGAAAAGTGCGTATGTGTGCCTGTTTCCGTTAAGGCTGTAGTAACTCGTGGAGGGCGTGATATGACGAAAATTGCTTCGAGAAGCGTGGATTAAGTAGACGCGGAGTTTGTTACAAAGGTGGGAGTATACGAGTATACGTACCCACTCCCCCCCTTTTTTTTAGGAGGGGGCAGCTGAACCCATCCGAAGATGAGCTGCCTACGTACCCTTTGCAGGGATCAAGCCGCCACGTAGTTCATTTGAAGTATCCTAAGAATAGTACTTCTTGAGGTGCATTGCGTTCCACGATCTTGGTATTGGAATGTCAGACATGTTGGCGAGTTCGTACACGTCGGGTCGGACTACCTTCGTGATTTTGTAAGGTCCTTCCCAGTTTGCTCCGAGTTTGCCGGCGTTCTGCTCCGCAGTATTCTGGAAAACTTTCCGTAGGACCAGGTCTCCTTCGTAGAACGGTCGATTTCGGACGTGAGAGTTGTAGTATTTTGCCGCTGCGTTCTGGTAATTCTGAATTCTGATCAAGGCTTGATTCCGTCTTTCGTCGATCAAGTCCAACTCATCAAGCATCAACAAGTGATTGAGTCTTTCCTGTTCTGGGAGTAGTCTTCGGCGGACTCCAGGAAAATTTATCTCAGGTGGAATGACGCATTCTGTCCCATAGACGAGAGCAAACGGAGTTTTGTTAGTTGCTCATCGCGGTGTCGTTCTATGGGACCACAATACACCTTCTAGTTCGTCGGCCCACCGGCCTTTCTTCTGGTCGAGACGTTTCTTGAGACCGTCGAGAATCGTTTTGTTTACAGCTTCGCCTGGCCGTTGCCTTGTATTGTGGATTTGCTTAGCCGGATCTTCCACTTTGCGCAGAAAGCTTCGAACCTTGTGGAAATGAACTGTGATCCATTATCGGTGACGATCTTGTATGGGACTCCATGTCGGCATATGATGTTCCTCCATACGAAACTTTCGACTTGTGCATCCTTGATGCTGGCATACGAATCTGCCTCCACCCACTTTGAAAAATAGTCTGTCAGGACCAGTAAGAATCGTTTCTGCTTTGACGGATGCAAAGGTCCAATGATGTCCATGGACCAGCGCATGAAAGGATAGGGCGATGATATTGAAGACAGCATCTCGGTTGGCGGATGAATCATTGGTGCGTGACGTTGACACTTCTCGCACCTGGACGAGTATTTCTCGCAGTCGTGTATCATGCTGGGCCAGTAATAGCCGTGTCGTTTGATTTTTATTGCCAAGGCTCGGTGTAACGCCCGTGTTCGGGGAAATGGACCTTAGGATGATTTGACCGATCATTGGGTCATGATGGATCCGAACGGTTTAGGCAGTTTTGGCCGAGGTAAGTGATAAACTGGGTTGGGACAGTTTTATTCTGAGCTGGGCGGATTATTCAAAGTACGTGGTCAGTCTGGATAGTCCGGATGGGACAGTACGCGGTCAGTCTGGATGGGACGGTACGCGATGGGACTGACTGATCCGAACTGGATCGAATGGGAAAATATTCTAAGTGTTGGGTCAAAAACGCGGGTTGACTTATGTTGACTTTGTGTTGACTTTAGTTGACTTGACTAAGGGAATATTCTGCAGCATATTCTGAGGCGGCTGGGAACAGTAAAAAAAAGCCTATTTAAGCACCAGACTTGCCCATTGACTTCCTTTTTCACGCTCAAGAAACGCAGAAAAATACTTAGAGAGAATTCTGAGAGTTGGTTCAAGTCCGCCGGTTCATGCGTGGGTTGAGACTAGACCTGAAAAATGGTTGCTGTGTCCGCAACTATGCTACGGTTGCTGAACTAGTAGAGAAGGCTTCGATCTTAGAAGCAGGCTTTGCCGAAGAAAAGATGCTTAAGGGTGGGGCATCACAGACTGCAACTCGACCGCAAGGTCAGAATAATGCTGGACAGAACAAGAAAAAGTGGGAAAAGAATGTTTCCACGGAAAAGTCACCTGCTAAGCGCAGTGTGTGTATGACATGTGGAAAGATGCATGTGGGCGAGTGTAGAACCGCATCAGGTGCTTGTCATCGCTGTGGAAGCATGACACACAAAGTCCGTGACTGCCCAGAAGAGGATCTAAGGATGAAGAACCCGGAGAAAAATGGTGTAACTCGGGTGTGCTACAACTGCAATGAACCTGGACATTTCAAGAGGGACTGTCCAAACTGGAGATGGCGCAGCAAGTGGCTGGTCAGCTGAAGCGGAGAAATGATGGACTGCCACCGCCAGCTAAGAGGCAAGAAGTAATGCCCAGACTGTACAATGCTACTATGGAAGGGAATACGGATCCAAGTACTTCCCGTTCGATCACTGGTGAGTCCTATCACTCACTTTTTAATTAAGAACTGCTTATTGCATGTTTTTGCTAGGCTCTTAGCATTCTAGGACGAATGTGTAGGGACCTTAAATATGGGTGGTGTGGCAACCCATGTTCTGTTTGATTATGGAGCAAGTCATTGCTTTGTAAGTTTAGGCATGATAGAAAAGGGTGGGTACCGTAAGGGACCCGCAGAACAGTTTGGTCTAGTGAGAATGGCTGGTGGCCAAGTCATGTTTACACAGGGAGTGGTCAAAAACATCTCAGTTTGGGTTGGAGATGTTGATATGCCAACTGATTTGATAATCTGTGAACTCAAGTCTTACGATGCCATCTTGGGAATGGACTGGCTTGGGAAGTTTAAAGCTCACTTAGACTGCCACCGAAGAAGGGTGCGGTTTGAGAGAAGTGATGGAAAGTTTCTGGAGTATCAAGGGATCAGGTCAACTTCAGGGAGTTTGATCGTCTCGGCAATCCAAGCAGAACGATTGATTGAGAAAGGATGTGAAGCTTATTTGGCTGCGATCACAACCACGGATCTTGGATCAAGTGGAGAAATTAAGGATATTCCGTTGGTACATGAATTTGAAGATGTGTTCCAAATGTTATCAGGGTTGCCTCCAGCTCGTTCAGATCCGTTCACGATTGAACTTGAGCCTGGTACAACTCCAATTTCGAAGGCACCTTACCGGATGGCACCGGCAGAGATGGCCGAATTAAAGAAGCAGTTAACCGAGTTGATGGATAAAGGATTCGTGAGACCCAGTACTTCACCGTGGGGTGCACCGGTGTTGTTTGTAAAGAAGAAAGATGGGAGTTTCAGACTGTGCATTGACTATCGTGGGCTTAACAGAGTAACCGTGAAGAATAAGTACCCTCTCCCGAGGATAGATGAGTTGTTGGACCAACTCAGAGGTGCTACTTGGTTCTCAAAAATTGATTTAGCTTCGGGCTATCATCAAATTCCGATAGAGGAGTCAGATATTCAGAAAACGGCTTTTCGGACAAGGTACGGGCATTATGAGTTCGTGGTTATGCCTTTTGGGTTGACTAATGCACCTGCTGCGTTCATGAAGCTCATGAATGGGGTATTCAGGGACTACTTGGATGAGTTTGTGATCATATTCATAGATGATATTCTGGTTTACTCGAAAAACCTGGAAGATCATGAAGTTCATTTGAGGACAGTCTTGGGTTGACTGAGGGAACATAAACTGTTTGCTAAACTCAGCAAGTGTAGCTTTTGGCAAAGGGAAATCGGATTCTTGGGTCATGTGGTCTCGGATAAGGGAGTGTCCGTTGACCCAGAAAAGATTAAGGCAATCGCGGATTGGCCTAGACCTGGAAATGCAACCGAGGTAAGAAGCTTTCTGGGATTAGCTGGGTATTACCGACGTTTTGTTAAGGGTTTTGCAAGCATGGCTCAGCCTATGACCCGGCTGACTGGGAAGGATGTTCGGTACGTATGGACAGCAGACTGCGAGGAAAGTTTTTCTAAGCTAAAGGAAATGCTGACAAGTACTCCAGTGTTGGCTTTACCAGAACCAAATGAACCTTATGTGGTTTATACTGATGCATCGAGAAGGGGACTCGGATGCGTTCTGATGCAGCAAGGTAAGGTGATTGCTTATGCATCGAGACAGTTACGGAAGCATGAAGGGAATTATCCGACCCATGATTTAGAAATGGCAGCCGTAGTCTTTGCTTTGAAGATTTGGCGATCCTACCTTTACGGTGAGAAAGTTCAAGTTTTTACGGATCACAAGAGTCTGAAGTATATCTTCACTCAGCCAGAACTGAACCTAAGGCAAAGAAGATGGATGGAACTGGTTGCTGATTTTGACTTGAATATTGCCTACCACTCGGGAAAGGCAAATCTGGTAGCTGATGCACTAAGCCGAAGGAGAGCTAGTGTATCTTCTAAGAAAGAAGTTGAGGGAATGGTTAACATGATAAGGACATTACGGTTGAATGTCTTGACAGAGGATCTGGAACCATTGGGTTTGGGTGTAGCAGATCAAGCAGACTTATTAAGTCGAATTCGTTTGGCTCAAAAAGATGATGAAAATCTGGTCAAGGTATCTATGAACGAAAAGACAGAATATCAGACTTCCACCAATGGAACAATCCTGGTAAATGGCCGAGTGTGCGTTCCTAACAATAAAGAACTGCGGGAAGAGATTCTTAAAGAAGCCCATCAGTCAAGATTTTCAGTTCGTCCAGGGATAAATAAAATGTATCGGGACTTAAAGCGGTACTACCATTGGGTTGGAATGAAGCGGGACGTGGCTAAGTGGGTAGCCGGATGTTCGACTTGTCAGATGGTGAAGGCAGAAAATCAAGTGCCGAGTGGGTTATTGCAGACTTTACCCATGCCTGAGTGGAAGTGGGACATGATCGCAATGGACTTTGTAATGGGACTGCCAAAGTCACCAAACAAAAGAGATGCAGTTTGGGTTATAGTAGACAGATTGACCAAGTCTGCGCATTTCTTACCGATGAAAAAGAATGATGGAGTAGCCAAACTGGCGGAGCTTTACATAGATCAGATCGTGAAACTTCATGGAGTTCCGGTTAGTATAGTTTCAGACCGTGATCCACGTTTTGCGTCTCAGTTTTGGAAGGAGCTTCAAGGAAAGTTCGGAACTAAGGTCCACATGAGTACATCCTATCATCCGCAAACAGATGGACAATCAGAGAGAACAATCCGGACCTTGGAAGATATGTTGAGAGCATGTGTTCCGGATTGGGGTGGCACTTGGGAAAGCTATTTACCTTTGGCTGAATTCGCTTATAACAACAGTCACCAAGCAAGCATTGAGATGTCTCCATACGAAGCATTGTATGGGAGGCCTTGCAGAACACCGCTGTGTTGGACTCAAGTGGGGGAGCGGAGTGTAATAGGACCAGACATAGTAGAGCAAACCACTGAGAAAATCCGTTTCCTAAAGGTTAAGTTAAAGGAAGCTCAGGACCGTCAAAAGAGCTATGCGGATAAGCGGAGAAAGGATTTGGAGTTCAGTGTGGGTGACATGGTTTACCTAAAAATAGTTACTTACAAAGGAAAAAGTCGGACTACTCAGAATGCAAAGTTAAGTCCAAGGTACATGGGACCGTACAAGATTCTGGAAGGGTTGGTGCAGTAGCTTACAAACTAGATCTGCCATCTGTTATGGACTCATTTCACGATGTGTTTCATGTTTCCTTGTTGCGAAAATGTATAACAGATCGGGACAATGTCATTTCCCAACCACCTCCGGACTTACAAGAGAATATGACCGTCGAAGGTAGACCTGTTCGGATCATTGGTAGAAAGGAGGATATGGAAAGGAGAAAACGGGTTAAGAAAGTCCAAGTCATTTGGGATTGTGACGGAGAAGAAGAGGTAACTTGGGAAGTGGAATCAAGGATGAAAGCAGATTTCCCTAAGTGGTTTGAAAAGCTTACGGAAGATCAGAATGCTGGAACGAATTTCCTAAGTTTTTCGAAAAACTAAAGGAGGTTGGGACGAATTCGAGAACGAATTTCCTAAGTTTTGTTCGTAAAAACGAAAGGAGGTTGCTGGAAACAGGAAGAAGATTCGAAGACGAATCTTAAGCTAAGTAGGGGAGAGTTGTAACGCCCGTGTTCGGGGAAATGGACCTTAGGATGATTTGACCGATCATTGGGTCATGATGGATCCGAACGGTTTAGGCAGTTTTGGCCGAGGTAAGTGATAAACTGGACTAGGATAGTTTTATTCTGAGCTGGGCGGATTATTCAAAGTACGTGGTTAGTCTGGATAGTCCGGATGGGATAGTACGCGGTCAGTCTGGACAGTCTGGATGGGACGGTACGCGATGGGACTGACTGATCCGAACTGGATCGAATGGGAAAATATTCTAAGTGTTGGGTCAAAAACGCGGGTTGACTTATGTTGACTTTGTGTTGACTTTAGTTGACTTGACTAAGGGAATATTCTGCAGCATATTCTGAGGCGGCTGGGAACAGTAAAAAAAAGCCTATTTAAGCACCAGACTTGCCCATTGACTTCCTTTTTCACGCTCAAGAAACGCAGAAAAATACTTAGAGAGAATTCTGAGAGTTTGTAGAGAAAACTCAAGTCTGTGGGTCACGACGATCGAGTCTGTGGGTAGCAACACGCGCGTCTGGGTAGATTCTGGGTGATCGGCGACAAAAGGTGTCATAACCGAACCGGATCGAGGCAAAACGATCCCAACTGGCTAAGGTGAGTGCGTGACCGTGGTTACTGTTCTAGGATCGTTTGATTGCTAGATTTCTTACTGTCATAGATTGCTTGGGTGATTCCGACTGTTTTGCTTGTCCTGACCGTATTTTCTGTTTGTCTGGTTAAGACGCTTGGGAGTCGAGTGTTCTCGCCAAGGCTTAATTCTGTTCATGATAAGTAATATTGACTGTATTAAATCGATAGTATGATTGCGATTCTGTTCTGTGGCCTAGTGAGACGGGATGACCGCATCACTAAGCAATTCTGTTGCTTATGCCTCCTTTATGGATGCAGGTATTAAGTCTGGTCGTGAAAGTGGCTGATCGTGAGACGAAGGCAGGAAGGAATGGATGGTTGGATTGGGTAGATAGGTTTATTTCAATGTAATAAGCTTGTTAGCAAACTGATCATTGTAATTAAAACCACCTAATTCAACCTAATCAATCTTATGCTTTAAAAAGGACTTGTCAATTGAATTAAAACGCGAAAATGGCTAAGTAAAACGAACTGAGAAATCTGGCTAAGTATCTGGTTCGCTGTGAGACTTAACCGCGGGTGAGAATCTCGGGTTGGGTCATCACACTCGGCCTCCCGAATGGTTGCCACAGGAGCCGCCGTGGACCTCCTCCATGATTGCCCTTGCTTCCTTTCCCTCGACGCAGGTGAGTAATGGCCCCGAGAGTCACCATTTGAAGACATTGCATTCGAGCAAGATGTAGCGCGCTGCTTGCGCCCGAAGCTTTCGAGCTGCCCATTTGTCTGACGGTAAGATACCATCATAGATGTACCCGCGGATGCCATCAAGCCACCCTTTGTCGCAGCCGTACTGTAAGTCCGTACATGTACCATTCATCTCGACGACTCTAGTTTCGTTACAGGGGTCGACGTTGGAAGGGAAGGTAGTACAGTCCACGTCCATAGACGTTGCTTCTTCTGCGGCAGTCGCAGGATCTTCGTCCTTGTCGACTGTATCTATTTCCATCCGAGATGTGAGTCCATCGTCTGCCGCATATGTCTCGTCTTGGACCATGGAGTCGTTGATTACTGCATCCCGTTCGTCAGCATTATCTACAGCATTGTCCGGTGCACAGGCGTTTTCCCTTGCAGTCCTGGCGGCTTGAGACCGCGTAACCACACTCACTGTTTCTGGAGGGGTGATGCTCGGGTGTTCGATGAATTCCGACGGAATAACTCGTTTCAAGGCTGGATCAGAAGTGGAGGCGAGGGCGGCCAGTGCATCAGCTGAAGTGTTTTCTCCTCGTGGAATATGCGTGAGTGTGAACTCTTTAAACCGTGCAGTCAAATCTTTGACGATTTTCATATACGCCTCCATCCGTTCATCTTTAGCTGCGTATTCCCCGCTGAACTGGTTCGCGACTAACTGTGAATCGTAGAACGCGTGAATGCAATCAATCTTGAGTCCTTGCGCAAGCTTTATCCCGGCAATGAGAGCTTTGTATTCTGCTTCGTTGTTGGAGGCGTGAAAACCTAGGCGGAAGGATTGTTCAAGTATCTCACCCATTGGTGACGTTAGACGTATCCTGACCCCTGAACCATTTTTGGATGATGAGCCGTCAACGTGAAGTTGCCAAGTCGAATTCGGGTTTCCTTCGGCGAGGCTCTCCTCCGGAAGTTCGATTAAAAAATTGGCAAGCACTTGCGATTTTATGCAGGTTCGTCCGCGATACTCGATATCGTACTCGCTGAGCTCGATAGCCCACTTGGCCAATCGGCCGGATTGACTTGGGCTGTGCAAAATCGATCGTAGGGGTAAAGGACTAAGGACCACAATGGAGTGTGATTGGAAGTACGGCCTTAGTTTCGTGGCGGACATGACCACCGATAGAGCCAACTTCTCCATCTGCGGGTATCTTGTCTCTGCGTCGGTGAGGGTCTTACTGACGTAAAAAATTGGTTTCTGCTCCCCCCGTTCATCGCGAATGAGTACTCCGCTTACTGCCGTGGTGGAGATTGTGGTGTATAGGAAGAGCGGCTCTCCCTCGACTGGCTTCGCAAGCACCGGGGGACTGGCGAGATATTTCTTCAACTGCTCGAAGGCCTCTTCGCACTTCTCCATCCATTCGAATTTCTTGTTTCCTCGCAAAGTGTCATAGAACGGTAAGCACTTATCGGTGGACCGGGAAATATATCTGTTGAGTGCAGCCACCCTGCCGGTCAGTCTCTGCACTTCGCGTTTTGATTTTGGGGAAGCCATCAGGGTGAGGGCATCGATCTGCTTTGGATTTGCTTCGATTCCGCGATGGGTAACCAAGTAGCCAAGAAACTCGCCGGACGTGACTACGAATCTACACTTTGTCGGGTTGAGTTTCATGTTGTGCGAGTTGAGCTGTCGGAAACATTCCTCCAAATGTAACACGTGATCCGTTGCCTCTAGCGATTTCACCAGCATGTCGTCTATGTAAACCTCCATTGTTCTTCCGAGTTGACTGGCAAACATCTTGTTTACTAAGCGCTGATATGTGGCTCCGGCGTTCTTGAGGCCGAAAGGCATCACCTTGTAGCAATAGATTCCACGATCTGTAATGAAGACTGTCTTCTCACGATCGTCGGGATTCATTAGAATCTGTATTCACCTTGTATTCAGAGAATGCGTCCATGAAAGATAAGAGCTTGTTACCGGCCGTCGCTTCGACCAGTCGATCAATTTGTGGTAGTGGGAAGCTGTCTTTTGGGAACGCCTTGTTTAAATCGGTGAAATCGACACACACCCGCCATTTTCCGTTCTTCTTTTTTACTACAACAGGATTCGCCAGCCAATCCGGGTACTTGACTTCCATTATCGACCCGTCTCGTAAGAGTCTTTCGACTTCGTCGTTCACTGCTTTCGCTATGTCAGGACCCAACTTTCTCTGTTTTTGCTTGATTGGTTTGAAGGTTGGGTCGATGTTCAATTCGTGACTGGTTACGCCGATATCAATTCCGGGCATATCCTCTGCTGCCCACGCTTTCTTTTAAGAATGAAACCAGTTCGTCCTTGATTTTTTTGTCGAGGCCGAATCCAACCTCAACGCATCGTTCCGGGTGTTCATCGTCGATACAAACTGATATTACGAGGTCGCAGGGCTGCTCAGCTGGTTCTTCTTCGCGATCCTCGGCAATCTGTAATTCCTATAAGAGCTTGGAGAGCTCTTTTACTGGCTCCCTGTCTGTCTTCATCTTCTTGCGTTCTGACTTGGCTATTGGATCGGTGACAGGATTCCTAAGCTTGTGTGCAGCTAGGAAGCATACGCGGGATTCCTTCTGACTTCCCAAAATCATTTTGACTCCGCTCGACGTTGGGAATTTGAAGCAAAGATGGTAGGTCGAGGCTACGGCGCGCATTGAATTTAACCAAGGTGTGCCGACGATGACGTTATAGATTGCTGGGTGATCGGCTACGGAAAACTCGACGAGCTTGATGACACCCCCAGCTTCGACAGGCAGCTTGATCGTCCCAATTGTCATTGTCGTTTCTCCGGAAAATCCAGTCAATGGTTTAGGGGTAGCCACTATGTCGGGCTACATCATAGCCACCGATGATTAACTCAATTACGAGAGGGTCATCGTGTGGTTTGTCGATTCCGGTTGTTTCCCTTTCGGTGAATGAGATGACGTCGTCTGGGAACTTGGAGGGTGCGGACCAGTTAACGCTGACATCGGCTCGTCGTTGAAAAGCTTTAATCGATGAGACGGTATCCGAGCAATAGTGGGATCCACCCATTATCATGTTGATCCGTCTTCTTGGGCCAGATTGTGGCGCTTCGTCGTCTTGCCTTCCTCGCTTAGGAAGATCTTCGTTTGCCTGTTCAGGGCAATTTGCGTCGGTATCCATGTTGAAATCCTTGAGGCTAATATCTCCTTTGAGCTTGCCGGCCGCCAGTTTGGCAGCGAGTTTCAAACCCAGGATGCGGCAATTTGCAGTCGAGTGTCGAAAGATATGGTGATGTTCGCAATAAGCCGTTTCATCGTAAGATCCTTGGCCCCTGGTCCATGTGCTGCTCCACGTACCCCTCCCTCGGCCTTGACCTCGTCCTTGCCCATAGCTTGACGAATCAACTTGGTATTTATGGGCTCCTTTGAATCCCCCTTCGTGTTGGATGTATCCAGAACCTTGGTTGCCCTTTCTGTTATTCGGTGGGTTCGGAGCGGAGGGAGGTGGGTTTGTGGACTTCGCCTTTCCGTGTTTCTGGGCTAGGATCTTCACTTCTTCTTCGTTGAAGGCAAAGTCCGTCGCTCGGTGCAATGCATCCTGGATCGTGGTTGGTACGTTCAACGCAATCTCCTTCCGAAAATCTGAGTCGAACCACAGGGCTTTCTTTAATGCTTGCAGTGCGGCTTCGTCACTTATCCCTTCTACCTTCGATAATACCGACTTGAACCGTCCGATGAAGGTTCGCAACGTCTCGTTCTGTCCTTGCCCCATGGTCCACAGATCCGCATCGGATGTTCGGCGTTCCATGAATATAGCATAATGTCTAAGGAATGCCGACGGCAGCTGATTGAAATTGTCGATCGAATTTCTTGCCAGCCTGGAGAACCATTGGAGAGCTGGGCCTTTAAGGTGCTCAACGAACAAGAGATATTGTCCAGCGTCTTCTTCTCCTTCTCTGAAGTTTGCTCATCCCATCGCTATGGCGAAGGCGGTCAAGTGCTCCTTCGGATCAGTTTTACCTTCGTAGACTGGGATCTTCATCTTCCCCGGATCAGAAACCCTTGCCTTAGTGATTCGAGTCGTGAATGGGGTGTCTTGTGCTTCTTCAAGCACTCGATCGAGTTCGGGAGCCTTGCTAGTAGCCCTATGCATCTAAGATCGAACGAATTTCATCTCGGCGGCAGCTCGCTCCATGCCTGCCCGGATTTCGGCCATCTCCTCTTTTTGGACTCGGATCATCGCTTTGCGCTCTTCCTGGATCTGGGCTCGTTGGGCCCAGAGGATGTTCTCCTCCTCTTCGGTAAGGTCTTGATCATGGCCAAGGTTGGTGTTGCTTCATTCGTTTCGAGTTCGGGTCGCACCCGTGAGTTCAGCTTCGCGGTGGTGTTCCGAGTCGTGTTCACCCTCTGGGTTATCCTCCAAGTTGATCATTGGATTCATTCCGCCCATAGTCTGCGTGTTTGCCTCCTGCGGTGTCGCGTTCAGTTCAGAGGTCGTGGTTGGGTGGTTTGTAGGCAGCAATCCGCCTTGGGTTCTCGTCGTATGGTGGGGTGTTGAGAAATCGAGGGCCGTTGGGTTGAGACGTCGAAGAGGGCGCCTCATTAGGTCGACTCCTGAGCCTCTACCGCGGGCTCGGCTCACCGTCGTAAGGACTTCGAGCTTATCGATCATCGTTGTGTTTAGCTTATCCTGCTCCTCCGCCTTCTTGAGCAGCGTCTCCAGCATCGTCTTGATCTGTGATAGGGCCTCTGGGCTTGTCTCCACGACTGCAGGCGTTGGTGTATCCGTTACTCCAGATCCATCGATCCCCGTGTCCTGCGGGTCGTCGGTTCGTCCGTCGCTAGTCATCTTCTTTGAATCGTTCGTGCGGTGGTTCCTTGGAGTAAGAAAATTTCAATTGCCCCTCCTTCTAGCGCCAAATTGTGGGAGTCGAAATCAACACAATTAGAATTTGTCGGAGGTTTGTTAAGGGGGATGAAATTTCTGTGGATAAACCACGAACGGAGAGATTCAAAGATGGTTTTTATTAAGCTGTGTCGAAAAGCTTTCGTACAAGAGTTTGAGAGCAAAAAAGTCTAGGGTTTTTTGCTAAGTAAATTGCGAATCCCTTTTTCAAGAGATGTACATGAGTATATATAGTAGCTTGAGTTGGCCAGGTCAATCCAAAAGGGATTAAGAAAAACTTCCTAATCCTTCGGGATTTCCGTTTTAGCAAGTCGGCTTGGCTTCGTGGGCCTTTGATCCATCGCGGGCCGAAGATGGGCTTGTCGTCCTTGTATAGAAATGACTTCGGCCGCGTCGTCTTCTGTCTTCGTATAAAAAATGACTTCGGCCGTGATAGTTTCGTATCACTTCGGCCAGACAGTTTCGTATGACTTCGACTTCGGCCCAGCAGTCTCGTATGATTTTGACTTCGGCCAAGCAGTCTCGCATGATCTTGACTTCGGCCAAGCAGTCTCGTATGATTTCGACTTCGGCCAGACAGTTTCGTATGACTTTGACTTCGGCCAAGCAGTCTTGTATGATTTTGACTTCGGCCAAGCAGTCTCGTATGATTTTGATTTCGGCCAAGCAATTTCGTATGACTTTGACTTCGGCCAAGCAGTCTCGTATGATTTCGACTTCGGCCAGACAGTTTCGTATGACTTTAACTTCGGCCAAGCAGTCTCGTATGATTTTGACTTCGGCCAGACAGTTTCGTATGGTTTTGACTTCGGCCAGATAGTTTCGTATAGAAATGTCTTTTGGCCGAAATGGAGCTTGTTGGCCGAAGTGGTCGGAGTCTGCGCTGGCCGAAGTGGCCTAGCTTGCCGAAACCATTTTTGCCGAAGCCACACTTGCCGATGTGGCCTAGCTTGCCGAAGCCATGCTTATCGAAGCCACGCTTGCCGATGTGGCCTGGCTTGCCGAAGCCACGCTTGCCGATGCCACGCTTGCCGAAGTGGCCTAGCTTGCCGAAGCCATGTTTGCCGAAGCCACACTTGCCGATGTGGCCTAGCTTGCCGAAGCCATGTTTGCCGAAGCCACGCTTGCTGATGTGGCCTGGCTTGCCGAAGCCATGTTTGCCGAAGCCACACTTGTCGATGTGGCCTAGCTCGCCGAAGCCATGCTTGCCGAAGCCACGCTTGCCAATGTGGCCTGGCTTGCCAAAGCCACGCTTGCCGATGCCACGCTTGCTGAAGTGGCCTAGCTTGCCGAAGCCATGTTTGCCGAAGCCACACTTGCCGATGTGGCCTAGCTTGCCGAAGCCATGCTTGCCGAAGCCACGCTTGCCGATGTGGCCTGGCTTGCCGAAGCCATGCTTGCCGATGTGGCCTGGCTTGCCGAAGCCACGCTTGCCGAAGCCACGCTTGCCGATGTGGCCTCGCTTGCCGAAGCCACGCTTGCCGAAGTGGCCTAGCTTGCCGAAGCCACGCTTGCCGAAGCCACACTTGCCGATATGGCCTTCGGCCGAAGCGCCGAAGTCTCTCCCTTCTTGCCGAAGTCTCTCCCTTCTTGCCGATGTGAGTCGTGCCTAAGTGGATTCGTACACAAAGGACTTAGGCACAATGTCTGGCTGAAGTTTTGCCTAAGTGGAGACAAGGCTTGCCTAAGTGGAGGCAAGGCTTGCCTAAGTGGAGCAAGGCTTGCCTAAGTGGAGACAAGGCTTGCCTAAGTGCAGACAAGGCTTGCCTAAGCGGAGACAAGGCTTGCCTAAGTCTCCTTCGCCGAAGTCTCCTTTGCCGAGACGGCTAAGCTTGCCGAAGTCTCCTTCGCCGAAGTGAGCTAGGCTTGCCGAAGTCTCCTCTGCCGAAATGAGCTAGGCTTGCCGAAGTCTCCTTTGCCGAAGTGAGCTAGGCTTGCCGAAGTCTCCCTTGCCGAAGTGGCTAGGCTTGCCGAAGTGGCTAGGCTTGCCGAAGTGTCCTTCGCCGAAGTCTCCTTTGCCGAAATGGCTAGGCTTGCCGAAATCTCCCTTGCCGAAGTGAGCTAGGCTTGCCGAAGTCTCCTCTGCCGAAGTGAGCTAGGCTTGTCGAAGTCTCCTTTGCCGAAGTGGGCTAGGCTTGCCGAAGTCTCCCTTGCCGAAGTGGCTAGGCTTGCCGAAGTCTCTCTTGCCGAAGTGGCTAGGCTTGCCGAAGTGAGCTAGGCTTGCCGAAGTCTCCTTTGCCGAAGTGAGCTAGGCTTGCCGAAGTCTCCTTTTCCGAAACAGCTAAGCTTGCCAAAGTCTCCTTCGCCGAAGTGAGCTAGGCTTGCCGAAGTCTCCTTTGCTGAAGTGAGCTAGGCTTGCCGAAGTCTCCTTCGCCGAAGTCTCCTTTGCCGAAACGAAGCTTTCTTCAAGGCTTGCCTAAGCAGAGACCAGGTTTGCCTAAGTGGAGACAAAACTGCCTAAGTGACGACAAGGCCTGCCTAAGTGGAGACAAAACTTGCCTAAGTGGAGACAAAACTTGCCTTAGCCTCCCTCTTTGCCGAAATGAAGCTTCCTTGGCCGAAACTGGAGCTGCTTTGGCTAGAATGGCCTTTCTTGTGCTTAAGTGGACTTGTACAGAAACGTCCTAGGCGTAATTTCGGCCTTGTCCAATTCTTCGTATCTTCACACTTAGCCATTTTCCCATTGATCACAGCTTGGTGGGTTTTGACCCCAACAAGGCTTAAACTACTTGATTAATATTTCCACCTTGTTTCATAGTTCCGCACTATTTTCCCTGTCTCTGTATTTCCGATCTAAAATAAAATACAACGAGAATCTCCGAAACCCTCCCCCCCCTCTTTATTAATATCGAACTAACGATTCAACAAAAGTCTAATTTTAATAATGAGACCCAATTACATTTGTTAAATTCTTCGTATTCAGAGGTTAATCTAAATTTAAAAAAATCTCCCACCTCTCTCTCTAAACCTTGAGCTTGAACACAACAAATCCAAAAATTGTTCTTTTTGTGGCCGGCGTCCGTTGTATATCGTTGTCGGAGCTGTGCCTTTTTTGGTTGTTTTTTATTTGCTCGGCTATCTCCACGTTTTTTCAGATCCTTTTCGATGTGTTTGAGCGGATCTGTCACGACTGTGACTCGGAGATTTTAAAAAAATTTGCGCGGAAATTCTTTCGGACTAAGAACGCAAAATGAGCCAAGGAAAATGCCCACTAAAATGAAAGAATTGGGCCGAAGAAGAAGTATGTTCAAACGAGTAAAAGTCTTATTTTAATTGTTAGGAGTGAACCGAACATTAATCTAATCCTCTTTAGCCCATAAGCCCAAAATTTAGTCAACCTTTAATCTAATATTGTCGTGGGGAAAAAGAAGAAAAATATCAGAAAGAGAAAAAGGAGGCAGAGAGTTGCCGTAAAGAAAGAAGAGGAAGAGAAAGATAAGGGGAAAGGAGAGAAAAATGTGAAGAGAAGAGAGGAGGAAGAAGAAAGAAAGAAGAGGAGAAGGAAAAAGAAGATCTCGTTGAGATCGTGAAGAAGAGAGAAGTGAAAAAAAGAAAGGAATAGAACTATAGAAGGAGAAGCAGACACGATGATGAGTCAGAGAGTTGAAGGTGAAGTGGAGATGACACGGTTGGAGACGACGAAGACTACGGTGGCACTGACGGGGCAACAACGGTTCAGATGGACAGCGACGGTGGAGCAGTGGCGATCTGCGGTGGTAGAGTTGTCGCCATCACGGCTGATGGACGAGCAACGTTCGCTTTATCCGATCCACAACCAAGAGCACGTGGAGAAGAAGAAGGGACGGCGGTGGTGGAGGAGAAGTGAAAATGTATCAGCTACTGCTACAGGAAACGAACACAATGGCACATGGGTTTTTTTTCAATGATTCATTACTAGATTAAACGTTAAGTGTACTTACAAGTTTCACTCACCAACTTCAATCTAGCCTCACACGTTCACAGATCTATGCATGATCTATGAACCTCTCACTACCCCTTAGTCCCTATGATCAAGATCTCTTACAAGACAACCTCTAATCCTTTTGCTAAGAAATATGCTCTCCTTTTTGTGTTAACGCCCTACAAGCCTCACACACTCCTATATATACCATAGAAAAAGCGGCCAACCCTAGCCTTGCTCTCCAAGTTGAGATTATATCGAATCTTTAACAATATTACATGTTTCCTTATTCTTCGCCAAGACATAAGGAAAATCTCCATTTCTCCTTGATCCTTTTCAAGATGCTTCTCCAGCTCAGCTACTGTATCTTGGTTCGTCCGTATCAGCTTAAGTCACCCAGTCCAAACCCATCTCTTCAAGCCCACTTCGTTAGATGCCTAACCTAGTCTGCTTGTATCACTTCCTGTAGTACTTTGAACTGGTTCAGGAACTGCTTCAATCAGCTGCATCTTCAATCTCCCCCTTTTTAACATTGCGTGTCTCACAAGAACCTACGATAAATACATACAACAACACACAAGACCAGGCAAGCATAGAATTCTAGACAAGACTGAACACTACTGAATAACCTTGCAAAAATCACACAAAGTCTTAGCCGAATTAAGGAGTTACAGGGATTCAAAACAACCAACGTTCAAAGATAATCCAAAAAATGCACACAAAAAAAACTAACTCCCCCAGAATTCTATCACTTATGAACCGAATCATTAATCAGAAAACAAACAAAATTCGGTCATGCTCCCCCACAACTCATAGCCATCTCCTAGCCACTTTCCTCATTATCTCCCCCTGCTTGTGAGCACACAAGTTAAAAACAAGAGCGATTAGTGCGAAGAGAATGAACACAAGAGTTAAGAGAGCATACCTTCCATGGCCTGTCGTAGATCCTGAACAACTTCTGTAAGCTTATGTAGAATCAAAGCAGAGCGCTCGAGAGCTTCACATATTGTTTTACGACTAGCAGGGCCCTTTGGTACACGTATTGACCCGAGCTGAACAATGTCGATAACTTCTTCATCCTCAGAAGACTCAGTTTCTGTAGCAGTTGATGTAGAGGGCTTTAGAGACGTAGCTTTTCCCTTGCTTTCCGTCCTTAGCTTGGCTTTAGCAGCTTCCTCCTTGACTGCATCCTGTCCAGTTCTTCTGTCTTTATGATAGTACACTGGACTAATCAACTTGGGAGACATGAGGCCTATGGATTGTTGGGAACCAATTGTAGGCAGCGAGTTGAGCGAAGACTGCATTTCTAGGAGGTAGATCTCTTGACCTTAGATCTGTCGATGTCTTCCCTCTCTTTCCAAGTAGATAGCAGGCAACTTTGTTTAAACTGATTGAATCAGCCTTTGCAGCAGCTCGAACTTCAACAGGTGACAGCTCTGGAAGCTTGAGGTACTTGTTGATCAGAACTGGAGAAAACTCAATGAGATGGCCTCGAACAAACACGAATACTCCCTTTCCCGTGCCCACATGCTTAGCATCCCCCAGATTTGAGTAAAACTCAGTGATTACCTCAAGGACATACTCGGAGCGAATTGAGACAGTAGGAGCAAATAAGACATCAGTAATAACAAGATGATATCCCCATTGATTGTCCTTTTTAAAATCCACCAATCTTTCAGCGATTATGTTACAGTTAGAGAATGATTCGTACCTAGACTGAGCCTCTTTAGTGGAAAAAACTCTCGAACGAATCTGTGATCTTGCGGTGATTGGTGTTTTCTGTTTCTTTGGAGATGGACTTCCCCCATGTTCCAAAATCTTCCTCTTAGACGCTCTGAGTTGTTCCCGAACCGAGAGATGGGTTCGTGATTCATAGCTATCAGATCCTGACGACTCCTCTCGAATCTCTTTTCCTTCCCTTTTTCCCAAATCATCTTCTTCTCCCTCAGATTCTGATTTTCCTTGCAATTCCTCCTCTTCTGACTCTGCTTTATCTCCTAACTCGTCTTCTTCACTTCTAGGGTTGCTGTTTTTGCCAGACCCAGAGGAAGCAGCGCCGTCAGTAGCTTTTTCATCGCCGGTAGGAGCGACATGCCCACCGTCGCTACTTATCAGATCGGACCAGGTTGGCTCCGCAGCGATTGTAGTGCTAGGAATCTCCTCGCCATTGCTCGATTTGTCGGTTAGGAGTGGTCGAGCTTCATCACTGGTTCCAAGTCTCCTCTGATGCTCATATGAGCGGCTAATTCTACCTGGCCTAGTCTCGTTCACCATTGAAGCACTTGAAGTTTTCTCTGTTTTGGTTTCTAGGGTTCAGAGACGAAGCGGAAGAAGACTCTTTAACTTCCCCCTTTATTTTGCCGCAAATTATTTATTATTTTTTTCTTCACGGCTCGAATTATTTAAAACACACATTGAGCCCAGATTGAACCGATCAATGAATCAGACCGAACCATCTGTAATCCACTGCAACAACTTCTTTAAAAACAAAGACATCAGTAGTACAACACTTAGAACAGTATCAACACAACCACATTTAATCAAAAGCATGATGGAAATTAAACTTGCAGTGATACACCATCTGTCATTCTTTAAACTGGCCATGAAATCCTCCTTTTTTGAAAAAAAAAAAAACAGATTTTATTTACCTTTTTTTGTTGAGATGCAGCATGAACTGACACAGTGCTTGACACAGAGGCATATACTTAGCTCGATAGGATTCACAGCATCTGGTTATCTTCGACTTCAGTGGTTAGCTTTCACACTATCATGTCTTTACCCCACCCTTAGTCAGTTTTCAACCTTTATTCAAACATAAGAGAGCAGCTGGCACAATTTTTGTGTTGATGGAGATCAACCTTCTTTTATTATCACCGGATTCCTTATGTACCAGGTTGCCTTTGCTTTAAGCTTTGATTGTGATTAACCTCCTTGTACTATCACTGGAATCCTCATATACAATGCTACGTTTGCTTGCCGTTTTTTTTTTTTATGAGCTAGTTCCATCACTTGACTTCTCAAGAACTACTCACTTTTCAGCTTGCACGTTCTCTCTTCTATGTGAAACTTGTTCTGATGTCTAGGCAAGACGACATGATAGGCAGCTCTTTCCCACCAACGTTCCTGACTCCAAATAGAATCTGAGCCTTATACACACTCTGAGCCAGTACCTGTATCAGTCCTGCACACTTCACAAACCATCAAACTCCACAGATACCAATCGAGTTTCTTAAGGTGATAAAACAATTAAAGTCCAAGGGTTTTGTGAACAAATCGGCCAGTTGTAAATCAGTGACAATATGTTCGACCACTACCTATTTTTCCTCTACCAGTTCTCGAATAAAATGGTGTCTTATGTCAATGTGCTTTGTCCTTGAGTGTTGCACCAGATTCTATGATATACTTATAGCGCTCTTGTTGTCAAAATGAACCAAGAGTGATCCGAAATCTATTCCATAGTCAGCCGACATCTGTTTCATCCAGAGAAGTTGAGTACAATAGCTGCCCATGGCAATATACTCTGCTTCAGCTGTAGAAAGTGATACAGAGTTCTGCTTCTTGCTCATCCATGAGATCAGGTTGTTGCCTAGAAAAAAACAACCACCACTCGTGCTCTTCCTGTCATCCACACTACCCGCCCAGTCAGCATCACAGTAGCCAACCAAGCTGTTGTTTGATCCTTTGGAGTACCAGATTCCAAGGTTGACAGAACCCTTGACATACCTGAAAATTCTCTTCACTGCTTCAAGGTGAGACTGTTTCGGTTTTACCTGATATCTTGCACAGATTCCAACACTTAGACACAGATCCGGTCTACTTGCTGTTAGATACAAAAGGCTACCAATCATGCCTCTGTACAGCTTGACATCCACATCTGTTCCCTCACTATCACGTGACAGCCTTGCTGTAGTACTCATGGGAGTATTCGCATCCTTGCAATAATCCATCTTGAATCTTGTCAAGAGGTTCTTTGCATATGTACTCTGGGAAATAAACACTCCTTCTTCTGACTGTGTTATTTGTAGACCCAGAAAGTACTTCAATTCTCCTACAATACTCATCTCGAATTCTTGAGTCATTCTCTTCACGAAGTTGTCGATCAGCAATTGAGACGTACTACCAAAAATGATGTCGTCTACATAGATTTGCACCATCATAATCTCTCTGTGTTGCTCAAGAATGAAAAGAGTCTTGTCTACACTTCCTCTTCTGTATCCCTTCTCAACCAGGAATCCAGTTAGCCTCTCATACCACGCTCGTGGAGCTTGCTTCAGTCCATATAGTGCTTTCTTCAGCTTGTACACATATTTAGGATTCACTGAGTCCTCGAATCCTTTAGGCTATTCAACATGGACTTCTTCTTGCAAGAATCCATTCAGGAAGGCGCTCTTGACGTCCATCTGATATACTTTGAAATTAAGAATACACGCCATTCCCAAGAAGAATCGAATAGACTCAAGTCTTGCTACAGGTGCAAAGGTTTCTTCAAAGTCAACACCTTCAATCTGAGAATAACCTTGTGCCACCAGTCTTGCTTTGTTTCGAACCACAATCCCATTCTCATCTATCTTATTCTTGAATATCCACTTGGTTCCCACAATATTCCCTCCTTCTGGTCGAGGAACCAGCTCCCACACATCATTTCGAACAAACTGTTCCAGCTTCTGCTCCATAGCAAGTATTCGGAATTCATCTTCAAGAGCTTGTACGTGATTCCTTGGCTCAATGACTGATACAAAACGTGCAAACTGAACCATCTCGCGGTAATTCTTTTTGACCCCCCTAGTTTTCCTCCCTTCATTCACATCGCCGATGAGATCAGATGCTGAATGATTCCGATGTACCTGTTGTACTATCCTTTGTGCTGAATCTGACTGTCCCTCTGAACCAGACTGCTCTTCTGACTCAGATTTCTCCTATGAATCCATGTTTTTCTCTGTGCTTCCAACGACAGGCTATTCTGCTTCACCGTCTGAACTATCACCATTCTGTTGCAGGAAAGAATAATCATCAAACACTACATTCACCGACTCCATGATCACTCCTGATCGAACATTGAGTACTCTGAATGCTGTACTACTTCCTGAATAACCCAGAAATATCCCTTCATCACTCCTTGAGTCAAATTTTCCCAAATAATCTTTGTCGTTCAGAATATAGCATTTACAGCGAAAGACATGGAAGTAGCTCAGGTTAGGCTTCTTTCCTTTCCACAGCTCATACGGTGTCTTCGTCGAACCTTTCCTGATATACACTCTATTAACGATGTAACATGCGGTGTTCAATGCTTCAGCCCAGTACTTGAGTGGTACGTTGTTGCCATGTATCATGTCTCTCGCTATTTCTTAGAGGGTTCTATTTTTCTGTTCCACTACCCCGTTTTGTTATGGCATTCTAGGAGCTGAGAACTGGTGATCAATACCATGATTCTCACAAAATACTTTCATGGATTCATTCTGAAATTCTCCCCCATGGTCACTGCGAACCCTCTTTATCCCGCCTCGTTCATTAATCAGTTGAAGAGCCCAGATCCTGAAGCTGTCTGCCGTCTCAGATTTTTCACGAATGAATATGACCCAAGTGAACCTAGTGTAGTCGTCCACAAGTACAAAGACATATCTTTTCTCGGCAATACTTTCCACCTGCATTGGCCCCATTAGATCCATGTGCACAAGATCTAGTGCTGACTCCGTATGAACGTTAGCCACTTTCTTGTGTTGGACCTTGACTTGCTTCCCTTTATTGCACGGTCCACACACAATCTTATCTCCTCCCTTGAGTTGAGGCACTCCTCGCACTATCTCTTGATTGACAAGAGTAGTAAGCTCCCGGGCATTCATATGTCCAAGGCGCCGATGCCACATGTTCATATCATCTCTTGCACTTAAGCATTTAACTGTTTCTTCCCACATGTAGCAGTTATTTCCCGATCTGACTCCTTTCAGGACTGTTACCCCATCTTCATTGATAGCTTTGCAGTTAAGACTTGTGAAGACAACGGTTAGTCCTTCGTCACACAGTTGACTCACGCTGATTAGATTTGCCTTCAGTCCCTGCACCAAGTAAACATTCATCAGTTTAGGTAAACCTGTTTCACAAGTGTTTCCCTTACCTTGAATGACTCCACGGACTCCATCTCCGAATGTAACCTTTCCTCCTTTAACTTTCTTAATACTCTGTAGGTTGCTCAATGTACCCGTCATATGTCTTGAGCTGCCACTGTCAAAATACCACGGACCAGTATCCTCTTGTTCTTCTGACACAGATGCCATGTTACATCACAATCCGAGTCCTGTGGTACTGACTGAAGCATTTCTTGACACAGTTGACTGCAGATCGACTTTCTTTACCCATATCTGATTGCGAAACCCATTCCAAGTGAATTTCCTTTGACGTCTAAGTCCATTCACCCTTTCCCAGAACTTGTAGCAGAAAGCTTTTATGTGTCCATACTTCCCACAGAAGTAACACCCATTTTTCTGCACTGTACCACTTTCAGTTCTGTGTTCTGTTAGATGAGAGAAACCTGCAGATACAAACTTGGCTCCTTTTGTTTCTGATCCAGCTTTTCCAGTGTACCCCAGTCCTCTGTATGTTTTCTCAGTTCTCCCGTAGGTCAGAATCTTGTCCAACTGCTTGGTATCGGCAAACATATGAATTTTCTTGTATTGTAGATCCAGTTGCGACTGAAGCTGAGAGGACACTTCCTTCTCAGTACGCAGTTCCTTCTTCAAATTATCAACTTTGGTGGCCAGATTCAGTTTCTCTTTTATCAGCGACACACTCTCCTGACTGAGCTTCTTTTCAGCCTGTAGCTCAATCTGCAATGATTCAGCCAGTGCTTCAAGGCGCAGTTTCTCTTTAATCAATGCAGAATTCTCTTGTCCAAGCCTAATGAGTGCCTCTCGTACATCCTTGTAACTTTTAGTAAGATCATCGTCAGGTTCTTCATCAGAATCTGATCCAGACTGTTCTTCATCTTCATCAACCTCAATGATTCCCACAAAAGTGACAAAGTTGTTCAAGACCTCTTCGTCCTCACTCTCTTCTTCCGAGTCTTCTTCAGCAAGCATAGATCTTTCTTTCTTTCATTTCTGATCGTTAATACACTCCAGCTGAGTGTGCCCTATACCTTTGCATCCAAAGCCCTTCATGTCTCGTCTCTTGACTGTGGAACACTCAGTTTTGAAGTGACCATATCCTTTGCACTCATAACATTGTACTTCTGATTTCTTGACAGTCTTGTCCATTTTTGGTTGCTTTTTGATTGATCCAAACCTTCTCTGTCCTTGTCCTTGTTCTACTTTCCTCAAGGCCCGATCAAATCTTCGAACCAGCAAACTCACCGGATCTACTTCATCATCAGACTCGTGGCCCTTTCTTTCACATAATGTCAGCGCTAAATTTTTGGTCTTCTTATTATCTGATGTCATGCTTTCCAGCTCCATTTCATGGGCCTGCAGCATTCCAACTACTTCACTGAAACTGAGTTCCTCGGTGTTTTGGGACACGTTCAGCGCTGATTTGTATGCCATGAATCTGATAGGGAGACACCTTAAAATTTTCTTTACCAGTTTCTTGTCTTTATATTTCTTTCCAAGTGTCGCAGCCTCTTGAGCAAGTGAACTTAACTTAGAACTGAAGTCCGAGATGAATTAATGTTTCTCCATTTTCAGATTTTCAAATCTAGAGGCCAACAAGTCTTTTCTTGAATTCTGAACCTTCTTAGTTCCCTCAAAATGGGTCTGTAGCAGATCCCACGCCTCCTTTGCTGTCTTACAGCCTTGAATCAGTTCAAAAGTCTTCTTCGACACACTGCAATGAATGGCAGTTAGAGCCCTGGAGTTGTACTTGGCTTTCTTCAATTCATCCTCTGTCCAGGTCTCCTCTGGTTTGGCAGTTCTGACTCCTTCTGCATCAACGATTGTAGGAGCTTCCCACTGAACCAGAACTGTTTTCCATGCCAGAACATCAATACCTCCAATCAAGAACTTCATCCTTGACTTCCAGAATCCATAGTTTCTTGAATCCAACATCACTCTCGAGCTGTTGATTACATCTTGGTAGCTTTCCATTTTCTTCACAGGATCTCACCCGTATAAAGTCACAAACAAGTGCCCGCTCTGATACCAAATGAAAATGTATCAGCTACTGCTACAGGAAACGAACACAATGGCACATGGGTTTTTTTCAATGATTCATTACTAGATTAAACGTTAAGTGTACTTACAAGTTTCACTCACCAACTTCAATCTAGCCTCACACGTTCACAGATCTATGCACGATCTATGAACCTCTCACTACCCCTTAGTCCCTTTGATCAAGATCTCTTACAAGACAACCTCTAATCCTTTTGCTAAGAAATATGCTCTCCTTTTTGTGTTAACGCCCTACAAGCCTCACACACTCCTATATATACCATAGAAAAAGCGGCCAACCCTAACCTTGCTCTCCAAGTTGAGATTATATCGAATCTTTAACAATATTACATGTTTCCTTATTCTTCGCCAAGACATAAGGAAAATCTCCATTTCTCCTTGATCCTTTTCAAGATGCTTCTCCAGCTCAGCTACTGCATCTTGGTTCGTCCATATCAGGTTAAGTCACCCAGTCCAAACCCATCTCTTCAAGCCCACTTCGTTAGATGCCTAACCTAGTATGCTTGTATCACTTCCTGTAGTACTTTGAACTGGTTCAGGAACTGCTTCAATCAGCTACATCTTCAAGAAGAACCACCGCGTCGGCACCGTGGAGTCTTGTGGTGTTGCCATGTTGATCAGAGAGAAACTTTGATGTCGATATGATGGAAGCAGAGCTCGGTGATAGAGGTGGTGTGGAGAAGAATCAAGCAAAGGGGAAGAAAAGGAAATCTGGACAGTTTGGAGAGGGTAACTTTGCGCCTTCACCGGTGGCGACTGGAGCATCGGCTGGCTTTGCCGTTTGTGGCATCTTTACCGGCACGTTGCCAGCTTTCCAACTGTATCAAGACGGAAGCCTAGTTCCACCTGAGTCGCTGTGTGGACACGTGTCTTCTGGGCCACGTAATCTGATTATGCCAGCCCAGAGGCAGTTCCGACGCAGCTGATTTGAGGGTCCATTCAGAGGATCAAATGAAGTCCGATCGAGCTGAAATTTGGTGGAGTTGTTCATGACATTACTGTCTCCGGAACCAACGGTTGGATCGTCAACTGGACGGTTAGTTTATCTTTTATTTGCCACTTTCCAAGCATGTTAAGTGCAGATTTATTCGACGACAAGTTTATTGAGTTGCATTGTTTGGGTGGGCAAAGGAGCTCGGAATGAGCTGGAACTTTGCAGGCATCTTATGGACTCATAGGATGAGGTGCTGTCAAAGGAGAGTTTGAGTTGTAGATTGGAAACTCTGTCGAGCAAGGATGCAATTTCAGAGACTCCGGAAGCTTTGTGGCTAAGTGAGGGTTGGGATTTGTGGATTCATATTATGCAATGGTCTGATTCTGTGAGCAAGTATGCTGAATCTATGGGATAGTGATTGAAGTGCTGAATGACATGTTAAGTTGAGAAGAGATTGTGATGTAGCATGGTTAAGGCATGATAGTTATGTTATAGATTTATATGTGATATGGATAGTGAATGTAGTTTTGTTGTGTGTCTGCAATGGTGCGGTTAGGATAATTCCATTGTAGGATGTGTGTGATATCGGACTGAGGGCGAGGACATGGCATCCCGCTAAAGCCCGTAAACCGGCTGACGAGCCAAAGGTGGCGTACGACCTTTCGAGGTGACGACCAGTCCAAGTTGTCATGGACTTCGTGTCGAGTTATGGTGATATATGTGATGATGAGTTACTGTGATATATGTGATGATGAGTTATTGTGATATGTGTGATTATGAGTTATGTGTAGCATGTTAGGTTGATGTTGTGATAGATGTAAGTTGTATGTTGCATGACTGTTTCTAGGCTTAGTATATTTTTTTATTGGATTATATTATTGTATAATGTGGATCATGTGGGTAGACATGATCTCCCTCACTGAGTAACCTAGTTGTTCACCCTTCTTTTCCCTCTTTTCAGTATATGCAGGTGTATTTCTTGTATTGCAAGTTAGGGCACGAGACCTAGGGCTCAAAATAATCGGGATCAGATGTTACAGGATCGGTCCTTTTGTTTGTTCTGTCGGAGAAATGAAAGTGATTTCATCAGCATCTGTTGCGACAGCATCTTCAAAGTTCTGGCGAGGAGAATCTTTAATTATTAAATCTTCTCGAAATGGTGGTTGCTATTTGTCAGATCCAGATATCTATCCATCTGATCTGACCCAATTTTCGATCGCCGGCGAGAAGATTGTACCGGATAATATATCGGAAATTGTTGTTCTTGATGGGCCTGGGCCCCATATTTGCTTTCTTCAAGGAGTTGGGCATCGCTTGCGAGATTTCAATTGTCCGATTGTTTATTATGTTTTTAATGTATCACAAGTTTAGTTTATTAATTAGGTTAACTGTTGGCATTAGTTATTAGGATTAAGATCTTCATAGGCTTGCATCTGTCACAAGGAGATACCACAACAGTTTTTCGCCGATTTCGTGGTTGTTATGTTTGGCAGATCTTCACAACGGCTTTATGCCAATTTGTGATAATTTTCCGGTTATCAGGATTTGGCTATTTCCCTTGAGGAAATATTTTTCCCTTTCGAGGGATTATGTGTCTTCTCCTTTGAGGGATTATGTGTTTGTCTTTGGAGGTTTGTATTTTCCATGCGTGGATATGAATACCCTTTAAACACAGACATGTATCTGCCATCATGTGGAATACTTGTATTATATGATAGTCTTGCTTATTAATTAATATAATAGTTTGCCGATAAAAAAAAAAAAAATGTTAAATTCTTCCGGTATACGCAGTATTTATACATCTAAAAATTATGTCTTCAGATCAACAAAATAAAAAACACAAATCATACGAAATTATTTCGAAATCAATTTTTTTTTGGTCCTAAATATAAATGCAATTCAACATAAAAGGTTTATCTCACAATGCTTCGGTACCAAAAAAAAAAAAAAACCAAACACATTTAAAATATATATATACATGTACAACATATACTTTTGGTAAAATACATGTTATAACAAGTAAAATAAATATCAAAATGAAAAAGACCGAGGACGGATGTTCATCTAATTTTATTAATTTATAGTGATTATTAATTTATAGAGTATTAATTGTTGTAAGGGACTTGTATTATAAACGACGAGAATATCCAGAACCCCCACATTTCTTGCAGAAAATCAAACCTACATGAACAAAACAAAAACCCAATTCAAATGCTGCTAGTGAAACACTTAACCAGATGAACACAAGGGGGATTGAGAAAAATGGTTTGAGTTAGTACCTGAACCTTTGCAGACTTTGCAGTTAACCACGCCAGATTCCACCCTCATCTTCCCTTCTTGACAGAAGACACATTTCGTTCCGCCTTTTTGTGCAAACCCATAAAACAAAAGCAAAAACAGATTAGAAAGACAATTAGACCCAAAGAGGATGAGAACACTAAATCATACCAATCCCGCCTTCATGTTTTTTACCGCATAATGAGATTTATATCGATAAAAAATATGAAATTGGTTTGATCAGTTAATCACAAGAATCTGATTTTCGTAAAGACATAATTAATGCATTCCCATAGGCGTAAAACTGTTATTTGGGAATTTTTATCAAGCAAAAGTAGATTCGGAAACCAAGAAAAGCAGCATAGTAAAACAGTAACACTAGTTTTTTTTGTTTGAAAAATGACCAACTGGTTATTTCTAGTCCCAGGCAATAAAGAATCATAGAATAAATTATGATTTATTCTCTAAGGTTGAATCATTTAGAAAAAAGAATAAAGAGATTCACCGTTTCCACCACACCTCTCACATGGAACTGGATCTCCCTGCAAGAAACAACATCACATTAAAGATCAAAACCCCCAAAATTTGTCAAGGAAAGTATGGTATGAACCTTGAAGCCGAGGAAGAGAGAGAGGGCAATGGCAACGACGAGACTAATGGTGACAATGAAAGTCTGTGTATCGCCGCCATCGAAACCGCTTAGGAAGAGAACGGAAGGGTGGATGATGAGATTAGCCGAACACTGAACACTCGTCCGTGACCACTTTCTATGGTGGCTACTAAGTTCGGGTTTCGTTGGGGAGAAACTGGCAAGGAAGAGAAATTGAGGTGTTGGGTTTAAGGAAGAAGATGAAACAGAAGAAAGAAATTGCAGAGAGATGAGAGGTCGAGTGGCCATGGATTGACAAAACAAAACAAAAAAAATTGGGAGGATTAAAGAAAAGACCTCAAAAAACATAACCTGTGGAGACAGGACAAGTTAAAAGAGAATCCGCTTATTAATGGGCTTTGGCCCATTCGGTTGTTTATAATCATCATCGGTTATAAAAAATTTCAGCATTTTCTAGGGTTTTAAAGTGTCTCTCGTCGCCGTTCGTTTATCCTCTCTCAGGCGGCGTTTTCTCTGTCGAGATGGGCCACTCCAATGTGTGGAATAGTCATCCCAAGAAGTACGGACCTGGATCTCGCACATGGTAATCATCTCATCAGATTTTATTATTTATACGGTAATGTGTGTTTATGAGACTTTGATGTATATGTTCCACATTAGTTCACTAATATTGCAAAAGCTATATTGGCTTTAGAGTGCTAGATTTGCTGAGAAATAAGAAAGAATATAGTTATTCAAGGCTGAGAGATTTGCTTTGATGATTTGTGTATTGATGTTACATTTGAGATTAGCTTATGTGTTATTATATTTTGGCAGTCAACTTTCTGAAATTGTAATTTACAAATTCTTGTCTCTATGTAACTGACCGTAGTGAATATTATACCTCTCTGTAAAGATTTTAAGAGTTTTAATTGCATAAATGTACATGTTCCTCAACAGTTCACTAAAAAGACAAAAACTATATTGTGGCTGGATAGAGAGAGCTTTTCAGAGAGATAACAATACATATATATATATATATATATATACACACACAGAAGGGAGATAACAAAGGATATAGATAGCTATATAAAGAGAGAGATTAGCTTATGTATATATTTTGGCTTCTCTCTACAGTACACCATGGGAGATTAGCTTATGTATGAGCTTGTTGTGTTTGGCTTCTGTCTTAACCTTCTGAGATTAGGTTTATGTATGAGATTTCAGCTATGTGTTATATTTGGCAGGCAAGATTCTGACTTTGTATTATCCAATTCTCGGTTTTATGTAGCCGTGTGTGTGGGAATTCTCACGGGCTGATTAGGAAGTATGGTCTGAACTGCTGCAGACAGTGCTTCCGCAGCAACGCCAAGGAGATCGGATTCATCAAGGTAAATTCAACTATATATATATATATATATATATAGCTGGTTTGCATCTTCTTTTTTATTTTTTTCATTCATTAGCATATGATTGTTTATTCTGATCTGTTTTCTCGTCTCTGCAGTACCGTTAATGAGGCACGAATTCTTGATTGATGCTTATAATACACAAACATGATGGCGTCAATGAATTGGCTTTAAAACTCTTTTAGTTTTTGATTGTAACCTTTTAAGTTCTTGGACCTCTCAAAAGACAGATTGTTGCATTTGTCTTTAAAGCTTGTCTTGGAACAATGATGTTTTAGTTATTCTCTCCTTTTTTTTTAATCAGAAACTCCAGATTTATCAGATCTTCTTGTATACATCGCCTTCATCTGCCGATAGAGACTCCAGAATTTCATAAACACAAACATTTGACAGACGAATCAAAGAAACTGACAAAAGAAACTGACAATTAACATTATGATCTGATCAAACTATAATTCCAAAAATCAAAATATCAAACATCTGATTTAAACACGCTCTATTTTAGTGAAGATTCAAAAGGCGAATGAAGCCTCAAATAATCCACAAGTACATAGAGTACTTAAAAATCGATCCACGAGGACTAAAGATTGTGACACAAGAGATGAGACACAAACTAATATATGGCAAATATTTTTTTGGGTTTTTAATGGTTTAAAAAGCTAAGAAATGCAAGAAATCAAAATGCAAGAAGAAAAGCAAGAGAAAAGCATTAGACAATGGGTTTAACTTTCATAAGAATGTATTAACAATCAAACAATGATGTAAGATGTTGAATCAAACACTATCCTAGAACATGAAACACTTAATTATGACTAATCCACTTTTGTGGCACTAATCAACTTTGTTAATTATCCAATTAAGCAAAACTTTCATTTGTAAATTAAATAATTAACAAACATTATTATTAGGTCCATTAAGTTCACTAATCACTCTAACATCAACTTTCATTGGCTAGGGAAAAAACGCTCATAAACAGTTTGGTTCAAACATTTTCACAAACACCTTTCGGGCATGAAATGCCTAAGATCTAGATTTTGATTGATCAAGTCAAAACTAGCATTAAGAACAACTTAAATGAAGGATCTAACAAGGATCAACCTAAATAATCATCATCTAACCATCAAATCATTCTAATCTAGCATTACCCATGATCCAACTAAAAAGCTAAGTGATAAACATGATATGAAGCAAAAGACATAAACATAATAAAAAGATGTAAATAAAATATAAAATATAAAAATGTTGAAGAATCCTTCTCTAAAGTGGCATGAGAAGATGAAGATCAATCCAAAATATCAATAGAAGAGTTTGGATCCAAATCCAACTCTAGAGGAGAGGAAACTTAGGTTTTTACAAAGCTTTAAATGTATTTATAGTGCATAAATACGGACCCGGGTCGACCCGGTTTGAATCCGGGTCAGATCAAAAGTTATTGAATATGAATGTTCATACCGAGCCTAATATGTCTAGTATTTAAGCTCGGTATTTCCATTGATGTTGCTTGTCATTTTGTGACTCCCATACCGAGCCTAATATGCCTGGTAATTAAGCCTGGTATCTGCTGTTTTCGAAACTTCTTTCCTTTTCCTTTAGACTCTTTTTAGAAGCTTAATTCCTCTCATCTTGCTACCATATTTTGAATCCAAATGAGCTTCAAACCTTTCTTCAAATCCGATACTCATCAAAGCTTCCAAAGGTACCTAAAAAGACATAAGAAAATATGTAAAATGCAACAAAACATAACCTATACCCTAAGATGATCCTAAAGCAAAAATGAGACTCAAAGTGAATGAAATGACACAAATATGATACAAAAGGAGACAAAAGACTGTGAATTCAAAGCATGAAGTTGCGCAAAATCACCAAATATCAACTCCCCGGAGTTGTCTTTTGCTTGTCCGCAAGCAAATAAGAAAACACAATCCGAGAAAGAGGTTTGAAGGCGGTAGCTCAAATCCAAAAACTTTAACAAAAAGATCCAACTCAAGTTCCTCGAAAGTAATTAGATAGTGCACAACCAATCTCTATTTAAAAAGAGCTAGCCATGCTCGTCGCTACTTGAATCTTTTACTCTAGGGTCTAAGGCTTAGTATCCACAAACATTTCTATCACCCAAATCTTTAACATTCATTAACTTTGGTTTAAGGGCGGTCTCGCAAAGGGAGTATCAATTGTTCTCAATCGGTTTGGAATGAAAATGTTAGAAAAATATATTGTAAGGATGTTTCATTTGGGGTGACTTACTCTCAAGAAAAGCGGAACGCAAAATAAATCACAAAAGCAAGGAAAAAATGGGACAAGGATACAATCAAAGAATACTTTCCATTCTACCCAACCCTTATGAATCTACTTCACTCTTTACCCATCTATATGATTCATCGAATGAGAACAGAAAGAACAAAAAAGCCATATCTTGGCAACTAATTCCCAATACTGCGAACCTAAAGGCCCAATCACAGAGGCCGAACAAAGAAAACATCACCGGAATAAGATCACAATATACCGTAAAACTCATCAAGTCTCTTAAAGAAACTTGGAAATTCAGCAGGTAAAGGTAACTATATAACTAACTCATTGTAATCTAGTGGTTGAGGATTCATTTTGTTAATTGAGGGACCATAGTTCAAATATTTCCACTGCGATTTCAATCATGGTTGACTACTGTGAATATTGGGGGAGATAGCATATTGGTAGGAGGTCACTTGATCCACATAATTTTTTTGTCACTGGTTTTCATTATAATACGTGGGATAGAAAACAGATGAAATAAAGATGCAGGCAGACAAAAACGAAAGTCCCATGAACCAACAACCCAAAAAGGGAGTCAAGGTGAAAAACACATGCACCAAAAAAGGACTGAAACAAACTAGGAATCCAAGACTTTCAATAGAACCCTGCAAACTAGTAAGACGATTGACCAAACTAACAAGGAGTTAAATGAAAAGAGGAAACAAGCAGAAGTCACAAAAACGAAATATAAAGGAAAAATTGAATCTCTCATTTAACCCTCGTCCCAGAATAACATGAAAATGATGAACCCACGAGTTCAATCCAATCAACCAAGACTTCTGCAAGATCCTCTTACACTCAGAACCCAAAGCTTAACAGAATTGAAATCACTTCAAAGAGCCTTTAACTCCAATCATTATGGCTAATGAATATGAGAGAATACCGGTAGGGTCTGCGAGAGAAACCAAGCCGAGAAGTGATGCGGACATCCAAACCACACCAAACCGGGAGCATACCAAACCAGCTGGTACACGTACCAAACTCAATTTCACCGAATCAAGAGAGACTTTTCTAGACCTATCTTTGAGATTCACTGACAATATGAGTATATAAGGAAGAATGATCGATCCAGAACCCAATTGGAACGATCAGATTTGGAGATGGTTCACAAACCTCCACCCGGAGCCGTAACCGAGCCATGGAAGCTGCTCCTAGGAGAATTGGCTCGATCCGATCACCTCAGATTTGTTGTTCACCAGCCAACCAACTATTTTGAAGAGTTTGATCATGAGAACCACCCCCGGTACAAGTTGTTTTAGGAGTTGCTCATTTGGTCTTACCCGCGGACATATGTGCACTCAATGGAGGACTCCGACCAGACCAGAAGGATTTAAGCCATGAAAATAGTTGGTCTACAATTTTGATCCAATAGAGGCACACAACGAATTGGAATCAGATGAAGATCGATTTTGGTTTAGAAGATATTCAATTTCTAAACCGAAGGATCCTCGACTTGCCTTATTTGGAACTTTACGGGTTTATGAGGCTTCAAACATATCAATGGCACCCAGTAGACTCTGAGATGATTCTAGAATCTTACCACATCCTTCTTGGATGCTCCAGCACGCATTGGATCAGGCGGATCCAATTGTATCTTCAATTGAGCCACCAAAGCCGTTTATGGAAAGTATGAAGACCAACCGATTCAATCACTTGCAAACAAGAATATTGCGACCATGAGATATTATTAGACATCTAAGGAAGCTTATAAGTACCTTACCGTGCACCAGCAACCACATGATCAGGCGGATCCTCTTGCTTGTATACTTGCCATGTTCGGATGCGTTCACACTTGGAGGAATAACTCACCAACGGCTATATCATCAAGACTGCTGCATTTTGGACGTGATATATATTATTTAGCATGTTCCAGAGAAGCTCACTTATCCCCTCAAACCGTCTAGATACAAAGGCAACAACACATCTTCCTATTTTGGCCAATTTGCTCATAAATTATCCAATGGCTCTTTGCCATTACTCGTGCACGATATTTTTCCTAGTTTAGAGTTTTTGACCGTTGTACTGAGCATCTATATAAGCTCAACTATCCTTTCATTGTAAATCACCTTTTCAATCAGATTAATAAAAAGTTTTCGTTTTCATTCAAAGTTGTGCCTTTGAAGAATTGTTCTTGTTCATTTGAATACAAGTGTGGGATTCACTTATATTCTCTAGAAGCCATGAATTTAGCTTGTTTGTGTGATTCAAAAAAACTGGTCCGTTCATCGATTGAGAGAGTCAATCAATCCCTTTCACCATTCCATCTCGACATCACGCCCACTTCCACAACAGCTTGTTGTCTTTGACAACCGTGTGATAACTAAGGAAAAGAGTGATTCCGAGTCTTATATCAAGAAGACACCGACGACGAAGAGGAGGAAACTCAAAAAGCCGCTAAGAAAACGGTTCTCCAAAGAATCATCCAGAGAGAGACACATCTGAGCCAAAGTTGGGTCTTCACATGAGAGAGCAGAGGAACCGAAGCAACAACAACCCAAATAACAACCGAGAACGAGTCGCAGACCAGCGGAGAGGGAAGAAAGAACGAATCGACTAGTAACCGACTCCAACCAAACAGAGAGAACAAACCGAGGGGCCGAAGCCAGATTTAACGGATTATGGAACCACGAAAGAAGCACCCACCGCCCTTCAACCACTACGACAGATCCAAAACTGGATCGAGAGAAAGGCTTATCCTTCGAGAAAAGCCGATAAGGTTTGACAGAATCAAGCCGGAGACTCGCACCGACAAGGGACCAAACCTATATCGGCGAAATCGTTGCTAGATTTAAACAAACCTTAGATGAAACCCAAACTACTAGACATAAAAACAAAAGGAACACAGCTTTGGTGCTTTGGAAGCCACCGAAGCCAACCTACGCAAGTTTCAGATCTAGATATATTTTTAGAGAGAAGGGAGATGATTTTTTGAGAGAGAGAAAAAATCTCGTATTCGCTTCGAGTCCCTGTTACCTACATAAAATCTTTTAAAATAATGTAATTTATATTAAATATTTTAAATTGATCCTAACCCAAAATAATTATTAACCTCTGTTAAATTTTAGTGTAACTATAGCCTAATAAGTATATAACTACTAAGAAATGTTAAGCTCGATAAAACTCCTTACAAACAATCTTAAAATAAAAATAAGCCGACTAAAATGAATTAAACCTAATTATCTAGCAGAGTTTACATTTTCATATTCTTCCTTTTTTTATTAATCGTGGATGACTCATAGATATGTCAACACGGGCTCTAACCCCCGGGATAGGGCCAAGTAGACCCGCGACGGGGCAGACCTGGACACAATTTCATTTGTCCATATAATTGCGGGTTTCGCGGTCTAGACCCGGGTTCTGTGGGTCAACCCGTCACGGATTGCGGTCTGAACATCAAAGGAAGAACATTTCTTCGACTGGTTGAGGCTCGTGCGATTCCGAAGGAGATTTCTTCGATTCCGGAGAATTATGCTTCAATTGTCAGAAGCTAAAGCTCAAAAACAGAACAAAACTTTCTTTGAATCCAAGTCTCTCTCTCTCTGTCTCCTTCGTCAATCTTTGTTACTTACTAAGAAACTTCATTTTTCTTTGATGGGTTTTTGCTAAATACCCAGATTATTGTTTAAAGCATTCTCCTTTTCTGCTAAAACTCGCACTGCTCTTTAAGCTCAAACTTCTCAATTTCAAAGTATTCTCACGTAAAGCTCTTGTCTTTGTTGTTAATTTCCCCTTCCATATTTCTTCTCCTGGAAGCTGTTGAGTCTTTGTGGTTACTTTTGAGTGAGAAATTCTGGGTTTTGCTTCCTTTAGTGGGCTGAAATTTTAAGGAACAGAGAGGAAAAAAATGAGATTTTACTTATCTTCAAATCTGCAGCTTTATCTTGTAAGTCTTATTTTAAGGTTCCTCTTTGTTTCCTGTGACGCATTTGCCTCTAAAGAAGGTATATGATTTCTCCATTTTCTTCTATGTACTGTGTTTCTAACTTTCTATCGCCAATTTGAGAAAGTTTCATAATTTTAGTTATTTAGCTTCTCTGTTAACACTTCCTCATTAGTATCTGAATCAATTTGAAGAAGCTTTTAGTTTGAGTTAATCTAGGAAGTTGAAACTTTACTTTTGTGAGTGATCAGAAGAAGTATTCATGTTTTTTTTTGTTCTTGTATCAGTTGAATCTCTTAGGAGATTCAAGGAAGCTATTTATAAGGATCCTTTCTTAGTTATGTCAAATTGGAATGTCCCCAATTTGGATCCTTGTGATTGGAACGGTGTTAAGTGTTCTCCATCTAAGGATCATATTATCAAAATGTAAGAAACTTTGATCTCTTCTTGCATTTCTCATTGTTTCTTATCTGTCAAAATGGACTAGTACTATTGATGATTATGATATATGTTCCATTACCTTATTTTGGTTGTACCAATGAGGAATTATGTTGTGTTGAAACGGCTTGGCGATGAATCTAAGAGCACTTGAAATTTTTCTTATTAAAAAGAAGAGAGCTAATTTTGATATTGTTCAACTGTAAATGTACCTCTTTTGGTTCTGAGATCTGTATTAAATTCTTGATTTCATTGGCAATTGTTTGTATATCTGCAGCTTTTGATATACGGTGCTTCTGAGGAAGAATTAAACTCAAAGATTGAAGCAGGTTCTACTTTTGTTGAAAACCTTATCACTTTGTTTATGATCCGCGGGTTGGCCCGCTAACCCGTAGACTATGCGGTGCGGGTCTGGACATATATTTAAGAACCGTAACTCGCAATGGGCTTGTCCGCACGGGTTAAAAAAAATTTGAGTCCACCACGGATTGCACTACTTGGACGCGGGTTAACCCGTCTGACATCTCTATTGACTCAGGACTCAATTGGAATCAAGCTAGAGTTAAGAATTTTTGTAATAATTTTGTTTTGTTATAATAATAATATAACTATGAATTCTCACCAAATATTCAAATTCAATTTGAATAGATTACCAAATTTCACACTTTTTGTCGATTTGTTTTTAGTACTATTTTTGTCTTTGTCAAATTATTCTATTCTGATCGAATATATGATTGAATATTCTGTTTTAATTCCAGTAATTAATGTAAAGTAGTATAAATTTTTAGAATCATTATAAAATTGTCTTTATTTTTTGGGTTTTGTTCACAAGATAAGCTTTGACTTCATTCCTACGTAGTTTTGGAGTATTCTAAAACAAAATTGAGATGTTATAATCTCTTGTTTCAAGCTAGCCAACAAGAAGACACAAAATATAATGCATATAGTTTTTTAGCTTTCGCGATTTGTGTCCATCGAAGAATGTTTATTTAAAAAAATTCAAAACGCGTTTTGGGATATATAATTATGATTAGTTTATCAGTTGGATGTAATTATTGTATTGATACTTTAGATATTTTACTATTCTGATACATATTTTTGTTTTGTTTTATCTATGTAGGTAATCGCAAGTGATCTAACTAAATGAAAAGTATTCAAAATTATCATATTAATTAAAGAGACGAGGAAAGACACACATATTTGACTAGAAGACCTTGTCAACCTCGTAGGCATTCTTTTAAACAAAAACCAATAAAAAATGTATTACAATGCTTTAATCCACAATGGTTTGACCAATATCATGATTGGTTAGAGTATACTATAGAAACATGAAAGGCTTTTTGCTTGTATTGTTACTTGTTCAGAGTTCAAGTTGCAAACCAAGGTAGAAGTGATGCTTTTGTATCGACTTGTTTTTCTAGCTGGAATAAGGCTCATAGATTGAGTAAGCATGTGGGTGATCATACTAGTTTTCACAGCAATGCCAAAAATAAATGTGAAGATTTGATGAGACAAGGGCAATTCCTCAAACATGCTTTACATAAACAAACATATGTTGTGAAAAATGAGTATCGAATATGCTTGAGTGCTTTAATTGATGTTTCTAGACACTTGTTACACAAAGGCTTATCTTTTCGTGCTCATGATGAGAAAGAAAAGTCAACAAACAAAAGAAATTTCTTAGAGCTTCTGAAATATACGGCTGGTCAGAATGAGGTCGTAAGCAAAGTTGTGTTGAACAATGCTCCTAAAAATAATTAGATGACATCTCCTAAAATTCAAAAAGACATTGTGCATTGCTTTGCAGAAGAAGTAACTAAATACGTTATCCAAGAAATTGATTATAATGTCTTTGGCTTGTTGGTAGATGAATCTGCATATGTTTCAAATTGATGAGGACATTGATGCTAGCCTAACCGGATTCGAAGAGCAACCCATCACCATACCAGCCATGAGGCACACACCAAGAAAAAGGTCAGGAACCAAGAGCCTAAGAGAAGAATTTAACCAGTCTGTGGAGGGTTTAATCACACTATTGGAGCGTGAAGAGCTCAAAGGGAAGCTGCTCCCAGAGGAGATTACCCGAGAAACTCCAATCAAGCCAACACACATTTTAAGCTCTTCTATTTTTCAAGACTTGGAGAATGTTCAAGAAGATGAGATCACCAAGGAATTGCAAGACTCTGCTCATGGACAGCTCAAGCTTCCAACAACTGCTTTCTTGCCAATTCTACAAGGCTACAAGGCTACTACCGTGTTCATCATCTCAAAGCAACTCTAGGGAAGGACATGAATTCAAAAACCAAGCGCAAGAACACTTCAAGCTTCTGCTCCTAAGGTACGTGTTTGATTATTGATTTCTGACCAAACTTTCCTTTTATGTTCTTGTAGTATATTTACTTTTAGACTACGTGTTGTTTTTTCTTTTGTCGTAGAAGTCCCAACATTTTTTAATTTAAAGAGTCTGTTGTTTTTCTACTTTCCTTATTCGGCCAAAGAGAAGCCCTAAGCTGCTGAGCTATTTATAAAGCTTCTTTCTCAGCTTGTAAGATCACGGTTTATGAAATAAAAACCTAAGTTTTCTTCAGCAGAAAGCACAGGCGCCTCTTGTCTTCTCTGTGTGTGAATCCTTAGAAGCTTGAAGCATAGACTTATCACAGAGTATTTCATCATCTGTGTGGCGTCTCTCGATCCCTTAGCTACTAAGTTCATCATCTTTCATCACACCATTGCTATTGTTTCCCTAGAGAGTGTTGTACGGCCAGCTAGAGATTCACCACTCCATCCCACCTTCATAGACACATCTAAACGTGCCTACATCATCTGGTATCAGAGCTTAGGCTCGCAAATCAGGTGAATCTACCCCTTTTCGTTATGCTATTTTGTTTTGTGTTCTTAGTTACCCATAAAAAAAAAAAAAAATCTGTTTTTGTTTCAGTTCTTATTGTTTATATTGTTTCAGTTGCTTGTTTCATTTGATTCTCTTTTAATAACTAGAAAAGCTATAAAAAGTTTCATTAGTTGCAGCCTTAATCGTTTTTAGCTTCAAAAAAAAAAAAAAAATTTTCAGAAGAACCCTAGAAATCGTTTGTTTCTGATTTACTTGTTCTTGCTACGTTTGTTCTGCATAGTCTACATCATCAGTGTTTGTATCTCAATTCGGCTTGTCTGCATTCATATTAGTGTTTTTTTCATTAAAATAATAATAAAAAAATTTCATTGCTTCTTTTTTGTTAGTTGTCTTTGCTTTGTGTTTCAGAACCCTAAAAACGAAAATCCTATAGAAATCCTTTTTGTTTCTGTTTTGTTTCATTGATTTGCTTCTGCTTGTTGTTTCAGAACCCTAAAACGAAAATTTCATTAAAAAGTTTGATTTTTGTTCTTTGTTCTGTTTCGTTGCATCACCTAGAAAAGGCAATTTACTAGTTTCTGATTTTTTTCTTTTTGCTCTGTTTTGGCCTTCTTCTTTCAATTTTCTTTTGCACTTGATCTGTTTGCTTTTGTGACACATGAAGAAGAGTACAATGAGAGAAGAAGCTGGACCAGTTAACATGGATCAGCCACTCGGTGCTATTCAAGCTTTAGGAGATCGCCTGACACGACTAGAGCAACCTCCACCGCCAAGAAGAGGACCTATTCAGCGTACCAATGTGCAACGAGCACAAGATGAGACTGATGAGGATATGCCAGGACTGGATGATGATCCACCACCAGCTCCTAACCTTAACCAGCAACATAGGAGGTTCAACCATCGAGAGAGAGATCGAGACAGAGGCCGAGACCAAGATGAGTATTACACAAGGCAAGGTGACAAAGATATCAAGCTCAATGCCCTAACATTTGCAGGAAAGATTAACCCTGATGCTTACCTCGATTGGGAAAGACGCATGGAGTACAAATTCGAGTACTACAACTACTCGGACCAGAGGAAGGTGTCCCTAGCTGCTGCTCAACTTACAAAAAATGCTTTAGCCTGGTGGGATAGAGATGTGTCAGAGAGGAGAAGGCATAGGCATGGGCAGATTACTATATGGGCCGACATGCGGTTTCAACTCAGGATGTCCTAATTACTACCACAGAGACTTGCAAAAGCGATTCTGCAAGCTTGCACAAGGGAGTAAATCTGTTGAAGAATATTTTGATGAATTTGAGACCCTTAAGAACAGGTTGGAAGTAGAGGATTCTGAAGAAACACTAATGGCACAATTTTTAGATGGTCTTCATGACAGGATTGTTAGAAAGGTGGAAATACAAGCTTACCATGACATGGAGGAGTTGTTGCACCTAGCTGTACAAGCCGAGCAACACATTAAGCGGAAGAATGTCTCCACCAGCCGTAACAAGACTTCTTGGATATCTCAGCCTCAGAAAGTTGTGGACAAAGGAAAGGCTAACGAGGTAGATACACGATACAAGAAGGCTGCACCAGAGCCATCAAAAGGATCCAAGCCAGAGCAAGGTAAGTACCCAACTCAACGTGCTCGTGACATAACTTGCTTTAAATGTTAGGGAAAATGACATTATGCAAGAGAATGCCCAAACCAGAGGATAATGATCATCAAATCAAATGGAGAATATGAATCAGAAGATGAGCAAGAAGAAGCACACGTAGAATCGGATGAGGACGTGACTGATTACCCTGATGTGGGAGAGCTACTTGTCACAAGAAGATCCCTTAGTGCACTCTTTGATCCAGAAACCATTCAAAGAGAGAACATTTTCCACTCAAGATGTACCATCAACTCTAAGGTATGTAGTCTAATTATTGATGGAAGTTCTTGCACTAACGTAGCTAGCAAGTATCTGGTTGACAAGCTATGTCTCAAGAAGACAAAGCATCCTCGGCCATACAAGCTCAAGTGGCTTAATGATGAAACTGAAATCAAGATTGCGGATCAAGTCACCATCCCTTTTAGCATAGGCAAGTATATGGATCAAGTTGTGTGTGATGTGGTCCCTATGCAAGCTGGTCATCTTCTGCTGGGAAGACCATGGCAGTTTGATAAGGAGACCTTGCACAATGGAAGGACCAACCTCTATTCCTTCACTCATGGCAATCGTAAGCACAACCTAGCACCTCTTACTCTACAAAAAGTGCATGAAATGCAGAAAGCAATGAGCAAAGGAAACGAGCTAAGTAAAACCAATATTTATGTATCACCTAATACAGTTTTGAAATCCATTAAATCAAAAGAACAGGTACTACTAATGATCTTTAAGGAAGCTTTGTTTTCAGCTCAAGAGGAGCATGAGCTTCCACATAAGATGCGTGAGCTATTGAAGAAGTATAAAGACATATTCCCTGAAGATAGTCCACCAGGCTTGCCATCAATCAGAGGGATAGAGTATCAGATTGACCTAGTCCCTAGTGCACCATTTCCAAACAGACCAGCCTATAGAGTTAACCCAGAAGAGGCAAAGGAGCTGGAAACACAAGTTCAGGAGCTTATGTCAAAATGGTACATCAGAGAGAGTCTAAGCCCATGTGCTGTCCTTGTTTTACTAGTGCCAAAGAAGGACGGAACTTGGAGAATGTGTGTTGATTGTATGGCCATCAATAACATCACTTTCAAGTACATACATCCCATTCCCAAGCTGGACGACATGTTAGATGAGCTCAATGGAGCAACCATCTTCTCCAAAATAGACCTAATGAGTGGTTATCATCAAGTGAGGATGAAGGAAGGAGACGAATGGAAGACTGCCTTCAAGACCAAAAGAGGGTTATATGAGTGGCTAGTCATGCCATTTGGACTCATAAATGCACCCAACACATTCATGAGGCTCATGAATCACGTTCTAAGAACCTATATCTGTAAGTTTGTAGTGGTATATTTCGATGATATCATGATCAACAATACTTATATTTCAGATCATCTAACCCATCTAGAACAAGTTCTGGAAATGCTTCGGCTAGAAAACCTTTATGCGAACCTAAAGAAATGTACCTTCTGCACTGATCAAGTGGTATTTTTAGGATTTGTTGTAAGTTCACAGGGATTGAAAGTCGACGAAGAGAATATCAAAACTATACAAGATTGGCCTACCCCATCAACCATTGGACATGTTAGGAGTTTCCATGGTCTGGCCAGCTTCTATAGGAGATTTGTGAAGGATTTCAGCACCATTGCTGCACCTCTAACTTCTGTAATCAAGAAGAACGTTGCCTTTACGTGGGAAAAGGCACAAGAAGATGCATCCAAGAAGCTCAAAGAAAACTTCACACATGCGCCTGTTTTGGTACTTTCAAACTTTGATAAAATGTTTGAGACTGGATGTGATGCTTCTGGTACAGGTATAGGATCAGTTTTATCTCAAGGAGGGAAGCCAGTAGCTTATTTCAGTGAGAAACCCAATGGAGCCTCACTAAACTATCCTACATATGACAAGGAACTCTATGCATTGGTAAGGTCTCTAGAAACTTGGCAACACTATTTATTATCAAAGGAGTTTGTTATTCATACAGATCATGAGACGCTCAAGCACCTGAGAGGTTAGACTACACTCAAGAAGAGACATGCGAAGTGGCTTGAGTTCATATAGACTTTTCTTTATATCATCAAGTACAAGAAGGGTAAGGAGAACATTGTAACTGATGCATTATCCAGAAGACATGCTCTAATCAGTACAATGGAGGCCAAAGTCATGGGATTTGAGCATATCAAGGCGATATATGCAACTGACCCAGACTTCCAAGAAGTGTTCAAGGAGACTAGCAAAGCTGCTTATGGGACCTTTTATCAACAAGATGGGTTCTTGTTTAAGGATAGGAGGCTTTGCATTCCCATGGCTCAATGCGAGAGTTGTTAATTCGCGTAGCACATGGAGGAGGGCTCATGGGTCACTTTGGGCGAGACAAGACTCTAAGTGTGCTTATGGATCACTTATATTGGCCACATATGAAGAGATATGTATAGCGGTTCTGTGCAAAGTGCATTACATGCCTTAAGGCAAAATCCAGGTCACATCCTTATGGTTTATATATGCCTTTGCCCATTCCTAACCTACCATGGATAGATATCTCTATGGATTTTATTTTAGGTCTGCCCAAGATCAATCACAAGGATTCCATCTTTGTAGTTGTAGACAGGTTCTCTAAGATGGCACATTTTATTCCATGCAACAAGACCAATGATGCTACGCAAACAGCCGATCTCTTTTTCAAAGAAGTAATGCGTCTACATGGAGTGCCTAGGACCATCGTCTCAGATCGTGATACCAAGTTCTTGAGCCATTTCTGGAAGACTTTGTGGAAGAAGTTGGGGACCAAACTTCTCTTTTAAACTACTTGTCATCCCCAAACCGATGGCCAAACTGAGGTAGTGAACCGTACACTCTCAATTCTATTGAGAGCCACAGTTGGTAAGAATTTAAAGAATTGGTTATCATGCTTACCTTACATTGAATTTGCTTATAATCATGCAAAGCACTCTGCTACTAAACTGTCTTCTTTTGAAGTTGTGTATGGATTTAACCCCTTGACTCCACTAGATCTTTCACCACTGCCACAAGCTTTTTATTCTAGTTCTGAAGGTGAAACCAGAGCAGATTTTGTGAAGAACCTTCACCAAAAGGTCAAAGATAACCTAGAGAAGAAGGCCGAAAAGTACAAGGAACAAGCAGATAGAGGCCGTAAGGAGATCACATTTGAACCAGGAGATTGGGTCTGGTTACACATGAGACATGAGAGATTCCCAACCAGAGGAAGTCTAAGCTTTTACCAAGAGGAGATGGACCATTCCGTGTGCTAGAGAAAGTCAACAACAATGCCTACAAGCTGGAGCTGCCAGGTGAGTTAAACATTTCTCCTACTTTTAATGTTACTGATTTAGCTCATTTCCATACATATGAATATGTTCTGGGGCCAGAACCTTCTCAAGGGGGAGGGAATGATGAGGACGTCGATGCTAGCCTAACCGGATTCGAAGAGCAACCCATCACCATACCAGCCGTGAGGCATACACCAAGGACAAGGTCAGGAACCAAGAGCCTAAGAGAAGAATTTAACCAGTCTGTGGAGGGCTTAATCACACTATTGGAGCATGAAGAGCTCAAAGGGAAGCTGCTCCCAGAGGAGATTACCCGAGAAACTCCAATCAAGCCAACACATATTTTAAGATCTTCTACTTTTCAAGACTTGGAGAATGCTCAAGAAGATGAGATCACCAAGGAATTGCAAGACTCTGCTCATGGATAGCTCGAGCTTCCAACAACTGCTTTCTTGCCAATTCTACAAGGCTACAAGGCTACTACCGTGTTCATCATCTCAAAGCAACTCTAGGGAAGGACATGAATTCAAAAAACCAAGCGTAAGAACACTTCAAGCTTCTGCTCCTAAGGTACGTGTTTGATTATTGACTTCTGACCAAACTTTCATTTTCTGTTCTTGCAGCATGTTTACTTTTAGACTACGTGTTGTTTTTCCTTTTGTCTTAGAAGTTCCAGCATTTTTTGATTTAAAGAGTCTGTTGTTTTTCTACTTTCCTTATTCGGCCAAAGAGAAGCCCTAAGCTGCTTAGCTATTTATAAAGCTCCTTTCTCAGCTTATAAGATCACGGTTTATGAAATAAAAACCTAAGTTTTCTTCAGCAGAAAGCACAGCCGCCTCTTGTCTTCTCTGTGTGTGAATCCTTAGAAGCTTGAAGCATAGACTTATCACAGAGTATTTCATCATCTGTGTGGCGTCTCTCGATCCCTTAGCTACTGAGTTCATCATCTTTCATCACACCATTGCTATTGTTTTGCTAGAGAGTGATGTACGGCCAGCTAGAGATTCACCACTCCATCCCACCTTCATAGACACATCTAAACATGCCTACATCACAAATAAAAAGAAAATGGCTGTGATTTTCTGATTCATTGATAAATTTGGGGTGGTAAGGGAAAGATTTGTTGTCATTAGTCATGTGAAAGAGACATCTTCTTTATCTCTGAATTATGCTATTGATTCTTTGTTCACAAAACATGGATTAAGTTTGAAAATTGTGAGAGGATAAGGTTATGATGGAGCTAGCAATATTAAGGGAGAATTTAATGTATTGAGATCATTGGTTTTAAATGAAAGTAGATATGTATATTACGTTCACTGCTTACTCATCAACTTCAGCTGGTTGTCGTGGCGGTTGCAAAAAAACATTTTGAAGTTAGAGAATTTTTTTATATGGTTAATGTTTTGTTGAATGTGGTTAGAGTTTCTTGCAATGGAAAAAATATGCTCATTGAAAGTTATCGCAAAAAAGTGGAAGACGCAACAAATTAAGACTGTAACTGGGCTGAATCAGAAATTTTCACTTAAACGACCTGAAAATACTCGTTAGGATTCACATTATAAGACTTTATTGCGTCTTGTTGAGATGTTTTCATGTATTATTGAAGTTCTTGAATATATCCAGAATGAAGGCATAAACAGCACCAAAAGACAACAAGTATATGGCCTGCTCAAATATTTTCTCACCTTTGATTTTGTTTTCTATATACAGTTGATGCTTGTTGTTTTGGGACTCACTGATAACTTATCAAAAGCACTACAGAAAAGATACCAAGAGATTTAAAATGTTATTTCATTCGTGGAATCTACTAAACGACAATTGCATAAGCTTAGAGATGATATATAGGATGATTTTGTGGCTAAAGTTTGTTCTTTTGGTGAGAAAATAAAACTATAGTACTCAATATGGAGGAAGAATTTGTTGATTCAAGAAGGCTAAAGAAAACAATTAGCATAACCAACTTGCATCATTATAAGGTGGATTGTTTCTACATTGTCTTAGATATGCAACTTCAAGAGTTTAATGATCGTTTTGACGAGGTAAATTCTGAACTACTTGTTTGTATGACATTCTTAAGTCCGATATATTCTTTTTGTCAATTTGACAAGTCATCATTGGTGAGATTGGCTAAGCTTTATCCAGATGACTTTAGTTTTGTAGTGCGGAGATCTCTTGATCATCACCTTGATATCTACTTTGATAATGTGCAAAAATTTGAAAGGTTTACTAATCTATAAAGTCTTGGTGATCTTTCTCATGTAATGATGGAGACAAGGAAATATCTTTCTCATCCTTTAGTTTATCATGAGAAAACCAGAATTGAAACATAAAGCCCATCTTTTAGGCCTAAAATAGACAATGTCCAAAACAAAAAAATTAAATCAGTTTACTCGGTGAAGTCGAAACCGAGTATCAGGGACGAAGATGAAGGTGGAGAGTTTCTTTGTGCAGTAGTAGCGATGTCACAGCGATGCAGTCTATAGTCATATGATTTGCCATTGGGAGAGATGGTGAGTTTAAGAGGAGAACCACAATTGCATCAAAGTAGAGGCGAATCTAGGGCGATCCCTTCTCATGCTTGTGATCTTGTTTTTAACAGAGGAATCAATTTCCCTTTGGAGAAAATCACTGGAGGTAAAGGTTTTTCTGTGTAGCCTGTAGCTTGCCAAGCGATTAGAAAAAAGGTTTTTTCTCTCTTGAGCCAACAAAAGATCAAAGTTGTTGTAGAAGAGCTTCCCAGCCACGAGACGAATTGAGACTGTATTTTAAAGCTAGCCTTTTCTATATCTGCCAGTTAAGACCCTCAGAAGGTAGTATATTCTTCCTGTTTTATACTTCATTGATATCTGGTTATCCGGACACCACTCATAACCATCTTGATTTTCTGTAATTGACAAAGTAGATAGGAAAGTAAAAACATTAACATGGTTTTTTGATCTTGCTGGTGGTAGAATCCAATTACCATTTTCCCATAGCTCAGCTAGCATAGCATTATATGTTATACCCAATCGAAAAGATCATGCTATTCGTAAATAGTTTTTTATATTTCCAAAATGTGACCAATTTCCTGACCAGATGTAGGAAGTTTCACAATTTTCCACTATTTGCTTAATCCATAGATATGGAATGTCTCGGAGCTTTATCAGTTTGTTTACAACCAAGAGTTTTTTTGTTTGGTGTTGATGACCCAAAAATTGTTGATGTTTCCTGTAGAAGGATCTAGAATATCAAATATATTATGAGTATATATATTGTATATAATAATTATCAATATGATCCTTACGTTATTGCTTATGAGAGTAAATATAATATGCTTATGAGAGTAAATATAATATTCTTCCAATCATAATCTAATATAGTATCAGAGCAGGTTATGCTCGAGTATAGATCTACCGATCAAAGTTCCCGACCCTGCTTCACCTTAATTGTTATTTGAACAAGTCAAAGTTCTGTCTTGGTCTGCGTGGGGATAACATTTCTCTTCTGCATGTCCATGGAATTTTGAAAAATCCAAACATCTCAGAGATAGATAGAGAAGTAGGAATTTCGCAAACGAAACGCACTCCTTCGTATACGTCAGGAGTCCATTGATGAGAAGAGACTAGGGAAAGCTTGAATCCAATTTCTACAATGATGAATATAAGCGCAATTTCTCTGCTTTTTTTATTTTTCTAATTCTTAAGCTTACATGCTTCCAAATCTTTGTTGTTTTTTTTACTAAGCTATAGTGCTTCAAGCCTCGGTTCCGTTCCTCGTTTAAAAAAAAAAAAAAAGCCAAAGTGCTTCTGAGTGTTTATCAAACTTTGTTTTCTTATGATTTGTAAGCTTATCAAGTCATAATGCTTCCTTAAGCCACATTGCTTCCATATGCCATCGTGCTTCGTATCTTTTCTTTTCCTTAAGCCAATGGAGATTCTGTTTTTAAAGGTTTAATGCCTCAATTTTAATAATAATACAAAAATTAATTTGCTTTCTGAATTTTCAAGCCACTCATGCTTCTTCAAAAAAACTTTCTGTGATTTGTCTCATTGGAAAAAACATTTAAATTATGAAACTTCCTTTGATTTCTTTTTGGTTCACACCATTCATGCTTCCCTTCTTTCTCAAAAAAAAAAAAAAGATGTCGAAGCTTTGTCAAGCTTCAAATATCATGTTATCACCACATCTCATTTCTGATGCAAATCATCGCCGAATAATCTCCTCCGAGTACCACAAAGAATCTCCATCAGATCTTTCGGCCTACCGTACCCGTCAACCGTATCGGCTCCGTCTCACATAGCTCTCCTCCCTTTCCACTCGCCACTGCCGTCTCTGCCAAGATTCTTTCAACAATCCGCTCCACCACTCTACGCTAGCATTCTATGGTCAATCTCAAGCCGTTTAATTCTGCATGTCTCTATCACCGGCTTGAGCTTGAGGAAGCGTGTAGAAAGATCTAAAATATCGAAGATATTATTAATAAATATATTGTAATTATTATATACATATTTATAGATTTGTATCTATCATAGTTTAGGAAATCTCTTCTCTATATAAACAATATAATCCCTAAGTTATTACTTATGTGAGTAAATATAATATTCTTCTGATCATAAACTTTCATCACTATAATATTTCCCTCTAGGAATTCAACAGTGTATCAGCGTACCCAAATAAATACATGTTGAAAGAACAACAGCCAAATTAACTTGATTGCCAAGCAACATTCCAAACTGTAAGATCCCTCAGCCCTTGACTTCCTTCTTCTTTACTTTTACAGACTGATTCCCAAGAGACTTTAGCAGAGGCAGCTTCTAGAATACTTTCTCTCCACATAAACTTTCCACAAAGTGGATTTATCTCATCAGTGCAAGCTTTAGGAAGAATGAAATAACTGGACCAGAAATTAGTGATTCCATTTATGACAGTGGTGAGAAGTTGTAATCGGCTAGCATATGAGAAAGTTTTTGTTGTCCATGAGTTCAGCTTAGCTTTTATAGATTGGATAAGTGATGAACACTAGGCCATGGGTAGTTTCTTAGTGCAAAGGGGCACACCTAAGTACCTTATTGGTAAAATACCAGGAGATAAGGCAGTGTTAGACTGGATGGCACTAACTACCTCTTGTTTTAACCCTGCAGAGAAGAAACACGTTTTGTCAATGCTCATGGCTAGACCAGATCGTTCTTAAAATTCTTTGAGCACCCCCATCACACATTGAACCGAGGAAAGGGAACCATATGTGAAAATTAACAAATCATCCCCAAAACACAAGTGTGTCAGGTTTGTATTTCCACATCTATGGTGATAGTTGAATCTTCCTTCAGACACTGCTTTGTTTAGGGCTAGAGAAAGACAGTTCATAGAGAGGACAAACAAGTAGGGGCTTAGGGGATCTCCTTGGCGTAGTCCTCTTTTGCCTTTAAAATAACCACAAGTAGACCCATTGAACCCCACTGAGAAAGAAGGAGTATAAATACATGCATCTAACCATCTTAGGTACAGTTTTGGGATTTTCAATCCTCTAAGACATTGAAAAATAAATTCCTAACGTAGTTTGTCAAAAGCTTTTGCAATGTCCACTTTGATTGTTATTCGTTTTCCCTCTCCATGCTTATGGTAACCTTGCACAATTTCTGAAGCAAGCATAATATTCTCAATTAACAATCTTCCTTGAACAAATGCAGTATGGTTTGGTAGGATAGCTTGAGTAAGAATAGGCTTCAACCTTATGACTAGAAGCTTTGAGATGGTTTTGTAAGTTGTGTTACAACAAGAGATATATCTAAAATCTGAGATGGTAGTTGCTCCTGGTTTTTTTGGAACCAAACTAAGTATTTGTTGATCTTGGTAAAAACTCAGTGATGAAGAATCTTTGAACTGATTCTACTAATTTCTCTCATAATATTGACCAGGATGCTTTGAAGAAAGAAGAAGTCAGGCCATCCAGACCATGAGACTTTTTTAGGTTCAACTTCTTTATTACACTGGTGATTTCTGAGCTAAATGGAGGAGAAGACAACAACCTCTGGATATGGGAACTACATCTGAAGGGCAATAAGTCATGGAACCAGAGTGTAGAGGACAGTGGTGGCAATGCCAAAGGAGCCATAATGGACTGAAAATGGGAGATGGCAATGGCACTCATCTGATCCGTGTGGTGATTACTTGTCTATCTCTTAATGTTAATGATCTGATGGAGCTGTAGGAGTTCCTTGCTGAAGCCATTTTATAAAAATAGCTTGTATTCTTATCACGTTCTCTGAGCAAGTTAATTAGAAATGTTTGCCTGAAAAAAGATTCCTCTATTCCTCTTAAGTAGTTCCATTTTAGATGGAGGTTTCTCTCAGTTTGAAAGGATGAGGTAGTAGATATTGCTTGTACATGCACAACTTTTAACAAACTATTAGTATCACTCACTCTCTTTTGAATATCTGAAAAATTCATCCTGTTTAGCATTTTTAGAGTTCTTTTAAGTCTCTTTAGCTTAGAACCCAATGAACACATGTCAATTAACCTCAACAGATGACAGGAAAATGGAATGAGTAGAAAGGAAATTTAGAAATTTGAAAGGTCTAATACCAGAAGTGAGCAAATGGTATGCTAAGTTTAGAAGACAAGGTAAATGATTAGAGAATTCATAAGGAAGGAAAGTGGCTACACTATCTAGAAAACTGGAAATCCATTTATGATTAACCAGTGCTCTGTCCAGCTTTTTTTCATTGGATTTTCAGGTCTTTTGTTGGTCCAAATGTGGAAAGTCCCCTGAAACCGCATGTCCTCAACACCCAGATCAAGCAAGAAGTTTCTCAACTCAACCATGTCCGAGGTTAGATGGTTCACATTAGAAGATGAGTGCTCAGCATGGTGTAGGATCTGATTCAGATCTCCTCCAATGATCCAATTCTGATTTTTCAGGTACAAAATTTGTTGAATTTCCAGAAATTATTTCCATAGTGTAGCTCTAAATGCGATTTGTTTTATTTTAGACGAATACAATATTATACTATTGTTTTGCTTTTAAATCATTATGGAAATCCGATTTTTTCGAATAAAATCAAAACGAATACCACATTGAAACAAATCTAACATATAATTTGCCCAATGAGGATCATACGTGTTTGAGTTGGGAGAGAGATGATTTTTTTGGAAAATTTGTTAAATTAGGACAAATTAACTCACCTATTGTCCCAATACACTTTCTATACATAACTTTGTCCCATTAAGATTTCATTAAAAAAAATTTGTTTTACCCTTAAATATTGTTAAAAAATGTTTTCTATTAATTAAAAAAATTATTTTAAACAAATTAATAGAAATTATTTTTACTCATAATATTTTAAACAAATTTTGAGCCCATTATGAGAAGGAGATAGAAGTAAGCAGTGGTATTTTAGGGGGTGTTATTCAATGATAGATTTTAATAGAGTTTAAATCTAAGCAGAATCCACTGTTATTCAATCAATGATTCTAAATCCTACTTTAAAATATGGTGTTATTGGATATGGTATTTGTAAATCATATTTTAAAAATTTTAAAATCTGGTGTTATTCAATAAAAAGTTTTAAATCCATCATTAAAATCTAATGTTATTCAACATTAATTTTTTTTTGAAATTTTGATTCTATTAAAATTCATCATTGATTAACAGACTCCATTAAAAATTAAAATTTTGAAGATTTTAAAACTGATGAAATTGACTTTAAATCATTTATTCAATAACACCCCTTCATCTTTTAAGCCAAGCGAGAGAGATTTTAAGCCAAGCGAGAGAGAGCGATTTACCAGTTAGAGACTGCGACGGTGTTTCCTTGTCGCCGAAGCCGGAGTTTATCAGTATACCTCGACCAGAGTTTCTCGGTTTATCTCAATTTTTTTTTCTTCGTTGCGGCTTCGTCGCTCGCTTGTGTATTTGGCAGAGCCAGTGCCTTTTCCGCAATCCCGTCCGATTCCACCGAGTACATCTCTATCAATCGATAATTTAAGCATCGATTTGAGGTTAGTTGCATAATTCCAGTAGTGTAATTGTGTTTTTTCCTCTGATTTGATGGTCGTGAACCTGCGATTTCCGTCATTTCTTAGTCTTCGATGGGGATGAATCCAGCTTTTGATCGTTAGACCCATATTTTGATTGTTTGTATCAACGCTTTTAATATTTATACTCAACTGTTGCGCACTGATAGAAAAACGAGACATCTTTGTTCGGATAGTTCGTTAATTTCTCAGCCAAATATGTGACACATCAAATCGAGGTTTAGGTTTCTGTTTCTGCACTCTTTAAAGCCCTAAACCCTGTCATTCTACTTGTTTCTCATGACCTGTTGCATCTTTTGACCATGATATACCGAAAATTTAGTTCACAGAATCCAGTCAACTATTTAATGATGATAGGTTTTGTTCTTCATTGATTGTTTAGAAAAAAATTGCAGGTCTTGGGAGGAAAGATGAACAAGCTGCTGGAATCCAGAATTACAGGTTGCAACTCGAAAAGCGTATCCATCATGTTTTTTTTCTTTCTCACCATGCCTCAATCTATTGTCTTAGAATGAATGGTAGAATAAGATGAAGAAACCTTATATCTTGCTATGGATTTTAGTTGATCTCATATATTTTGGAGAAACCTTTCTTATTGACTTTGAGGATGAGAAATGGAAGAAAGTTTTATGTCTGGATACATTATCCATGTTTATTCTTTGTGAAACTAAAGATGGAAATTGATGCGTGCCTGATTTTATGTATGCATGATGTTTAGTTCAATGTGTACCTCTCTGTTTATGATTATTGAATAGTATCTCCATAAAATAAAATTGTGGTCAACTTTAAAGTTGGTATTTTATAAAGGGGTGTTATTGAATCAATGATTTAAAGTCAATTCCATCAATTTTAAAATCTTCAAAATTTTAATTTTTGATTGAGTCTATCAGTGTGGATTCTAAAATCTATATACCTTAGATTTTGTTTCTAATCATTTGTTCATTAAACTCATCTTCAAGTCATTTCAAATCCATTAAAAAACAAAGATTTCCAGAATCTTTTAATGTTGAATAACACTGGATTTTAATGATGGATTTAAAATCCTTTATTGAATAACACCAGATTTTAAAATCTTTAAGACATGATTTACAAATACCATATCCAATAACACCAAATTTTAAAATAGGATTTAGAATCATTGATTGAATAACAATGGATTCTGCTTAGATTTAAATTCTATTAAAATTTATATTCCGCTCAATATTAGTTAAGTACAATTGTAGTGACTGATGAAATAAGATCTTCTTCATGATAGAATTTCCTAATCATATGGACTTTGGCTTTTTATCAGTTCAACAATACTTATGACTTCTAGGGTTGGTCATGGTCACCCTTTTATTTGATTCAAATGATGGTAACCATTTTCTTGCAGGCCCAACAAAAGAGAGCAGAGATAAACAAACTCCCAGAACATATTATATTATCTGAAGTCCGCCGTATGGTTGATGAGATGCAGGATACGGTTAGTCTCTTGTCTTCATTCTCAGTCCAAACTTTGCAAATGATTTACTTTACTCCCATTAAGTTTTTTCGTTTGCTTTATCTGCAATATATATACATATAGTGTGGTGTAAATGTTTGAGATTGTGTTCTTCATGTGGTCTGGGTACCCAAGTATTCTAAGAAGGGAAAACATGTTTACTTTCTTGGTATTTAGGATTCTTAAAGGATTAATTTTTGGAAGGAAAGAGCGAAAGCAGTTGCCAGAGTCTGAAATCAGAAATCTTTAATCCCTTTTATTCTGGTTTTGTCCGTGTTAGGAGAATTTCAAAGTCTTAGTTTGTTTCGGGTTTAATGATGGTTGACATATATGTTCACAGAAGTTACAAGTTACGACGATTCTCGAAGTCTAATCTGTCTTCGCATCTCTATACCAATACATGAGGCTAAGATTGAATACTACTTCAAACCGAAAGACAAGCAAGCTGGTACCATAATGGAGATACAGCTCGAAGGAGAGAAGAAAACTATGGGGACAATGATGACCGCAACACAAGAGGAAACTATAAGAAAGATTGAAGAAGCTGAGAGACTTGCTCGGGCACGCGGTAATGCAAACGCAACTGCAGATGCAAACACGGGAGAGGAGATTCAGGATTCAGAATCCTCAGCTAGTCAAAAAACTCAAGCAATGTAAAAGACACATGTCTTCAAGTCGACACAGATTAGATTCAGTCTCTGAAAACGTCCAAGGTTTCAAGATCGCAGCCCAACATTTGTTGGGTTTTAATAATTTGGAATTTGGTTGATGAAGCAAGAACGAGATTGTGATCTCTCTAGTGTGGACGAACTTATAGAGGTGGCTCTGGTTGGACTATCCCAGAATGACCACATTTTGTTGATATAAGTTTTCTGCAACTTCGCTTCATAACCATATTATTCTGATTTTGTTCTAGGAGATACTTTCGATTTATGTTTATCACGTTAGCTTTACACAATAAAAGTCCCCAGTTCGATCCTTGGCAGCATATTAACCGAGAAGAAAAATCGAAAAAGATCCAGAGACAAGAATAAAACGGAGAAGAAAGCGTTTGAAGAAGAAAACAAACGAAGAAGAAGAAAACTAGACGAATAAACGAAGAAGAAGAAAAATATCTTGGAAATTTTTTTAATAGTCGTTTTTGGAAAATAGATTAGGGAAGATATGAGACAGTATTCACTAACTGTAGATCATAGATTTAGGAAATTTTCAAAACTAACTTCGCAGAAAACACATGCTATGTACCGTCGAAGATAAAAAATATGGTAGAATTTATATTATGAATGTGGTAGAAGATAGAGAGAATGGTAGCATGCATATTCAGGATTTGGTAGTGTTTAGAGCAAATAATAGAAAACATCATATATATATATTAATTGAGAAAACATAAGTGAAAATAGTCATATGTGTCCATCGAGGAGGAATTCGAGAGACAATTCAATTAAATTAACCAATCAAAACATTCCAATTAATTATATATGCCATAGTAGAAATCTCTACATATTCTCATTAAATTTTAATATAAGTCCACAAATACATGTGTTACCAATTTAAATCCAACTAAATCATAATATTTTAATATTTTAAAATGTTATATAACAAAATAATTTAACGATGAATCATTTACCGATGTCAATTTAAATTTTGTTTATAAAAATTGTATTAATGTCCATTTGGATACTATATTTAAAATATGATTGATCATACAATTATTTCTTTAATATCGTTTAATTGTATCCATATAACTTTAATTAAAGTTTAGATTTTGTTATAAACGTACAACTTTACATATATAACATTTTTACAATTTTTACAGAAAACACGATAGGTTTATCGATTGAGAAGACATAAGTGAAAATAATCATGTGTCGATCAAAGAGAAATTTAAGGGACACATCAATTAAATTAACCAATCAAAATATTCCAATTAATTCTATATGCCATGGTGAAAATCTCTACATATTCTCATTAAATTTTTAACATAAGTCCACAAATACATGTGTTACAAATTTAAACCCAACTAAATCATAATATTTTAAAATGTTATATAAAATAATGATTTAACGATGAATCATTTACCGATGCAATTTAAATTTAGTTTATAAAGTTGTATTAATGTCCATTTGGATACTATATTTAAAATATGATTGATCATACAATTATTTTTTTAATATCGCTTAATTGTATCCATATTATTTTAATTAAAGTTGAAATTTTGTTATAAACGTACAATTTTACAAATATAACATTTTTACAACTTTTACAGAAAATACGATAAGTTTATCGATAGAAATATATACACACATATATATATATATATATTAATATTTTGAAAATTTCTATTATAAGAATATACAAAAATCATTGTTCTATTCAATATCAATCAAATTGTTGGAGTTTATAAAACTATCAACCATATGTACAAGTTGTCAATATTAGCAAAATCCAAACAGTTAATATAAATAAATTGAAAACAACAAAATGATGCTTAAATTTCAAAAAATCATTAGTTTTTGCATTTTTATAATTTCTTTGTTTTTTATTTTAAAAAATTTGTACAGACTAACGCGTTATTTTTTGGTTTGGTGAACTCAAATAAGTTTGAGATAACTCATAATCTCAAACATATTCGATTTATACCAAAAATGCTTACATCCAAACAAAGTGTCATGCAAATTAAATTTTGTAAAGTAAAATATTTGTATCAATATGGAAGATGTACCACATAATCTTGCTATTCTAATCTCTCTGATGTATTTAAAAAAAAATTATAATTTTTTCTTTTTAAATATTATAATTTCGCGCTTGACGCGTATGTCAAAATCTAGTATTCTACCTATTAGTAGAACACACAGCAAACGTTAGAATTCAAATTCTACCTTTGGTAGATATAGATTAAAAAGCAGAACACATATTCTTCTCACTCGTAGAAATATCATAGAAATAGAACGTAAATTCTGGAGGAAGTAGAACAAACAAAACAAATATTTTTTAACTTTGATTTTTCTAAAAACGATATTTCAGTATATTCACATGGATTCTTTTTTTTATTTTTATAATTTTCCAATTTTTTAAATATTTAAAAAATATTTATTTTTAATTATTTACATTTGATTAATGGGAGTATAGGAAAAAAATGGAAAAAATGTTTATTGGAAAAATAGGTGAGTTAATTTAGCAAATTTCCTTTTTTTTTTCTTTTTTGGTAAGAGAGATTCTTTCGATTTCGATTTCTAGCTTCAACGCAAAGAATCAAAAGAGAAGGCTAATGTTGGGCTATTAATGGGCCTATAAAACCTGGCCCGTTGGTATATTTAAACTTTAAAAAAATCGCTGTTTGATATAAAACTCAGCTTCTCCTTCAGCGAAACAATTTTTTAGGGTTTTGAAGAGCTTGTCCTCGCCGTTCCTTGTTCATCTGTGATTCGACGTGATGGGTCACTCCAATGTCTGGAATTCCCATCCGAAAAAGTACGGGCCTGGATCTCGCACATGGTAATCATCTTCATCTCTTGCCTTTTTCTTAGAATAGTTTGGTTCCTAGAAGTATGTGGGAGACGTATAGAAGGAACACAATCTCGATGTCTTATCTTTTGATGAATCTGATCAGATTTGATTAATTAAACGATATCGTGTGCTTGACTTGTGCTCGCGCTGAAGTTTTGAAGAGTTTTGATTCTGTTTTTTTTGTTCTAATTGTGATGGACTTTGATGTATATGTTCCACAATAGTTCACTAAAAAAAAAAACTATATTCTCTGGATGGACAGAGAGCTTCGCTGAGAGATAACAGAGAGAGATATTTATAAGTAGAATAAGATAACAAAGGATATTTATTTGCTTTTATTTGTGTGTTTGCTGTTGCATGTGAGATAAGCTTTATGTATGAGATTATTGTATTTGGCTTCTGTCTTCACCCCTATGTGTTATATTTGGCAGTCAAGATTCTGACTTTGTATTATCCAATTCTTATCTCAATGTAGCCGAGTTTGCGGGAATTCTCACGGGCTGATTAGGAAGTATGGTCTGAACTGCTGCAGACAGTGCTTCCGCAGCAATGCCAAGGAGATTGGATTCATCAAGGTATATTACAATAATATATATGCTGATTTGCATCTCCATGATTTGTTGTATCTATATCATTCAGTAGTGTGATTGCTCATTCTGGTTTTGTTTTCTTGTCTCTGCAGTACCGTTGATGCAGTACCCACCGGTTCATTAGTGATGCTTGTTATATACACATGAGGGTATGGGTTGGCTTTGAAACTCTTCTAGTTTTGATATCCAAAATTGAGAACCTTTCTTTTACTTCTTTACATTTAAGTTGTTGAACCTCTCCCAAAAATAGTTGTTGCCTTGTCTTTTCAAGCCTCGTGTCTTATCTGGAAGTGAAACAATGATGTTGTCTTATGTGGAAGTGAAACAATGATGGTGTCCTAGTTTTTTTTTGCTTCTTGTTTATCAGTCATAGTGGTTTTGATGAAGAAATTGCCTGTTAATACCAACCATTTAGGAATATTAAAATCTTCTGCACACGACCAAAACTCAATATCATCTGCAAGCGCAAGAGAATCTCTTGGAGTGAAATAAGCTGGCTTACATGTAGACCTGTTTAGACATTAGCGAGTTTGTTTCACTCCAAGAGATTCTCTTGCACTTTACTTAGTAGTCAAAAACACTTCAACTTTCTTGGGTTTAACCCTGATAAGATTTGTTGCACAAGAACACCACTGACCAATTTGAGAAGGATTCTAAACATATGTTCAAGATGTAAGTTCTGATCTAACCTACTATCAAGACATTGATGGCCATCGATGAATCTTGTATTTTGTTTTGCTTGAAGTGCGTTTCATGTTTTGTGGATCATCTCTATTTGACAAGATATCTAAAGCAACTGAATGTGCGATGTGCTTAATAATCAAAACTTACATCTTGAACATATTTATCAGTTTCCATTTCATTTTTCTCCATTTAGATTGTTTCCTTTTTGTATTGTGACGCAGCATATCAACACAAATTCAGGTCGATCGAGAGTTTTGGAAAACTAATTAGGACATGCTTCTTATTAAAAAGTATTTAAAGAGGAATATCGTGTCAATGTTAAGAGTAATCTCGTTGTATAAATTCAAAAGCTGCATGTTGGTGTTGGGTTCAAATAGTGAGTTGGACCCTCTTAATCAAAGAGAAGTGGCCCATAGCAAACCCATCGAAGTGGTTTAAATATAACTAAGAAAAAACTGAAACGGAAGAAACGACAGATCGTGAGAAGTAAAAACAAGTTAATAGAAAATCAGTCGATTGAACAGAGAGTAAATGAGAATTTGAGAGTATAAAGAGAAGGAAGTCTGAGTACACGAGCACCCATCACTAAAATATTTTTATTTTCATTTTCTCCAGAACCGTTCCTAGAGTTGCATAGACCAGAGGCGAAATTAAAAAAAAACTTTGATTTATAAATCGAAATTTTTTAGAATAATAAACATTATCATCTCAAATAAGAACTAAAGTTTTTAAACATTATAATATTTTCTTAACATTATTTGAGAAGTGATTTTTTTAAAATTCGCTTACGTGTCGTCTCTACAACCGTCCTCACAAAAAATATTATGACGTGGCTTGACAGATGATGATCCTCTTAACATTATTTGAGAAGTGAATTTTTAAAAATCGCTCATCTCTACAACCATTCTCACCAAAAAAATTATGACGTGGTTTGACAGATGATGATTTGGATTATAAAAAGATGACATGGCAATTTTGTAAATAAATTTTGATTTTCGATTTGTAAATAAATTTTGATTTTCGATTTAAATTAATCATCCTCTTAACATTATTTGAGAAGTGATTTTTTAAAAATTTCTTACGTGTCGTGTCGTCTCTACAACAATCCTCACAAAAAAATAATGACGTGGCTTGACAGATGATGATTTGGATTATAAAAATATGACATCCTCTTAACATTATTTGAGAAGTGATATTTTAAAAATCGCTTACGTGTTGTCTCTACAACCATCCTCACCAAAAAATTTATGACATGGCTTGACAGATGATGATTTGGATTATAAAAAGATGACATGGCAAATTTGTAAATAAATTTTGATTTTCGATTTAAATTAATCATCCTCTTAACATTATTTGAGAAGTGATTTTTTAAAAAATCGCTTACGTGTCGTCTCTACAACCATCCCCACCAAAAAAATTTATGACGTGGCTTGACAGATGATAAATTAATCATAATTAAATCTCCTACAAAATCTTCCATAACTGAATTTATATTTATTACTTAAAAAATAAATTTGAGATTAATGAGAACCGTATATTCCATAAATAAAGCAATTTTGTATTTAATTATGTATTATTCGATATTCTATATATTTTTTTAAATCGAATATCTTTATACAAGATATATTAACAATGTGTTATTTTGGATATAATTTCAAAAATTATGAATATATGATATACATAATAAAAACAATTATAAGTTTTGCTTTTACGAAATTTATTTTTTAATCCGCAAAATTCAATAATTTTTTAAAGAAACAAACTTATATTCTAAAAAGTATACAACTTAACAAAATAACATCCGGTAATTATAAACAAATACATATTAAATGTAAATGATCATATTAAATAGACAAACGTCATTAATTCGATTGATCATTAGAATAATCTATTATTCATGCTATACAAGGAAAACGCCATTCATTACATAATATTCGGTTATGTTATACAATATAAATTATGATATTCTATATCTTCTGACAAAAATCAGAAATCTTTATATAAGATACTAGAATATTTCCATAAGCAATATTCTACTTTTGGAATGATTTAAAAATAAAATACAGTGCGTATTTAAGACTTACTTATGTGTCGGCTCCAGAATTATTTCCAGCAAAAAATAAATACCACGTAACATCTCAGACTACAAATTAGGTGTCGAAAATACCATTAATTACATAGATTGGCATTTTTTTTGGATTATGGAAAAAAAAAAGTCAGATTACAAAGAAAAAAAGATGGTGAAGAAGTGGAAAATGTAAGAGATAAAAAAAAAAGTTATAAATCTATATCATATAATTTTCTTCGAGCTCTAAAACCACAAAGTATGTTATTTTTTATTTAAAAAAATTATTTACAATATGTATGACGCGGATAGAGTATTTTAATATGAGATAGTAAAAAAAAAAAGAGGATGAAGAAATGAAAAATGTAAGGGATGAATAAAAAAAGTATGAATCTATACCAAAACATTTTCTTCGAACTCTAAGACACAAAATATGTTATTTTTTATTTTAAAAATTTGTTTATAATATGTATGATGCGGATAAAATATTTTATTATGAGATAGTAAACATTTATCCAATGATATTTGTTAAAAATGATTTATACTATCTTAAGCAAAATATCAAACTTCACCAAATTTATTTTTAAATTATTATCTCCACGTATATCGCGGAAAGTCACCTAGTTAATTCTAAAACATAAAGTTTCTTCAATTCTTCCCCACTAACCAAGAGATTTAGATTTTTTGAAATATCTAAATAAACTATTCTCTTTAGATTTCACGAATTCTTCTATTTGTTTTTTTCTTAGTTTGTTTGATCCATACCATTGACTTTTTATGATTTTTGGAGACATATTTTTGAAATTAAAGACAGTTAATGTTACAGCGTTGATATTATGCATCAATTTTGTAAAAGATTTTGCATGAAGGCACTACAAATTTTAATCACAAAAATCCCAATTATAAAGATAATCATAATCCAATTTGCATTAAAACTTTACGATTTTTACCATATCCAATTCAAATCCCAAATCAAACCTCCCTAAAATTTCTAAATAACAAAATTATTATGCCCTTTCTCTCAATTTTTTTTTTTTTTTGATTATTGATTGCAAACAATGAAGTAAAATAAGTATGTTTGATGGTTAAGTCATAAGTGGCCAACGTGAAAAGAAGATGAAGGGGTCATACACGTTAATATAAGGGTTTTCTGTAGAATTTTTTTTCAAATGATTAGAGTTTGCAATTTTACTCTCGAGATCAATTAAATGCAGGTCAACCTGCAATATAACCTTCGACCGTATATATGTATATAAGAGCGTGTATTTTTTTAATATTTTCTAAAACTACGTTGTTTTGATTGAATTTTAAATCGAGTATATTGCAAAATTAAGATTTAAACCTTCGACCTTAAGAAGAAAATTGGCCACCAAATACCACTTGAGCTAAAATAATTCTCAGTATTACCACGAATATACATGTTTAAATATCAAATATAAGAAATTATAAAATCACCATTGTCGTTCACCACAGTCGCCGCCATGACCGCTACCACAGCCTCGTTGCCAAAACTGCTATCACCGCTATTGGTTTTTGTTCATGGGTTATCCTCATCTTTCATGCATAAACCTCAATTTCTTTCTTTTGTTCATAAATCCTACTTGAGATTCATCAATGGCGGATTTTTATTCGAAGTACAATATGTAGCGATTTAGAGCTCTTTAGAAAGATCTTGACAATTAGAATTCAATGATATCAACTTCACTTCTTAATTTCTACTAAGCTGGCCGGAATTTAACCATGAAATTTCAGTTCTCAAATTTTAAAATGAAATTCCCGGAGTTCTAAAATGAATCTTGTATAATCGAGACCAGTTCTAAATTCAGAATACCAAAATTAAGAAAGCCCAATAGCTTTTGTTAAATTCAGAATCTTTGAAGAGTATTTACGGTCACAAAATTTATAATTTCGAAATTCTAAGTGTAGATCTAAAATCCTTATCGCGAGAGCTTCGATTTGATACATAACTCTTCGTGGTTTGACAAAGTTGAGCTTCTGAGAGAGAGATTGTGAAATCTGAGGTTTTATAATAGCTCTCTGTGGTTTGACAAAGTTGATTGTCAGTCTCTTTGTTCTTCCTGCGTTTTTTTGTAAAAAGCCCTTTGATATATAAACGGGTCTCATATATAAACTTGTGTGTTCGTAAATTAAAGAAAATAACGTTTTAGCACAGTTGGTTATGTGTTACAAAATTTATTCTTAAGGTCGGATGTTTGAATCCTAATTTTATAATTTTATTCTCTTACAAAAATCAGTCAAAACGACGTAGTTTTAAAAACTATTAAAAAAATACACGCTATGATACATATATATACGGTGGAGGGTTATATTGCGGGTTGACTCTTACTTTAGGGGTTGACCTGCATTTAAATGACTTGGAGGATACAATCGCAAACCCTAACCACTTGGAGGGTTTATTTGCAGAAAATCCTTAATATAATTACTGTTGGGGTCGGTTTTCACCCCATCGAGATCAACTGCTGAAAATACTAAGTATGGAGAAAAAGTCTAGCCAAATGAATGTAAAGCCTAGCCAAACAAGCACAGACATCTGCCTCGGCATCAGCCATAACTTTGGCTCGGCAGCAGAGGGTAGAGGCGACGATCTGCGACCCCTGGTTCGACACCAGCGAACGGTGACGAGCCAGCATGTTGGCGAACCAACAAACGGTGACAAGCCAACATGTTGGTGAACCAACAAACACTTGGTGACGAGCCAACATTTCTCTGGCTCGGCATTGAGGAGAGGCGACGAGCCAACACTCTGGTTCGGCGACAGAGGCAAGATGGGGATGAGCCAAACACTTGGCTCGGCGACAGAGAAAAATAGTGATGAGCCAAACACTTGGCTCGGCGACAGAGAAAAGCAGTGACGAGCCAAACACTCGGCTCGGCGACAGAGAAAAGCATTGACGAGCCAAACACTTGGCTAGGCATCATGAAGAAGTAAGGGACGAGCCAACGCTTGGCTAGGCATCATGAAGAAGTAAGCAACGAGCAAACATGGCAGACCAACAAACGGTGACGAGCCAACATGTTGGCAGACCAACAAAAGGTGACGAGCCAACATGTTGGCAGACCAACAAACAGTGACGAGCCAACATGTTGGCAAACCAGCAAACAGTGACGAGCCAACATGTTGGCAAACCAACGATGAAACTCCTCTGGCTCGGCATCAGGTGGAAGCATCTACGAGCCAAAACATCATGGTGGAACGACAAGCAAAATAGGACAAATGAAAAGACAAGGAGGCGACGAGCCGGATCTATGGCGACCCAGCGAAACAGCAAGCTCAACATAATGTTGGGCCAAGGTGACGAGCCGCAAGAAATTGGTGGGCCAAGATAGCAAGTCAAAGTGAGAAACCCACATCCGAACCGACTTATACAAACAAGAGAAAGGAAATCCCGAAGAAGAAGGAAGTTTTCCTTTATCCTTTAGAGAAAGGCCTAGCCGACTTATTCTTGTATAAATAGTTATGTACCTCCTTTGAAAAAGGAATCCGAAAATTGACCTAGCAAAACATTTATTATTCTCTGCAATAGCTTTCAAAACAGCTTAGACAATACAAAACCATCTTTGGATCTCTGTTCTTGGTTTCTTTTCATAGAAGTTTGTCGAATCCTTAAAATTCCCTAATTTAGTTGTGCGAGTTTCGACTCCCACAATTTGGGGCCGTATGAGGGGAGTCTCAAACTTTCTGACACCTAAGAACCACCGAATACGAGATCTGAAACAATGACTACCGACGGAGATCGAAGCGGTGAAGACGCGAGCGACGATGGCGTCGATCTTCTTGGAGCAAGAATCAATCCGCCACCAGCAAACACGGAAGGCACTTCAGAAACGCTGACAAAGCTGAAGAACATGATGACCACATTGCTGAAGAAGGCGGAGGAGCAAGACAAACTGAATAGCTCGCTTACGGAGAAAATTGAGGCTTTGGCAACAGAGAGCCAAGCCAGAAACACACGACTCGGAGGCACAGGTTCGACACTGAATCCACCCGTAAGCGGAGTTACTAGACGACTCGGCTTAAGCCCAACATCCCTGGATTTCTCAACACCACGTGACGCACCAAAGACTTTGGGAGGACTGCCACCGCCGCATCCAACTAATGAGAAAACACCCACGGCGATAAGGAACCAGCAATGGATAGGACCTATGCACCGACGGTAGGTCGGCTGCATCAATCATTCTTGACGAAGAAGGAGACCATAATGCAGAAAATCTCGCTGACGAAGGATTCGCATCAGCAATGACGGAAGCCCGAGCCAGCAAAGGTGATACTAACCTAAACCGAGCCAGGAATATAGCCGAGGAAGAAGAAAATCTCCCGTGAGTCCAACAGGCGCAATACGCTGACGAACCAAGAACGACGAGCCGAGCCCAGAGAGAAGAGTTGGATGAAATCCGAGCCTCCTTGAACCGTGCCACTGCTGAGATGAAAGCCGTCATATCCCAAGTTCACAAGACAACCAGTAAAGTCCCGGAGATTAACCGCGTACTGGAAGAAGCACACAATACACCATTTACAGCCCGGATTACCAAGGCAAAGATTTTCGACCTAGGAAAGATCAAAGTTCCAGTCTACGAAGGGACAACCGACCCAAAAGAACACATAATGGCGTTTATCATAGCAATGGGCCGAGCCAATTTCAGAGAAAGGAAGAGAGACGCCGGTTTCTGCCTCCTATTTGTGGAGCATCTAAAGGGTGCAGCCCTCCAATGGTTTTCCATACTAGAGCGGAACTCCATTGATGATTTCCAGCAGCTGTTTGTCGCTTTCCTGAAGCATACTCCATGTTTATGGATCGAGGAGCCTCTGATGCCGACTTCTAGACATTGACTCAAGGGCCTACGGAGACATTACAAAGCTTTATGAGAAGATTCAAAGTAGTGATGTCAAAAGTCGAGGGCGTAAGCGACAAGGCCGCTGTGCTCGCATTAAAAAGGGCTCTGTGGTACGAATCAGAATTCCGAAAAGAAATCGTTTTGAATGCGCCACTGTTGATCCAAGATGCGTTGCACCGAGCCTCAGATTTCATAGTCAACGAAGAAGAGATGAAGGTTTTGTCTCAGAAGTATGGAGTAGCCAAAACGACAAACCGTTCCTTCCAAACTCCAAACCAACCACCTCATAAGAAGAATACTCAAGGAAACGGATATGTACACCACGAGAAACCCAATTTCGGAGGAGCCCACAACTACCAGGTGGGAGCAGGCTGAGGCAAAACACCATGGAACACGTGGACACGAAATCAGAGTTCGTACGACGAAAAAGCTTATTACGAGTATCATCACATGCACGGTCACTCAACTGCAAACTGCCGAACCCTGGGAGTAAAGCTTGCAGCGAAGCTGGTAGCCGGAGAACTCGGTAACGCTGTTAGCCTGAAAGATTTCGAGCAAGAAGATGAGAAGGATCAGTCGAACCAGACAAACCAAAACAGCGATCCTCCCAAGCGAGGAAGGCAAGATGACGAGGCGACGCAGTCAGGCTCCCGAAGAAGAATAAATATGATAATGGGAGGATCACAATACTGTTCAGACACGGTGTCATCAATCAAAGCATTCCAGCGGCGAGCCGATGCAAGTGTCAACTGGTCAGCACCTTCCAAACTTCCCAATGACGTCATCTCGTTCGAAGAAAGGAAAACCACCGGCATTGACCGACTGCATAATGACCCTCTCGTGATAGAATTGATCGTAGATGATTGTGACTTCGCCAGAGTTCTGATAGACACGGGAAACTCCGTAGATGTGATTTTTCGAGAAACTCTCAGAAGGATGAACATAGACCTATCCAAAATCACAGCCACACCGAAGTCTCTAACCGGGTTCTCAGGAAAAACAACCATGACCCTTGGAACAATAAAGCTTCCCGTCCGAGCTGAAGAAGTAACCAAGATAGTGGAGTTTTTGGTTACGGATCATCCTGCGATCTACAATGTGATTATGGGCACCCCCTGGATAAACTCCATGCGAGCCGTCCCGTCGACCTATCATCTCTGCATCAAATTTCCGACCCCCGGAGGAGTCAAAACAATTTGGGGAAACCAAAAGGAATCACGCATTTGTTTCCTAGCCGAGCACAAACTCAGGAACCCCGTCACAGAGACCACTACCAAGAGAAAGAAGATGAAGACTGACAGGAAATCCGAGAAGGAGTTGGAAAAACTCTTATAGTAATTACAGATTGCGGAGGATCGTGAGAGGAAGGGCAAACCCACCTGCGACCGCGTTGTTTCAGTGAACATTGATGGCAATCACCCAGAGCACTGCGTGGAGATAGGGGCCGAGCAGAAAGATCCGATAAGGGGAGAGCTGATCTCTTTCCTTAAAAAGAACGTAAACACCTTCGCGTGGGAAGCAGACGACATGCCCGACATCAACATCAACGTGACATTCCACGAGGTGAACGTGGACCCAACTTTCAAACCAGTCAAACAGAAAAGACGAAAACTTGGGCCGAAAAGAGCACAAGCAGTGAATGACGAGGTGGAAAGATTACTACGCGTGGGATCAATAGTCGAAACAAAGTACCCAGATTGGCTCGCTAACCCTGTAGTGGTTAAGAAGAAGAATGGGAAGTGGCGTGAATGCGTGGATTTCACCGACCAGAACACCAAAGGATAGTTTCCCGCTTCCACATATCGATCGATTAGTAGAAGCCACAACGGACAACAAACTCCTTTCGTTTATGGATGCTTTCTCCGGATACAACCAGATCCTAATGAACCCGAACGATCAAGAGAAGACATCATTCATTACGGACAGTGGAATATATTGCTACAAAGTGATGCCATTCGAGATCAAAAATGCCGGAGCAACTTACGTACCAGCGGTTGGTCAACCAAATGTTCGCCGACCAACTCGAAAAGATGATGGAAGTTTACATAGATGACATGCTGGTGAAGTCTTTGGACGAAAAGGACCACGTAGTTCATTTAGAAGAGTGTTTCGAGCAACTAAATCGGCATAACATGAAGCTCAACCCAACCAAGTGCAGATTTGCGGTGACGTCCGGAGAGTTCCTTGGATATCTGGTCACTCACCGTGGAATGGAAGCCAACCCAAAGCAGATTGATGCGCTCATACAAATGGCGTCACCGAAAACAAAGCGCGAAGTCCAGAGGCTGACAGGACGGGTCGCCGCACTGAATCGGTTCATCTCTCGGTCAACTGATAAGTGTTTGCCTTTCTACGACACACTACGTGGGAACAAAAAGTTTGAATGGACGGAGAAATGCGAACAGGCTTTTGAACAGCTGAAAGAGTACCTAGCCAGTCCTTCAGTACTTACGAAACCAGTGGAAGGCGAACCATTATTCGTTTACCCGGCCGTTTCAGCAATAACAGTAACTGGAGTACTCATCCGGGAAGAGCGCATCGAGCAGAAACCTATTTTCTATGTCAGCCAAACTCTCACCGACGCTGAAACCCGGTATCCGCAGATGGAGAAGCAGGCATTGTCTGTAATAATGTCCCCCCAGAAGCTGAGACCATACTTCAAATCACATTCAATTGTGGTTTTGACTACTTCCCCCCTGCAATCCATCTTACATAGTCCTAGCCAGTCTGGGAGATTGGCGAAGTGGGCAATAGAGTTGAGCGAGTACGACATCGAGTATCGGAGCCGAACCTGCGCCAAATCTCAAGTCCTTGCAGATTTCCTGATAGAACTCCCAGAAGAAGGAATAGAAAAGCCAGCTCCGAGCCCGATTTGGAAGCTCCACACAGATGGATCATCATCAAAACAAGGATCTGGAGTGAGAATACGGTTAACCTCTCCAACAGGCGAAATCCTCGAATAGTCATTCCGCTTGGGTTTTCGCGCATCCAATAACGAAGCAGAGTACGAAGCTTTGATTGCTGGAATGAGACTTGCTCTTGGACTCAAGGTTTTGCACGTCCAAGCCTACTGTGATTCGCAGCTGGTGGTCAACCAAGTTAGCGGCGAGTACACAGCCAGAGACGACCGAATGGAAGCTTATCTGAAGATCGTCAAAGAACTGGCTGCACAGTTCGAAGAGTTCACTTTGACACGGATACCACGCGGGGAAAACACTTTGGCAGACGCATTAGCAGCACTCGCATCCACCTCCGATCCATACCTGAAAAGGATAATCCCAGTAGAATTCATCAAACATCCAAGCATCAACCTCTCTGACTCCGTGAACGCGGTCACCCGCTCCCAAACAACCAACCAGGCCGAAGATACAATCGGGGACGCTGGTGCCATCACTGTAGAGGAGGACCAAAACATGTCACCTTCGGCGGAAGACGAGACAATCGAGATAGAGGAAGAGCCCGACACATATCCTCCGGCCGAAGGTGAAGCAGTCGAAATGGAGGAAGATCCACAACCAACGGAAACAGACTACGGATGCCACAAAGAGTGGATGGAAGCAATCCGCATTTACATCACGGACGGTGAGGTACCATCAGATAAGTGGGTTGCTCTAAAACTCAGAGCTCAAGCTGCTCGATACGTTTTATTAGACGGAAATATTTTCAAGTGGAGATTCTCAGGACCGCTGATGGCATGCGAAGGCGCCGAAGCAAGAAAAATCATGGACGAGGTCCACAATGGGTCATGTGGCAACCAATCCGACGGAAGAGCTTTGGCAATGAAGATCAAACGTCATGGTTACTATTGGCCGACTATGGTGAAGAACTGCAAGAAATTCTCCGCCAGGTGCAAAAAATGTCAATGACATGCCCCAATGATTCACCAACCCACGGAGTTGCTGTCGTCAATCTCAACGCCCTATCCTTTCATGCGCTGGTTAATGGATATTGTCAGGCCTCTACATAGGTCCAAACAGAAGAGGTTTCTGCTAGTTTTGATAGATTACTTCTCCAAATGGATCGAGGCAGACTCTTACGCCAACATAAAGGACGCCCAAGTCGAACACTTTGTCTGAAAAAATATCTTATGTCGACATGGAGTTCCATACGAAATTGTCACCGACAACGGCTCACAGTTTATCTCTACAAGGTTTGAAACTTTCTTTGAAAAATGGAAGATATGACTCACCAAGTCTACGCCGCGCTATCCACAAGGGAACAGACAAGCAGAAGCAGTGAACAAGACTATCGTGGACGGCATAAAAAAGCGCCTTGATGCAAAGAAGGGATGCTGGACAGATGAACTTGAAGGGGTGCTATGGTCACACAGGATAACTCCGCGACGAGCAACCGGTGAAACACTCTTCGCCCTTGTCTACGGTGCAGGATGTGTCATTACAGCTGAAATCCAATTTCATGGAGTCCGCCGCAGACTTCTTTCAGGGCAGGAGGGACTGAATCACCTCATGTTACTCGATGAGTTGGACTTGGTCAATAAACGACGAGACCAAGCACTGGTTCGGATTCAAAATTATCAGCAGTCAGTGGCTAAGTATTACAACACCAACGTCAGAAGTCGCAAGTTCAAAGAAGGTGATCTGGTTCTCCGTAAAGTTTTTCAAAACACAGCCGAAACAAACGCTGGCAAACTAGGAGCAAATTGGGAAGGACCCTACAAAATCACCAAAACAGTCCTACCAGGAGTGTACGAGCTCGCAAACGTGTCTGACATTCCGATACCAAGATCTTGGAATGCAATGCACCTAAAGAGGTATTACCACTAAGTCACTTCGCATGAACTACGGGACAACTTGATCCCTGAAAAGGGTACGTAGGCAGCTCGTCTTCGGATGGGTTCAGTTGTCCCCCTCATTAAAAAAGGGGGGGGGGGGAGTGAGTATGTTTACATGTATACTCCCATATCTCGCATTACACTTCTCAAAGAGAATAAATTCAAACTATTTCAAACACAAACTTGTGTCACTCGACCTACGCAAACCACAAACTTTACATCCTTCACGGATATCCTATCACCTCGTCTGTTGCTGGCCACAACAGATGGACTACCACATCCTTTACGGATTTTTAACCACTATCTCTATACGGGATAGGGTTCTCAACACCTTCTTACGGGTATAAAAGCGCGCTATACAAATTTTGATTAGGTATATCCTGGTCTAGTATCCGAAAGGTATATCCCGAACGATATTCTTACAAGTTTATCTTCGAGAGGGACCCATAAGTCGAAAGCTCGCAAGTCTTAAAACTCGAAGTGAACTCTTAAACCCACTAAACACCTCTCGGTACACTGGTCGTAAATGTCTCCGAAACATGATACTAAACCTACCAGTTAGTATGAGATTCTAATCATGTTTCATTGTCAAAAGAACGGGAGTGTAAGTCGGAACACCGCAAACCCTAAACTGACAACAAATCACTCAATACAAAGACAACCATACTTTTTCAAAACAAAGATGGTTCGCGACATTAACACATCAAAAATGCAGCAAAACAAAAACAAGAACATAAGCAGATAAATCCAACAAGGATGAAAGATGTCAGGCCAACGAACGGCAACCATTAGAGACTTAAGAGTGATACACAAAAACTTAGTGGATAAAGCCATCCAGGCACTTATGTTCGAAATACAAAGGAAAAGGTTCGAATTAAAGAAGCATTAGTCAGTTGAGAGGATCCAGCTTGGCAGCCCTCTCCTCGACGAGTTTAGCAATTCCAGGCATGCCAACGTTTGAGCCTGAGAAGTCAACAACTCCAGCCGTTGCTGCCGCATTTTTCGTTGGCTCGGTCCCAAGAAGAGAGCCCACATAATATGAGGAAACAGGCGAAAGAGTCAGATCTTTCTTCAGTTCGGCTTCAATCTTCTCGAATTCATCATTAGCATCGGCCAACTCGATTCGCCATCCCGCCAACTCCTTCTGCAGAATCTCGAGTAGTTGCAGGTTACTATCAACTTGGGCTAAGTCGAGCTCCTTCTCCTTTGCGGCCTTCAGCTCCTCGATGCTCTTCTCGATCTTGGCAAGCCGCACCTGAAACTTTTCTGACGTCTCTCACCTCGCTGCCTTATGCGCTTTCTTAACATTCGCCTCGTACAAAGCATGAGCGACGGCGAGCTGCATCTTCAGGGATTCAATTTCGGCAGTATTCTTTTGTTTTGAACGATCCAACCTCATAGCTAAGTCGTCGACTTTGTTCCACTCATCCTTGAGATATGCCTTCTCTTTCTCAAGAGCCTCGATCCGAGCTGAAGCAGTTGCCAGCTCGTCAATATGTTTGCTCTCCAGCTCGGCGACCTTGTCTTTAAAGAAGGATGCATCCTTGCGAGCATCATCGATCCGACGTTTGTCCTTTCGCACATCTTGCTCGAAAGCAGCGACAATCTTGTTGATAGACGCGATGAACTGACCATAAGAAGAAATAATCAGCACTTAAGTCTTTTTACTTAGTAAAACATTCGATCTACGAACCTACCTTGGTGCCTCTGAGCGACATGTCAGTGTACAAATTGCCATGAGATAGAACATCGAGAGGCGGCAGTCTATCTCCTGAGCAGCGAACCTGCGAGAAGAGAGTCGCTGAAGCTTCCCCGTCATTACAGATCGGCTCAGATCCTTCGTGTCTAAATGACGCTAGCTTTGGCTCGGTAGGAGTTGGATCGGTAGATTTTTGGCGTTTTCTTTTTTGTTTTTCCTTGGTTTTTTCCTCATCAGGCTCGGCGGCAGTACGTTTCTTTTTGCCGTCATTGTGTTGGGACATAACCGAGCTAGAAGGCCTGACAATTGGAACAAGAGCCGAAACCACTTCCCTAGCTTCGGCTTCAAGAGTTGGGGGCTCGGGAAGAGTTTGATGCTCTGTACCAGCTTCAGTTTCACCAACCTTTTCAATAGTTGGCTCGGAAATTGGTCCAACCCCACCAGCAGCTCGGCCAGCTGCCTCTTTTTGTTTCTTCTCCTTCAAAGCCCATTTGTCGCGGATCGTCATTCTTTTTCCCATATTTTTTCTTGGACTTTGTGATGGAGATTCAGACTCCGAGCTGTCAGATACTTCAACACTGGCGAAGACGGCTCGGGCTTTTTCAACTCTCCTTAGGGAAAAATGATTTTCCCAATGGCACTTTCTGGCAGCAAGCGTGTTCCGAAGCGTGAGTGTATCGTCCGGGTAACGTGGGAGAATCTGCCGAACTGCAAAAACAAAGAAGAGAAAGCAGTGATCAGCTCGCTACAAAACAAAACCTTAGTAAATCTCTCGAAAAGTCTACGGCTTTCCCACCAATAGTTCTCCACTCCGCTTTGACGTAATGAACACTTTCAGCTTCCACCGTAGCATCATTGATGGGAACAAAGAAGAAGTAGTTCCCCCAGTCACTGTCCTTGCTTCGGAAGCCTTCGATGATCTTTCTCTGCTTCTTATTAGAGTTATAGTAGACTTTGGAGTTTTTGATCTTTCGAAACTCGAGGAACCGCCGAAGGTGGGAGATACGAACGGTCACATCGCACTCGTAGCTCCGAACCAGAATCCCAACCAAGTGACGCATCCCTCGAGGAGTAATTTGGCTCGGTGCTAACCCATGTTTGGACAAAAAGCGGATGATCAAGCCAGGGATTGGAAACCAGAGCAGACATTGGTAGAAGAAACTCTCATAGAGAGTGAAATGCCCAGGAGGCGGAGATTTGGCTCGGTCTGTTGAGGCAGGAACAACCAGTTAAACATCTTCTGAAATATTAAATCGATGCCTTAATGCCTCAAAGGATTCTGCGGTGCACAAAGATGAACCAGGTGGGTCATGTCGTCTCTTAGGAGCTTTCCTCTTAGGTTTTCGCCTCGTCGATGTGCTGGCCTGGTGGCTCGCAAAAAGCCTCTCCAAATGCACCCTTTCGGCCTCGTCAATAACATATTCTGTTGGCTCGGCTTTGATTTCTTCAAGAGCTCTCTGAATCAAAACTGCCTCGGCATCGAGGGTTTTGTCAACTAGAGATGGAAGACAATTTGCAACCGACCCAATGGAGAACTAGGTTCGACCGGCTCGGAAACCTGAGGAGATAAAACCATTCTGCGACCGAGCAGCGAAGCAGAATTTGTCGAACCAACTGAATCTTCCAGCTCAGCGGTATGAGACATCCGAAATTTTGGCTCGAGAATACGCTTAATACTTAGTAGGAATTGGAAAGACTTTGGCTCGGGAATACACTGATACTTAGCAAAAAATTGAGGAATTTCGGCTCGGAGACACGGAAGATCAGGACAATGCCGCGACCCAGATGAAGATGGATCGGAAAATTTAAACACTCATCGCAGACGTATGAAGATGGATCGGAAAATGCGAGAAGTCGCCGGTTGATCTTGAAGATGGATCGGATAATTTAAAGGAGTGCCGAGCCAGGTTTGAAGATGGATCGGAAAACTCAAGTTTCGGCGGCGGAAGGGAAGAAATTGATAAAGACCTAGCCAACAACTTAAAACAAAAAGAGAGAAAAGAATAGAGAGAAGAGAGCTACCTGATTTTTTGGAAATGAAGAGAAATGAGTTATGAGGAGTGAGACGAAGATCTGAACTTATAGGCATAAAAAAGCATAGCGCGTGACGCCACGCGGCCTCGGAAACACGCGAAAACGGTTGCAGTTCCCAATAAAGTTATGGTTGTGACAAGAATACTCCGTCACCGAGCCAATACTATATCCAAGCTAAAAACAAATCAAACTCAGCAAAATGGTTTGGCAGTATTGCAACGGTTCGGTAGTCAGATAACTCAGGGTTATGGCAATGATAGTTGCCGAGGTAATTCATAATAATGTCAAAGCCAAATATGGCTCGCCAATGTGACAAACTTGAATTAATATCCCGAGCCAAAGTGGCTCGGTAACGCAAGTGACAAGATGGATCGACAAGACGTCAAGGAGTTGGCTCGGCGACATGATACTCCAGTGTTGGCTCAGTAATAAAACACCTCGGCATGTGTTGTCCCAGATTCGGTAAAATCAAGCAGGACACCGAGCCAAGAAAGCATGCTTCGGCCACATGAAGATACGGCTTTGGTAACACTATCAGTTTGGCTCGGCATATATCAATGCCCGAATGACAACTTCAACGCAAATTTGGCTCGGTAGCCCAAAGATAGTTAATCTCGATCTCGACTCTTTACCTCGTCACTATTATCAATAATACCACCGAGCTGGGGGGGGCTAACTGTTGGGGTCGGTTTTCACCCCATCGAGATCAACTGCTGAAAATACTAAGTATGGAGAAAACGCCTAGCCAAATGAATGTAAAGCCTAGCCAAACAAGCACAGACATCTGCCTCGGCATCAACCATAACTTCGGCTCAGCAGCAGAGGGTAGAGGCGACGATCTGCGACCCCTGGTTCGACATCAACGAACGGTGACGAGCCAGCATGTTGGCGAACCAACAAACGGTGACAAGCCAACATGTTGGTGAACCAACAAACACTTGGTGACGAGCCAACATTTCTCTAGCTCGGCATTGAGGAGAGGCGACGGCCAACACTCTGGTTCGGCGACAGAGGCAAGATGGAGACGAGCCTAACACTTGGCTCGGCGACAGAGAAAAGCAGTGACGAGCCAAACACTTGGCTCGGCGACAGAGAAAAGCAGTGACGAGCCAAACACTCGGCTCGGCGACAGAGAAAGCCATTGACGAGCCAAACACTTAGCTAGGCATCATGAAGAAGTAAGTGACGAGCCAACGCTTGGCTAGGCATCATGAAGAAGTAAGCAACGAGCCAACATGGCAGACCAACAAACGGTGACGAGCCAACATGTTGGCATACCAATAAACGGTGACGAGCCAACATGTTGGCGAACCAACAAACGGTGACGAGCCAATATGTTGGCAAACCAGCAAACGGTGATGAGCTAACATGTTGGCAAACCAACGATGAAATTCTTCTGGCTCGGCATCAGGTGGAAGCATCTACGAGCCAAAACATCATGGTGGAACGATAAGTAAAACAGGACAAATGAAAGACAAGGAGGCGACGAGCTGGATCTCTGGCGACCCAGCGAAACAGCAAGCTCCACATAATGTTGGGCCGAGGTGACAAGCCGCAAGAGATTGGTGGGCCAAGATAGCAAGTCAAAGTGAGAAGCCCACATCCGAACCGACTTATACAAACAAGAGAAAGGAAATCCCGAAGAAGAAGGAAGTTTTCCTTTATCCTTTAGAGAAAGGCCTAGCCGACTTATTCTTGTATAAATAGTTATGTACCTCCTTTGAAAAAAGGATCTGAAAATTGACCTAGCAAAATACTTGTTATTCTCTGCAACAGCTTTCAAAACAGCTTAGATAATAAAAACCATCTTTAGATCCCTGTTCTTGGTTTCTTTTCATAGAAGTTTGTCGAATCCCTAAAATTCCTTTACCAAATTTAGTTGTGCGAGTTTCGACTTCCACAATTATCTTGATTTTTTTTTAAAAAATTTTAATTAATAATTTGTATTTAGATTTCTTTTAGAAAGATATCGTCCTTTATCAAATAAAAAAGAGAAGCTTTATATGTGGGCATATTACACTCTATTAAAAAAAATGGAAGGACTTCAAATTTTTATCAAAAACCGGCCGGAGGCGAATGTTTGGCACGGGCCTGATTGTCTCTGAAGTTAATTTCTTTGTACTCTCAATTCCTTGTTTTCACTCCGAAATGAAGTTTATTAATCCTATTTCTCCCTCTCTTTTGCATTGTTTTTTGGTTTTTTTTTGCCTAGCACTCAATTTCTTATCATTTAAAGATGAACCGTGTCCCTAAACCAAATTTCATTCCTAACTCGTGATTGTTGAATATTTTACATCAACACTTACAAAAGAGGAAAACAACACATATACAAATCTTAGCTATGTCACAAACGACTTCGATAAAGATAAAAACAAATAGAGGATACTATTTAAAACACTTGAAAAGTCTACCTAATCAAAACGAATCAAACACTCCTATGCGCCGTTGAGTTATCGCCAAAGTTGCTAAGATGTGGCTACATCAGGTTTCTGCGGGTTGAAAAGATTCGACTTTGAATCAAGCAACTGGACATGAGGAAACATATAACACACATTAAAGACATCAAACGTGTTAACATATGTGGGAGTACGAAGACGATATGCGTTTTCATCGATATGTTTAATAACTTACAGTAGACCAATCGTTAGTGAGAATATGTGTGTTCCCGCATTCTCAAACCCTTTTTCTTGTACTTAAGATTTTGCTTTGTGCTTGAATTTAAGTGAAAAATTAAGTCCGAGGGAATTGATGTACCAAATTTTTACCACTTTCTAATGTTTGTTTTGGCATTTTTTTGAAATTTTTATTAAGTCAAAGTGTCTTTTAGAGTATTTTAGTTCTTTATCGAATCTTGACAAGTTTTAGATTGTTTTGGAGGAAACCAAGTCATTTTGGGTACAAAGAGATGCTAGATCATGTTGAAGATTTCAAAGTTTAGCATTCGTTGAAGGGTTTCTCACTGATGGATCCTGCTCAAATTTGGATACAATATATAGCATCAAGTCAGCATTCATATGGAAGTGGTATGTAGTCATTCCGATGATGCAGTCAAAAGTTATTCTTTTTTTGGTGAAGACATGTTAGTCGGTGAGCTGAAGACAAACGTGCATAAATTGTATCCGCATAAGCCAAACCGCTTCCCTCAACTTATAGACCGATCAGTCCAGTCCTAGACATGAGTTTTCAGTAAAAATCGACCCAACTCAATGCTCCAACCAATACTATATTTTTCATCACCTACCTTCTATTCTATTCAATTTTTGAGTTTCGAAGCTTGGGGAGATGAATATCTGACTATACAATATTTTTAGGCAAGACTTATGAATTATTCTTGTTATTTACTAATTCAATTTAATTATGCCTTTCTTCATATCTTCTTCTACTATGATTATTTTTATGTCATAGTAGTTTCCCAATTTGGTTTTAGGGTTTTCAAAGGGATATTATAGTTGAATTATTGAGATGTTGATTTAGAGAAATGTAACTTGGTCTCTTCATCTAAATCGTTCTTAATGTTAAAACTAAATTAGCTACATAATTTCTTATTTTAAGTTGTTTAATGCATCAAAAGTGTTTGTTTAAATGTCTAAAAGAATTTGAATGGACAATTTTTTATAGGCCATGAAAGTTGAAGTTAGTGAAAACTGTGAACTTATCAAACCTGATCTTAATGCTTGTATAAGCCTCATATATTTCAGATATATGGGTTAATACTTTGGAAGAAAACTTATATAATATTACGATTTGAGTTCTTGAATGGTTCGTAATACCTTTTCCTTGATTTATCAGTTTCTACATGTCTGAATTCCTACAAATTCTTTGATAATCAATGCTTTTAATATATTGAATTGTCATTTCATTGTTTTTATTTACTTGTTTGATATTATTGTTTAGTTTCGAAAAAACCAAAATCCAATTTTGGTTGTCTAGCTATGTTTGAATTCGCTTTTGCATATTTGTAGTGTAAGATTGGTTCTTGTGGATTCGATACCATTTATTCTACTGTAATATTATTTTGCACTTGCAGTATAGTATTTGAGTTAAAAATGAGCATCATGAAGATTTGGACGCTCGTAATATCTAGCACCAAACAATTCGGACGAGATTTCACATCAACAAATTGGTTGAATTTGTTCGTCATGGGGAAATCGTTTGCTCGGGAACAAGTGGAAAGCATATGGTAGGTGACTCGACCGCTGAGAAGCAAACATGTGTTACACCTTGATATCCAACAAGGAATCTACTCCTTCTGCCATCTGCAGGTTTTGTCATCCTGTCATATTAACATCGCTGGGGCAGTCTCGGGGGAGGATAAAGAAGGATTTGACTTCCGAAAGATTCTCCAATGCTCTAATCAGAAAGTCAACATGACTGAAAGGAGAGTAATTTTTGGAGGAAAAGGGAGAGGAGTGTTAGGGTTTTAGATCTTAGCATAGACGATCTAGGATCCAAACTGCTATTTGGTATAATGGTTGAAGAGAGAAATTGCTCGTCAAAGGGGAGAGAGAGGGGGGGGGGGGGGGTTAGAGCTCTCCAATCGGCATGTTGAACCATTATGAATTCTTTTTTGGAAAATAGCAAAGACTCGCCGAGGAATCACATATTTTTCCGAAGTAACGATGAAATGACGGTGGAGACAAGGTTCGAGAGAGGGTGAAGTATATATTTTATTCAATACAAATTCTTTTTTTTGAAGACCCGCTGTAATAATGAGAAATATTTCTGCATATACGCACAAATCGGTTGACATCAATTTATTAATAAGATCAATCAATTGGTTTGATTGCGTGATGGACTCCTCTGAAAAACTTTGGCGCACGTGTAAACGAGGTGCGGATATATAGTTCAGAGGCGTAGAACAAAACTTCGTTTATTTGCATCAAGCTTTCGAGTCAACTCGATGGATTGAGTCGATCTCCTTTAGCATAAAGAGTCATTTTCGTTCTCCTCTTAAGATTCAATTCTTTCTATCCTAGAGGTGGGGTGGTGTGGGGGGGGGGGTGTTTGGTTATGGTTGAGTCAACTCGATGGGTTGAGTCGATCTAATGTCTTGTTTTATTTTTGGGTATGTTTCAGAGAAATTGATCATGTAATGCAGAGATATCATATGGTTTAGTGACGCGTTAGGTAAGTAAACCTGCCATGCTTCAGTGACTTTGAATAGTGTCACACTCTAAGTATCGTGTTGATGTGGCATTGATTGGATAGGGGTTGCCAGTCGGATTGATCCGAGAGGTGACCCTTGGTTCTTGATTCTTTAGAGTGTCGTTTCATGGACTTTTCGAAATGGTCACGTATTGGCTTTTTTGAGTGGTTGGGACCTTATTGTTTTGCTAGCCAGAACGATTCGTACGTGGTGTGTTTATATGTTTTTTTTGTTTTTTGTTTTTTGAGAAAGATGTTTATATGTTTTGTTAAATTAGAATGTAGAAAACATCCCATCACCATTCTCTATATAATGTCTTACACATATGTTATTTTTTTTAGTCGATTGTCTTAGCTGATGAATATATAAAAAAAATGAAAAAAAAAATTAAATCAAACAAATAAAGTAATTGAAAAAGTGTAAATAGAGTAATTGTCTTCACAACAATTAAGTGTAGTAGAAATATATTAAATACCCAAATTTTTTTAACCCAAATGAGAGAATCTATATTAGTTATGTATCTATCATCAAAAACTAGGGTAAAAATAGTAATAGAGAAATAACTTCAAATGACTTTCAAAAGTCATTTTATTACTCAAACAACCTCTTTTAAAAGGAGTTTATTCAAACAATTCTAATTTGTTGAAAAAAAATATTTAAATCTATTTTAAATTACATATTTATTATTCATACCATTTTGATTTATTATTTACAAAAGTATGTATAAAAATGAAAAAGAAATACTATTTTTTTTTAAATAATTTAATCGTATACTCTAAATTTATTAGAAATTTGAAATCCATAGTAAATTTTTAAGAATTTGAGAAATACTTTATATTTTTTTAAACTGACATTTCTATTCTTAATAAATAGAGAATTAAAATTAAGATTTTTATAAAATGATTTCATTATTTTGCTTTTACAAATATTAGTTTAATGAAGTTAATAATTAAAGTAAACTTTATACAAGATTTTTTATTTAAAAGAATCGTTCTTCCAAAATTTCAAAATCTTCTTTCCCGTGGCCGACTTTCAAAAGAGTGCTCTCACCTTTGCAATTCCGTTATCGCCGACTACACCGTTACTATTTCCACCGTCACCGTATCTACTATGTTGATTCTACTATTTCTTTTGGTTTCATTCATATGTTCTTTGTTTTAAACGGTTATAGATTTTTTTTACATTTAGGGCTATTTAACCAGCCATCGAATGGTCTAGCAGAGGTATCACAACAATTATAATAAGTCGATTTTGTACAAAAACAATCAACCAAAATATAAGTCGATTGGTTTAAAACAAGTTGATATTTTTTTTTTGAACTAAATTACCAATATAAAATAATTCATTTTTATTCTAAACTACCAATGATGAGAAGGGGTCTAGCAGAGGTATCACAACAGTTATATTGGTCGACTTTACTTGTTTAAACTACCGATTTATCACTAAGTCAACATATAATGATATAACTCTTACCAAAGATAAATAAGTCAATAAAAATAAAGTATAAATAAAATAAAAATTATAATAAATTGATTTTGTAAAAATTAACTAACCAAAATATAAATAAATAATTTTAAAATAAATCAACCTAGATTAAAGTTAAGTCGACATAAAAGAAATATAAAGTGACAGTTCTAAAAGTCAACCTTATTAATAAGACTAGAGATAATGATCTAAGTCTTGGAAAAAAGAGAAATCTATAAAAAAAAATTGATAATATAAAACAAAAGTCAATAATTTAAATAAATTAACTATGTGAAAAATCAACTAACCAAATATAAGTCGATTGTTTTAAAATAAGTCGATCTATATTAAACTTAAGTTGACTAACATAAAATATAAATTAACAATTAAAATAAATCAACTTTATTAAAAGCCAACGTAAAAAATATAAATTTATAATTATAATTTAAGTCAATAAAGATGAAAATAAATCAACAGTTCATTATGCTCAAATCAACAATGACGTTTGAACAGTAAGAAAATCCTAATGTTTCTTTAAATTTTTAATAAACATCTAGGAACTGAATTTCGATCAACTACTTCTGTGATGGTGAATTGATGATTCCAAAATCCTCCTAAAATTTTGTGTGTTTTATGATGCAAGAAATATAAACCCTAAATAATGATTAAAAGATAAGGAAAGAAAACAAACACAAAAACTCATAAACATTTCTATTTTTTTCTTTGTAGTGAAATTTAGGAAGATAAAAAAAAAAAAACTTCCTAGATTTTTTTTTATTTAGTCAATATTTTAGATAATGATTAATTTAAAATGTAATAATTATTATTTTTAATTAATTTAAAATTAATTACCAATTTAAGGGTATTTTGGTACTTTTACGTATAATAAATGTATTGTTCAAATTTCAAAATAATTAAATGTACTTTTCAAATTTCTTATAAAATTTAGGGTAATTTTTTATTCCCTCTTTTTCTGCAGCGGCGTTGCTCCCTCTCCTTTTTTGGTTTTCTTCCCTCTTTTTTTGATTTACCGTCTATTCTCTCTCTTTGACAAGTCTCTCTCTCCCCTGCATCTTTTTCAGATCCGCCGTCATCCCTCTCTCCATGTCGAGTCTCTCCTTTGTCTCGCTTGTTTTTTTTCTGTCGTTGGATTGCTCTCTCTCTCTCTCTCTCTCTCTCTCTCTCTCTCTCTCCGAATTCTTCTCCAAACTTCGTAACTTCTTCCGCATATATTCATCTTCACCAAGTTTTTTTGTCATCACATTGGAATTGTTCGCCTTCGTTATTGTCGTCGACTTGTATACTGTGAGTATGTTTTCTCTTTCTTTTGAGTTTTAGTTCGTTTTATCGAAGTTGTTTTTGAAAAATCATAAACCCTATTTTTTGGTAGATTTTTTTTATCCATTATCCATCAAAATCTATCATATTTGGCAAGAATTCTGTCACATGAGGAAGAATTTTTTTTGTTGCATGTGATGTGTTTTCATGACATATTTATTTTGTTTATATAGTAGATATATTTTTTATGGTAGATTTATTTTGTTATATGGTATACTTATTTTTGTTTCTAAAACAAATTATGGTAGACTATTATGTTTTCTCATATCATATTTATTTTGTGTCATGTTTGAATCTTGAAAGAGGCAACATTTATTCTATAAATAGTTATCTTATGGATTAAAAAGTTAAACATAGTTATTTTTTTATTTTATTTTTGTTCAATGAGATAGCGTCTTCCCAAATTTTAGAAAATGGTAGATTTGTCGTATCCACCATTATCATTTGAAATTTATCATTTTTCGGTAAGAATTTCGTTACTGGAGAAATTTTTTGTTATTGTTGCATATAGTTTGTTTTTATGGCATATTTTTTATATGGTAAACTTATTAATTTTCATGTCAATTTTATTTATTTCATTTGATAGACTTATTTTGACAGGTTTATATATACATTTATATTAAGAAGAGGGGATGAGAAGACCAAAGATTTGAAAATCCAAAAAGAGAAGGGAAAAGATGATCAAAAAGCTAATTCATCGTTTCAAAAAGCTTTAGGTTATTTCAAGAAGCTAATTATGTAAATATAGCAGGAGACGTATTCGTCTGTGTTATAGTGGTATGACTAGGTGATGTGTGCATAAACTAGGCTCTTTAGCATTTCTTTTGTTTGGTTTTCAACCTCTTTTCTCTTATTTTAGCATTCTTCTCTTCATTTTGAGTCTCATTTAGTTTACCTTGAGTCTTAGAATTCGATGCATTCTTCCATGAATTTGTAATGCATATTGTATCTATTTTAGGTACTTTCGAAGCTTAGGAGTAAAAAGAACCAAGATAGATGGAGGATGGGAAATTTTACCATAAAAATATGCTATGAGAAAATTTGTTATATAGTAGATTTCTCCAAACTACATAACTTCTTCCGCATATATTCATCTTCACCGAATTTTTTTGTCATTGTAGTGGAATTGTTCGCCTTCATTATGTCGTCGCCTCGTATACTGTGTGTATGTTTTCTCTTTCTTTTGATTTTTAGTTCATTTTATCGAAATTGTTTTTGAAAAATCGTAAACCCTATTTTTGAGTAGATTTTTCTTATCCACCATTATCCATCAAAATCCACCATTTTCGGCAAGAATTCCATCACTGGGGGAAGAATTTTTTTGTTGCATGTGATGTGTTTTCATGACATATTTATTTTGTTTATATAGTAGATTGATTTTTTATGGGAAAATCGCATAAAAACCTCCAATGTGGCAATGACTGACACTTTAAACCTCCAAGGTTTTCAACTAGCACTTTAAACCTCCAACATGACATTATTCACACTATAAACCACCAACGTGGCTTTCGAGTATGCGCCGTCATAATATTTAACGGAACAGTTAATTTTCCGTTTAAAATTGATGACGTGGCTTTTAATTTAATTTTTAATTAAAAATAATAATTATATATATTATTTATAATTCCTAAATAAATCAGAAAAAAACAAAGAAACAAAGAAATTTTTTATAAATAAAATAAAATATTTTTAAGTTTTACAATTAAATGAATAAAAAAGTAAAAAAAAGAAAGGAAAAAAAAATCTTCTCTTCCTCCTAAATTCTGCAGATTTTTTAGTGTTTTTTGTCTTTTCTTATTTCTAAATTCTGCAGATTTGTTTGTTACGTTGTTTAATCAATCGTCTTTTTTGTTATTTGCCCAGATTTTCGACCAGCTCAATCGATTTAAACCTCGAAATTTTCTCCGAGATCTATAGCGGAAGAACATCGATGTCAAATGCCGGAAGGCCACCGTCTTAGTGCTAACAACTGTGGTTTCTTAGGAAGCTCAGCCACCATGAATCTATGCTCAACTTACTACGGTGATCTCTGTCTTAAACAACAGCAACAAGCCTCCATGAAATCCACAATCCAATCTTCTCTCTCCCCTCTATATCTCCTCCGTCATCATAGATCGCATCTGTCTCTTCTCCGGTGATCCAACCTCTCATCCAAAATCCCTCAGCCGAGCTGGAAATACCCGCGAAGAACGTAAATCCGCTGCCGCAGATGACGATGGAGCAGCATCAACGGCTGAATCGGTGCACGACATGCAGGAAACGGGTCGGGTTAACCGGATTCAAGTGGCGGTGCGGGACGACTTTTTGCGGGGCCCACAAGTACCCGGAGATCCATGGATGCACCTTCGATTTCAAATCGGCCGATCGTGAAGAGATCGCGAAGGCGAATCCGTTGGTTAAAGCAGCGAAGCTTCAGAAGATTTGATCGGAGCTCCGACAACAACTTGAATCTCAGATCCGACATGAACAAAGGAGGAAGAGAAGATTTTTTTCTTTTTTTTACTTTTTTATTCACTTAATTATAAAAAATAATAAAAAATATTTTATTTATAAAAAGTTTCTTTGTTTCTTTTTCTTTTTCGTTTTTATTTTATTTTTCTGATTTATTTAGGAATTATAAATAATATATAGAATTATTATTTTTAATTAAAAATTAAATTAAAAGCCATGTCATCAATTTTAAACGGAAAATGAACAGTTCCGTTAGATATTATGACGGCACATACTCGAAAGCCACGTTGGTGGTTTATAATGTGAATAATGTCATGTTGGAGGTTTAAAGTGTTAGTTGAAAACTTTGGAGGTTTAAAGTGTCAGTCATTGCCACCTTGGAGGTTTTTAATGCGATTTTCCCTATTTTTTATGGTAGATTTATTTTGTTATATGGGAGACTTATTTTGTTTCTAAACAGATTATAGTAAAAGGAACCAAGATAGATTGAGGATGATGAAGAGGAGTGAAGAAAACACAAAGGTAATGAGGATGCACCTGAGATCGACCACATGATCGATCCCACGTGCAACAGAAGACACAAGCCATATAAGTTGGAGGAGGTCTGGATCGATCACATGATCGATCACAGAGACGCAAAATACATTTTTGAGCAAAATACACACTAGATCGACCACATGATCGATATCCCTGGTCGATCTCAGATGCACATTTTATGTTCAACCCAGGTATAATCCGGTTTGTCTCGGATCGACCAGTTCATTCTCTTTTACTATATATGTTTCAACACATTAAAAACCTATGTTAAGTTGTGCTATGTGATGTTTATGCTCTCTTATGTATGTTTATGCTTTTCTTGGATTGATCTTGAGTTTTTGATGATTTATTGAAGTGTCTTAATTTTTTCTTCTTATCTTTCTAATTATGTATATATCCTTAATTGCTTTTTTGCATTAACCATGTGTGAGTAGTGATATTATGGATTATGGACTAGGTAGATTATGGTGATTAGAAGTTGGGTTAAAGGGCATTAGGCTTAGAATACATATAATCTTTCATTTGAGATGCATTTAAGGCTAGATTTGAAGTACCTAATCAAATTCTAGAATATGGTATGTTCATGTCCGGAAGGTGTTTGTGGAAATGTCTAGGAGAATCCCAAATGAGCATTTCACATCTTAGCCAATTAGCCATTGATGATTAAGATGATTTGTGGGTTTAGGGACTTGTAATCATTGCTTCTTGATTCCATAATTGCAACCGAGAGTTTATGATAGTTAGGAAATTAAAGAAATTGATTAGTCTAGGATTAGTGATCCCTTAGAAATACAATTGGATAGAGCCTAATACCAACACCCAAAAGATAATCCACCTAGTCAATTACTTTATCCTATGATTTATAATCATCTTTGTTTTCAATTGATATTTGTTTTAGTCATTTTGTTAATTGTCTTGCATTTGGTTTAATTATCTTGTCTTCGTTATTTATTTTGCATTTTCACTTGTTGCATTTTATTTAAGTCGATAATTAGATATCTAAAACCCCCAAAACTTTGTTTGGTTTACCTTTAAAAGTATCTTGCATTCTTATTGTATCCATTCAAACTCCTCAAAGAATTGATCCCTAAGTTTACATCGATTGCCATGCACTTGTTGTTTCTTAGGGTTATTCATGCGGTGGTATTAATGCCATAGATTCACGGACTTAAAAGCAGGCATATCTTGGTTTTTTATGTAATTTTTGTTTTTTACTTGGACTAAATCAGTTTTTCTGTTCAATTGTATTACGCAAAAGTCTACTATCCCTATCAATAAATCTGTAGGAATATTTTATTTTCAAAAATTTTGCCACTCAAATTCTAATACAATTAAAATCAATAAGTCTACAGTAAAAAAATCATTCTAGTAAACATAAATTTGTCGTTTTAGTGACGTAAAATTCTGCCATGTATAAATCTGCTGTAAAAATAAAAATCCGCTGACACTAAAAATAAGTTTGCTACACTAAAGTTTTAATCTAGTAATTAACTACTTTCATAAGTTTGCTCCCAAATGCAAAAACTCTGCCAAGAAAACATGAGTCTGCCGCCAAAAGAAATAAATTTACTGTCAAAAAATAAGTCTGCGAGATAACCTGTCGATCCAACAAATATGTCATTGAAGCAAATACATTTGCCAAAAAAATATCATACAAAATATATCTGATGGACATAAATATATCTATCACTTCATAACATAAGTCTGCAAAATAGCTTTATCGTTCTCCTAACAAGTCCACCGTTCCTCCAACAAATATGTCGTCCAAAATAAGTCTAACTGTCCTCCAAAAAAATATGCCAAGCAAGTCTGCCATTCCAACAAATTTGTCACCATTACAACGATAGATTTATTTGACAGATTTTTCTGTTTTCAAAAATATCGATGACAATCTTTGTAATTAACACCCTATTTTCCCGTAAATAAGTGGAATTTATGTCTACGTAGAAAAAATAGTAAATGCAATTTTGTAAATATGTTTTTGTCATTAAATGGTCAAAAATGTATTATGGGCTAGAAATACTTTTAAGTAATTTTAAAAAGAAAGTAATTCTTTTTATGATAAAAGGGTCTTGGGAGTTATTTTAGTAACACTCCAAAATATATATAACATTTATCTTATAAAACACAAGTCACTTGGCCAATCATATTCTGCCATGTGGCTTGTACTTTATAATTTTGAAGATTTAAAAAAAAAAACAGGATGTAAAGAAGACAAAAACCGAAGGGTTGGCTGTGTATTTCCCCCCAGAAGTGGAACTAAAACGATTTTCCCCCAGACTTTTTACCACTTTGTTTTGCTACACAAACACTTTAAACCGATCATAAAACTACATGAAGTTATTATCTCTTTAAAATTGACCAAATAAAATTGGTTTAGCTAATTTTATGATTAAACCGTAACCACGGTTAAATAAACCAAAATCGCGTTTTAGAAATCACGATTAGTACATATGCGTATTTTCCCCCTAGAAGTGCAACTAGAACGATCCCCCCACCTCCCCCCCTCCCCAGACTTTTACCTGTTTGTTTTATTACACAAACCATTTAAACCGATCATAAAACTACATGAACTTATTATCTCTTTACTAAATAAAATTGATTTAGCTAATTTCGTAACTAAACCGTAACCAGGGTTAAGTAAACCGTAATTACATTTTAGAAATGACGATTAGCCTAATCGAAAGATACTCTTTTGTCATCTCATCTTCTTTCCCAATTGGTCATTTGACGAGACTTATCGAAGGAGAAAGGAAGAATGAGGATAGGAGGGGCGAAGGAGAGGGGACTGGAACCGAGAGATCCCTACCTCGGCATGCTTTTTGGGATCGTTCTAGTTGCACTTCTATGGGGGGGGGGAGAATACACATATATATACTAATCATGACTTCTAAAACACGATTTTGGTTTACTTAACCGTTGTTACGGTTTAATTATGAAATTAGTTAAACCAATTTCATTTGGTCAATTTTAAAAAGATAATAAGTTCATGTAATTTTATGATCGGTTTAAATTGTTTGTGTAGCAAAACAAAGAGGTAAAAAGTCTAGGAGAAATCGTTTTAGTTGCACTTCTAAGGGGGAAATATGCAGCCAACCCAAAACCGAAAGAAACAGGAACTTACAAAAGCATATTTTTGGGCCAAGATAGTGTTATAAAACATATTGGGCCACTAGTAAAATATTTAAAGTAAAATCATAATTATATTTTATTTCTTTTATTTATTAATATTCTCCTTGTGACACGTACCTTTTTTGCTGATGTGTAAAAACTAAAAAATTGTCACTATTATTTCTCACTAAATTAAACTAAAAAACAGTTTTTCTTTTTCCAGAAAAAACGTTGTCTTTTTTTTTTTTTTTTTTGAAACTTTGTTCATTCAATGCAGGTGAATGATTACATAATGAAAAATTAAGAAATAAAAATAACTCTAAAGGCAATGGCAAAGCAAGCCAAAAAAATTAAACGCAAAAAATACGAAAAAGGAATAAAATATTGCTTTTGAACCACGACCGTCTACCACCCGAAAAAGGTAGGCAAAAGCTTCACTGATCCAACTGTCGATTGCATCAAAGAATATGAGCAACCTCGACGATACTCTCCAATCTATCCAGAGACTCCCACATGCCGAGAGTAGCTACCAGACCAAAAGGACGGCAAACCACAAAGACATAACAAATCCTCCAATCGCATTTGACAAATCTAAACTTCAATACAAAAATCAAAGGACGAAGTAGAAGCCGTAGCACCAACATTCCAAAGCACCAATTGAGGGACCTCAACCGTAGCAGGGAACACAAAAGCCATACACCCAATCATCCTAAATGCAAGATGTAACGTCGAACCGAAACCAAGCCCCAACCTCACTGATACCGCAAGCTGAAATCAGATCTAGAATGACAAACACATAACATAGGCATAACACTTAACCAGAAGCCGCAAATGAGAGATCTCGAAGAGCGAGACCAACACAGCCTTAGACAATCTCAACCTAGAACCTCAGGACCGAGACAGCAAGAGTGAGAAAGGAGAGAAAGCGAGCGGCATAACCTGAAGAACCGTCCTTAAGCAGTTCATGAAATACCAAGGAGCACCTAACAAAATCTACACGAACACAGGACCTCGAGAAGAAGGAACAGGCCGAATTCTTCGGCAGAACAACCGACACCTAGCTACATGCACAATCAAACCCAAGCCTCCACCACGGACACCGTCCTCAAGCATCCGAGAGAGGAAGAGACATGGGCCAGATACGAGCACGAGCTAAGGAAGAAACAGGAGGAAAATCTAAGACTAGAACTTTGCGGACCAATATCAGAAAGCGTACACAGAGGTAACAATATCCAGAACTAGAGAGGACATTAGAAGAAGAAACTGGAGACACGCGAAGTCTTACCCTTTCCAAAGAACGCTACGACTGTAGCCCAAATCCGGAGACAGCGCAAGTACTAACCCCAGAGCACCGACGGTGAAGCTCTGCGGCGGCTAGCCTAGTCCTCGGCTGAAATCGAACCCCGAGCCAACAACCAACAAAATGATGCCGTCGACGAGCGCCATGCTGAAGGAGAGAACGGAGTCGAAGCTGAGCACGAAACAGAACCGCCCGAACCTGCAACGCCGGTGGAGACAAAGCGCAGAAGCAGCGAAACCAAAACCCAGATCCACCGTGAATCACCTACAAACTCTAAGAACTGGAAGTTTGAAGAGAAGCGTTAACGGAAGGAGTCCTTTTTTGGCGGCGGTGAGATACCACGCACGCCAGAATGGAAAATCGTAAAACAAGATAGGCGGCGGCGCTAGGTTAAGGAAAAGAGAGATATTTCGCCTCTCAATGGCTTCTTTTCTTAAGCCAAGTCAATTTCAGTGGATGTTGTTATGTGTGTATAAAAACATTGTCTTCCCCAATTGCTACAACCATTCCACTCTCATCCTCCACGATCCCCACTACTTTCAACCTCTTTCTCCCTCTCTCACAATTAGATGAATTGCCTAGAATTTAAACTCTCGAGTTTTTCTTTTACCATCACAAAGTTAAACTGATCATCAAAAAAATTCTTCTAGAACTTTTTTCTTACCTAAATCTTCTTACTATGATTTTTGTTTCTCTGTATGTTCTGCTACATCTGGAAATTTTTTTAAAAATTCATCAAAAGGTTTCTTCAGAAAACAAGGTTAACGGTAATTTTTAATGCTCTTTTTAAATTTAATTTTGTTTCTAGACGACGAATTCAGAGAAATTTAGTTTTTCTAAAAAATTTTACTTCTACTTTTCTAAATTTTGCACATGCTCATTTACAGGAACCGATCCTATGATTCCAATCAGCTTGGTTTTTCACATTTGTCATAGCTTGCTCTGGGAATTCGAATTGTCTGTATCTGGGGATTTCCGAAAAAAGAAAGAAAATGCAAACCAGACGAATTAAATAGAAATCGATCTTCTTCTTGTGGATGAGAAGGTCAATATCTCTAACTAATTTCCTAAATGAATGTGGCTGCATAATGTTTTGGATCATAGTGACTGCCAATTCATTTTACTTAAACTATCTGTAGCAATTTCTTAATCATATTTTTTATTAAACAGGGTGATCTGATACAAGCCTCTGTTAAAGAGAATTTACTCTCTAAATTCCAAAAACAATTGCAAAAAGAGGAATGATGTGTCATCATCAACTTTGATTTAGCCGATAATATTGGAACTTTTAGATGCAGTTCACACCCCCAACAAATACAACAACACACAGTCGATCTTCTACCTACAGTTACAGATTGTAAGTCTTACGGATGACTCCAACATTATTAAAAATACTTGCATTTTTTAATACTTAGCTTACAAATGTGACTTGCTTACAGATAATCATCAGATGGAACTACTAATCAATCAGGTTCCCACATCTTATTAGTTATTTATTCATATTTCAGAATGATTTTCTACAATGTCAATGTATACTTCGAATACGTAGTCTTTTGAGGCGGAAAACTTAGATTCTAGCAACTCATCTGACGTTTCTTTGTCCATTCTAAGCAAAAAGAGATCTCTATCTGCATTTTAGGATGTTGGGGTTCAACAATCAACATTCATCAACAAAACCAAAACTGTTAAAAGGAGAAAAAAATGAGAATCTTTAATGATTATGTTTCTTATTGTTGAGATATGTAATATGTACTCTGATTTTTTAAGAAAGATGAGCAAGAGAAAGAGAACGAGTGGTAAGAGAGTGAAACTTTAATGATTATGTTTTTTATTGTTGTTCACACTTTGTAGCGAACATGTGAATAATTACATAATATAATATAATATAATACTCCCCCTTAATTATCCATCATTTATTGACTTATTATAGACTGCCTCGTTAAAAACCTTATCATGGAAAAACCCAGTGCGACAGAAACCATGACAAAGAAAAAAAAGTGCAGTCTCCCGCTCGAAAAGATAGATATGATCTTTCCTTTATAGGTCTCGAAGATGACGCATCCCGATACTCTTAATATGTTTTCTGAATGTTGTAGTCGGAAGCGCCTTTGTAAATAAATCTGCAGCGTTGTCACTTGAGCGAATATATTGAACATTAATCTCTTTATTCTTCTCGAGTTCTTGAGTGTAGGAGAAAATTTTTGGAGGAATATGCTTCGTCCTATCGCTGTTTTGTAATATTCTTTGATTTGGGTAACGCATGCAGCATTGTTTTCAAATAATATTGTTCGCTCTTTGCTGGTGGTTATTCCGCTTGTCTCTTGTATATGTTGAGTCATTGATCTGAGCCATACACATTCCATGCATGCTTCATGAAGTGCAATAATTTATGCATGATTCGAAGAAGTGGCGACCAAAGTCTATTTCGGGGACCGCCATGAGATCGCAATTCCACCAATTGTAAAAATGTATCCAGTTTGCGATCGAGCTTTATGCGGATCTGATAAATAGCCTGCTTCTGCAAAACCAACTAGACCAACCTCGGGGTTTCTTGAATAAAATTCCTAAATCAATCGTACCTTATGCTTTATTCCGTTCCAATGTCTGCGCGTAAGAGATGAACTGTACCTTGCAAGTAGATTAGTAGCAAAAGCTATATCTGGTTGAGTACAATTTGCAAGATACATTAGTCCACCAATAGCACTCATATAAGGTATTTCAAGACCTAATACTTCCTTATTACTTTCACAAGGTTGAAATGGATCTTTGTCAATATCAAACGATCTATTGACCATTGGAATACTCAAAGGAGTCACTTTATCCATATTAAAACGTTTTAGCACCCTTTTGCTGTAATTTGATTGATGCACAAAAATTCCATATTGGAGATGTTTTATCTGAACCCCGAAATAAAATTTTGTCTTTCCAAGATCTTTCATTTCGAACTCTTTTTTCATATGAGTTCTTGCATCATCAATCTCTTTTTGAGTTCCAATTATGTTCAGGTCATCCACATATACAACAATGATCACAAATCCTGACAAGGTTTTCTTAATAAACACACAAGGGCATATCGCATTGTTGATGTATCCTTTACTCAACAAATATTCACTTAAGCGATTATACCACATGCGTCCGGATTGCTTTAATCCGTAAAATGATCTTTGTAATTTGACCGAACATATTTCTTTAGATGATACTTCATGCATTTTTGATCCTTCTGGGATCTTTAATCATTCTAGGATTTTCATGTTTATATCATTATCAAGTGATCCACATAGATATGCAGTCACAACATCCATTAGGTACATTTCCAAATTTTTAGATGCCGTTATGCTCATTAAGTACCTGAATGTGATTGCATCCATGACCGGCGAATATGTCTCTTCATAATCAATTCCCGGTCTTTGAAAAAAACCTTGTGCCACAAGTCGGGGTTTATATCTTGTGACTTCGTTTTTCTCATTTCTTTTTTCGTACAAAGACTCACTTGTACCCAACCGGTATTACATCTTTAGGTGTAATGACTATAGGTCCAAAAACATTTCTTGTATTGAGGGAAACTAATTCATTTCTCATGGCCATTTACCATTTCTCCCAATCAGGCCTTTCCTGGCACTCTGATACGGACCTTGGATCTGGATCATCATGATCAATTTCTTTAGATAGAGAGAAAGAGAATATTCCATCAGTATCATCTATTTCATTTATCACCCATAAATTTCTATTTTGGGCGTAATTAATGGAAATCTCATATTTTCCTATATTATGTTCATCTTTTGAACATTTCTCTTCATCTAGTCCTTCTGGAACCCTTTCATATATGTCTTCTTGACATTTTTCTTTATGTGGTTCCGCTAGGAGCTTCTCATTGTGTTCTCCCAATTTCTTTCTCTTTCGAGGATTTTTATCCTTAGAGCCCATCGGCCTCGCCCTCTTTAATTGAACCTTATGTTCATTTGCTCTGCTCCCATCAACTTGTTCTTCTGGAACATCGATTCTTGATGGAGCATTTGCAGCGGGTATATATGATTTAGTCACCCTTTTGTATTTGTAAATGCATCTTGTAACTGATTTGCCATCTTTTGTAGGTGTACAATTTTTTGAACTTCCAGTTCGCGTTGTTTTGTAGGGGGATCAAGATGTACCAAAGATGGTGTACACCAAGTAATATCTTTTGGTATTCCCTTAACTCATCCCCCTAACGCTGGAAATTCATCTTCATTAAAATGGCAATTGGCAAAACGTGCCGTAAACATATCACCAGTTTTTGGTTCAAGATACCAATTATACTTGGTGACGTATACACGATATATATCCCCAATCTTCTTTGTGGCCCCATTTTTGTTCTTTGAGGTGGGGCTATAGGAACATAAACCGCACACCCAAAAACATGAAGATGGGATATATTTGGTTCCTGGCCAGATGTTAATTACAATAGGAAATAATTATTATATGCACTTGGTCTTATCTGGACCAATGCTGCAGCATGCTATATAACATGTCCCCATACATTAATTGGGAAATTTGTTCTCAATATTAACGGTCTTGCAATGAGTTGCAGCCGTTTAATCAAACTCTCAGCCATGCCATTCTGTGTATGAATATGGGGAACCGGGTGCTCAACATCTATCCCCATTGACATATAATAATTATTAAAGGCTTGTGAAGTGAATTCACCAGCGTTATCAAGCCTAACTTTCTTTGTAGTATAATCAGGAAATTGTGCTCTCAACCTGATTATTTGGATAATGAATTTTGTGAAAGTCGTATTCTGTGTTGTCAACAGACACACGTGTGACCATCTACTGGATGCGTCAATTAATACCATAAAATATCGAAACGGCCCGCACGGTGGATGAATAGGTCCACATATATCGCCATGTATTCTCTCTAAGAATACTGGAGATTCATTCCCAACCTTAGCTAGTGATGGCCGAGTTATAAGTTTTCCTTGAGAACATGCTTTACATGAAAACTTGCCCGATTGAAAAATCTTCTGATTTTCAACGGGTGGCCACTAGAATTTTGCACAATTCTTCTCATCATGATTGATCCCGAATGTCATAGCCTTTCATGCCAGACTTTAAATGTACTAGTAAACTTTTGATTTACTGTAACATACACTTCATGAAAAATGAGTATTCGTAGCACTGTACGATGGCGGTTTTTAGTATTTGCTATAGTTGAGTCTTGGCAAACTCTTTCATAACGTTTCTTAAATGACAAACGCTATGAGATGTTAAGCGCCAAAAATAATTGATCTCGCTCTTGTTTTTTTGGTTCTACCCCATCTGTAATAGCATATACTAATTGAAAACCGTCATCGTAGGGTTAACTGGGAAAACTAATTTGGTTACCCGCCTAGGGCTAAAAAAAATAATAAGAAAGTAAAAAAAAAAATTGAGTTAAAAAATTAGATTCCCCTTTTGACAAAATCAATCCCCTTCTGCAAACAGTTAGGCTTTTTTCTTCTTTCTCTCTCGATTCCTCTCTTTTTTTCTGTTATTTCACCCTGGATCCATCTTACTCAGTCTCGATCTAGAACAAAAATTATCTTTGCCCGACACAGCCACTGTTCCAAACCTAGTTGTCGCCTACGTTGATCTCGCCGACCGCCTATCTCTTTGAAACTGAGAAATCTCTCGATGGCGAGAGCCAGGAGCCGGAGCAGAAGCTATAGCTTCGTAGATTCGATGAAGCTGCTCATGAGCTTAATTTGTTACACGATATTGATGGGAAATATTATAGGTATGAATCGTTCCCTGAGATTTACACAAATCGGAAGCAATCTATGGTTCCTTTTGCTCTTCGTTGGATTTACGCTTTGATTTCGATTAAGCTAAGAAGGATTAGATCGGTTATATACTTTGCTTGATTTCGTTAGAGGTTTGATTAATTTGTAGAACTGTGGAAGAGAAGAGAGAGTTTTGTGATGCATTGTTTGTTATGGTTTCATTTAGGTCACAAGGTGTTTGGTGTGATGGAGAGTGCGTTTGGAGAGTACCAACTGCAGCTTTGAAAGAGAGCTTGGTGCTGAATTTCTGTAGTATGTATGAGTTGCCTTATGTCAATCATACTGATCTCAAGCAGACGTTGAACAATTGGATTGCTCGTGTTGCTCCGGATGACTTTGATTCGTCTTGTACCAGAGTTTGAGGTATCGTATATGTCCTTCCATTTTTGACTTTCCCTTTTCTAGGCTTTGACATGTTAAAGAACCGGATTGGTAACGTTTAACCCCAAAAAAAGGAAGAACGCATTGGTAAAGTTATGATGACTTTAATATATTGAGTAGTAGTAAAAATCATGAAGCAATCTCGTTTGGTAGATAAGAGAGACATGTTCTAGCTCTATGCATACACTCATAATCTATGTGAATCACCGTTTTTCCTGCTATTGTTTGTAATAATGTATTAGAAGTTCTAAGTTCATAGATTGTTGAAAACACTTTTAAACCTTTAGATACATTTTATGATGTTTTAGCTCTTTTGGTTGTGGCATAGGGTTGTGGTTCAAAGAAGGCGAGCTATGCAAGTGGGCGCAAATGCTTTAAAGCTACTCGTCACACTGCGAAGACCTCGACCTCGTGCTGCTGCAACAATTGGAGCTTGGTTAAACATATGGCATGTGAGTTGGATAGCTTTATATATATATTTTGATTCTATACTGTGTTTATCTCACTGCATTGAGTGGTTTATTTCTTGTGTTTCAGTTTCTAGTAGTAATCTCCATATGCACAAACTTGGCACTCTTGGTATGCTTATACGACCGAGAAGGTAAATTGAAGATCGAACCTGGACTCGCTGCAATTCTCATCATGGAACATGTACTCTTGCTTCTGAAATTCGGTCTCTCTCGTCTTGTTTCTGAGGAGCCTGCTTGGGTTAGAGCCAGTCGTGTGAAGAATGTGACACAAGCACAAGACATGTACTGTAAACAGCTCTTGAGAAGCATTTCTGGTGAATTTGCCTCCATGACAAAACCTGAACAAGAACAACAGGAAGACTCGGGAGCAATTTTGACTTGAAAAATCAGAATCAAAGAACACCAGCAAAAAGGCTCTCTTTTTTTGTGCGTGTGTGACAGTTTGATCTTACATTGAGTCATCTTGTGCATAAAAAATGTGTCATATCTGTTCGGGTCAGTTTTCATGCAACCAAGATCAACGGTATCATTTCATTTGGGCCTAGCCAACACTATACGAAGTCACAACTAGCCAAAACAGTACGGAGCCGAACTAGAGGACATTGTACGGAGCCGCAACTAGCCAATACAGTACGGAGCCGAACTAGACGACACTGTACGGAGCCGCAACTAACCAAAACAGTACGGAGCCGAAGTAGACGACAATGTACGGAACCAGGACTAGCCAAAACAGTACGGAGCCGAACTAGACGACACTGTACGGAGCCGTAACTAACCAAAACAGTACGGAGCCGAAGTAGACGACAACGTACGGAACCACGACTAGCCAAAACAGTACGGAGCCGAACTAGACGACACTGTACGGAGCCGCAACTAGCCGACATTGTACAGAGCCGCGTCCTTTGGGCAGAGGCAAACGTCATTTTAGTATAACCGACGCTTTGAGAGGCAAAGTGATAATGACGTCAGAAAACATATCGCAAAAAATTCGGAAAAGCAAATCAACAAAGAAAATATTCAGATAATATTTTCAGTGGGGCGGCCAAACCTCATCTATAAAAGGAGGGAGCCATTCAGCCACCAAGAGGACGAACAAAACATCTATCTCTCTACAAAATGTTTATCTCTCTACAAAAACAGTTCTCTTTACAAATTATTGTACGAAAAAAGCTTATCAAAAACAACAATAATAAAACATCACCATTTTTGGATCTCTGTTCATGTGGTTTTCACTCAGAAATTTCGGTTCCCTCTAAAAGTCTTGATCAAATTTAATTGTGCGGATTTCGGTTCCCACAATTTGGCGTCGTCTGAGGGGAGTCTACGAAATTTTCTTACTCTAAAGAACCACCGTACACGAGATTTGAAGAGATGACCACCGACGGAGCGAAGAACGGCGAGGAGGCGAGCCGAATCAGTGCTGAACTCTCTGGAGAAAATCCAGAGGATCTCCCGTCGACAAATACTGAAGCCATCTTAATGAGATCCTCCCTGGATTCGGCACTCTTTTGTTGAGAAACACAGATTGATTTGGCTGTGAAGCCGTGAGGATGGAATAGAATTGAATGATCGATGGATATCACAGAAGCTTGCGGAATAACTTCAAGATATCGACTTAAAACCTTTGGATATACGCACCAAAGACTCTAAGGGTTTTGCTGGATATACACACCAACAAGATTATATTCTTTAGAAAAGGAATTTGATTAAAAAGAAAGATGAGATCTGCAAAAGAGAGAACATGAAATATAAAGAAGAAGAAGACAAGTCTACATGCAGACTGTCTTGGAAATAACAACTAATTTAAACTGATAAATGCCCTTTTTCTTCTTGGCTTCAATCTGGATGAAAATTGCTTATTCTTTAATGGGTTTGGGCCATTGTTTCAACAAATGGGCAATTGAGAAGTGAAACAATTACCTCATTTAAAACCTTGTCAAGAAAACCCATTGGGACAAAACTTGACAAGGGAAAAAGAGTATAATTGAAACACTTTTCCCATTTGTTGAAATTGCTTAGCTTGAATCAAAACCAGAGTGGTTTGATAAGCTTTGCCTCCATATTCGCTGTCTTGATCATCTTGACTCCATATGACATTAAGCATTCCTCCAACAGCTTCTTTGAGTTTCTTGACTCTAGAACGAGTTAGTGGACCGTCTGGTGCAGCTTCAGCTTCAGCTTCAATGTCTACAAGCTCATCCTCTGCTACAACCTCTGGTTCAAGCTCCACGTTCCTAATGCTGTCCATGATCATATCATCCCCTCCCTCTTGAAAAAGATTTGACCTCAAATCCGTTTCATCTGCAATAAACGGAACGAGATCAGAAACATTGAAACTAGAACTTATATTATACTTACCTTGTAGATCAAGCTGATAGGCATTGTCACTGATCCTTCTTGTTATAGTGAAAGGACCATCGATCCTTGGCATCAGTTTGGATTTTCTCTCATTTGGAAACCGCTCTTTTCTCAAGTGAACCCAACTTGATCCCCAACTTCGAAAATTACTTGGCGCCTTCCTTTGTTAGCTTGCTTAGCGCAGAGCTTCGTTTTCTCTTCTATGTTTCTCCTAGCATTCTCATGAATCTGTTGAACCATTTCAGCCTTTTTTTTTCCATCAATGCTAGCTCTTTCACTCAAAGGCAAAGGGATTAGATCCAAAGGAGATATGGGATTGAACCCATAAACAATTTGAAAAGGAGAATACTTAGAAGCAGAATGATGCAAATTCAATATGAGGCAAGCATTCTTCCCACGTTTTCAGGTTCTTTTTGATCAATGCACGCAAAAGAGTACCTAAGGTTCTATTAACCACTTCTATTTGACCATCAGTTTGCGGATGACATGTAGTAGAGAACAAAAGTTTAGTCCCTAGTTTAGACCAAAGAGTCTTTCAGAAATAACTAAAGAACTTAGTGTCTCTATCTGAAACTATAGACTTAGGCATTCCATGCAAACGAACAATCTCTTTAAAGAACAGATTAGCTACATGTAATGCATCATCAGTTTTATGACATGCAATGAAATGAGCAATTTTCGAAAATTTGTCAACCACAACAAAGATAGAGTCCTTTCCAGTTCTAGTCCTAGGCAATCCCATTACAAAGTCCATAGAAATATCATTCCAGGGATGAGTAGGAATAGGTAAAGGAGTATACAAACCGTTCGGCTGAACTTTTGATTTGGCTTGCTTACAAGTAGTACACCTACCACAAATTCTTTCAACATCACGTTTCATGTGTGGCCAGTGAAAGTGGTCTTTCATAATTTCCAGTGTCTTAGGAATGCCAAAATGTACCATTAATCCGTCTCCATGTGCTTCCCTGACAAACAAATCTCGTAGAGAGCAGTTAGGAACACACAAACGATTCTCATAAAAGAGAAATCCGTCTTGTTTATAATAATTCCCTGAGGAAAACTTCTCACAAGCTGTATAAATCTCTTGAAAATCAGGTTCAGTTGCATACAGCTCTTTTATTTGCTCAAATCCCAGAAGCTTAACATTAAGAGTGGAGAGTAAGGTGTACCTTCGAGATAATGCATCTGCAACTACATTATCTTTACCTTTTTGTACTTGATGACATATGGGAATGTCTCAATAAACTCGACCCACCTGGCATGCCTCTTGTTAAGTTTCTGTTGCCCCTTTAAGTGCTTAAGTGACTCGTGATCAATATGTATAACAAACTCCTTTGGCCACAAGTAGTGTTGCCACGTCTGGAGAGCTCGAACCAAGGCATACAGTTCCTTGTTATATGTTGGGTAATTCAGTGTAGCTCCTCCAAGTTTTTCACTAAAAAAGGTATATGGGTTTATCTTGCATTAGTACAGCTCCAATTCCTATACCTGAGGCATCACACTCGATTTCAAATGTTTTAAGAAAATCAGGTAATATCAAAAGAGGGGCATTAGTAAGCTTCTCTTTAAGTGTCTGGAAAGCCTCCTTTTGTGCTTGTTCCCACTTGAATCCTACTTCCTTTTTGATAACTTCTGTGAGTGGTGCAGCTATAGTACTGAAGTCTTTAACAAAACGTCTATAGAACCCAGCAAGACCATGAAAACTCCTCACTTCGCCCACTGTCTTTGGACTTGGCCAGTATCTAATGGCCTTAACCTTTTCCTCGTCAACCTTAACTCCATCTGCACTCACAACAAAGCCTAGAAACACAAGATTATCTGTGCAAAACGTGCATTTCTTAAGATTGGCATGAAGTTTTTCTTTTCTAAGCACGTTTAGAACAGATTCTAGATGCTTTACATGTTCAGATAAGCTTTTGCTGTAAATAAGAATGTCATCAAAGTATACTACAACAAAAACTCCAATGAAAGCCCTCAGAACATGATTCATTAATCTCATGAATGTACTAGGTGCATTTGTCAAACCAAATGGCATAACTAACCATTCATATAAACCATGTTTCGTTTTAAATGCAGTTTTCCATTCATCACCCTCTTTCATCCTAATCTGGTGATAGCCACTTTTAAGATCAATTTTAGAAAATATGCTAGAACCATGCAGTTCATCAAGCAGATCATCTAATCTAGGAATAGGGTGTCGATACTTCACCGTGATATTGTTGATGGCTCTGCAATCAACACACATGTGCCAACTGCCATCTTTCTTAGGCACGAGCAAAACTGGAACAGCGCATGGACTCGTGCTTTCTCTGATATGTCCTTTCTCCATGAGCTCATCCACTTGTCTCTGCAACTCTTTTGTTTCCACCGGATTAGTTCGATAAGCAGGTCGATTTGGCAATGATGCTCTGGTACAAAGTCGATTTGATGTTCAATGCCACGAATGGGGGGTAAACCAATGGGGTTATCCTCAGGAAACACATCATTATAATCCTGCAAAAGAGATTTCATCTCACTCGGCAGCACCGGTGTAAGGTTAGTTAAACTCATTAGAGTTTCTTTAAACACAAACAGAAGCATAGATTGTTTTGAAAACATAGCTTGTTTAACTTTACCAGCTTTAATAAAGAAATTAGGTTGTTTGATTAACCTGTCCTCCTTGCATTTGAGATGGATTTGATCTTCATAGACTTCTTTTGGCGTCATAGGAACCAGAATAGTTCTCCTGCCTTTGAATTCAAAAGAATGGCGATTGGTGTAGCCATCATGGATAACTCTTCGGTCTGATTGCCATGGCCTCCCAAGAAGAATATGCCCAGCCTCCATTGGTAACACATCACACAAGATCTCGTCCTCATACTTTCCAATGGTTATTGGCACAGTTACTTGACTTTTAACTTTCATTTCTCCACTGTCATTGAGCCACTAAAGATGATATGGTTTAGGGTGCTTCTGCTCTTTTAAACCAAGTTTCTTCACCATAGTAACACTTGCTACATTGGTGCACCTACCTCCATCAATAATGAGGCTGCAGATTTTTCTTTGAACTTGACATCTTGTATGAAACAAGTTCTCTCTCTATTCTTGTTCCTCGTTTTGACTTTGAATGCTCAGATTTCTTCTTGCCACCAATAATTCTCCTCTAGTTGCTCTTTCTTCATACTCATCAGGAGATGACATAGTTTCTGGTTCCTTTTCTTCAGATTCGATCTCCCCATTGTCCAGAAGAACCATAACTCTTTTATTGGTGCATTCATGCGCCTAGTGTCCTCTTCCTTGACACTTATAACACCCAACATCACGAGTCCTTGATGTTGTTACTTCTACCTTTCCTTTGTCTCTGTCTTGAATAATAGAAACTGGTTTAGTATCAAAATTTGAAGTAACAGCTTGCTTGTTGTCTCTTTGATAACTCGGTCTGGTTGAATCAACTCCATAGCTTGATCGTGAATATCCCTTTCTCTTAACTTGTTGCTCGACCAGAATAGCTTTATGCAGCATCTCTTCTAGTTCATCATAGTGTTGCATCTCCACTCTGTCTTGAATCTCTCTATTTAAACCTCCTAAGAACCGAGACATAGTTGCTTCTTTATCCTCAGAGATGTTAGCTCGAAGCATTACAACCTCCAGCTCTTGGTAATAGTCTTCTACAGAACGGTTCCCTTGGGTGAGCTTTCTAATCTTTGAATGGAGCTCACGGTGATAATGGCTTGGCACAAACCGTCTTCTCATGAGAAGCTTCATTTCTGACCATGTCTCCATTGGAAAGTCCCTATTACATCTTCTGGAAGTAACAATTTGATCCCACCAACTGAGAGCATAATCGTAGAATTCTGTAGCAGCCACCTTTACTCTGTTGATGTCTGCGTAATGTTGACAATTAAAGACCAGTTCGATCTTCTTCTCCCAATCCAGATAAGCATCAGGATCATTCTTTCCATGGAAGATGAAATTTGAAGTTTAAGACCCCCGAGGTTTCTTGTAAGAGATCTCTGCCTTCTCTTGCACGTCTTGTTCTTCTTTGGCTCTTTTGGGAAGAACTACTGTGATTGCTGTAGTAGTTGTCTGCTGCATCATCTTTATGATGTTTTCTCTTTTCTCTGCCCTCATGTGATTGATCTTTCTCTGATAAATGAGTCTCTCCATTTGTCGTTTGGTTTTGGTTTTGTAGCTCACTGCGGAATGCTGCAAACTTGTTATTCATCATTCGATCCATCTGAGCAGTGACTTGAGCAGTGATTGCTTCAATCAACAGCTTGTTATTGGCATTGTTACTGGTTTCTTCAGGCTCTGGCGCGATTCTGAAACACAAAAGAACAACAACACCAGTAAAAAGTCCTAACAACAAATTCAATTAAAATTCCAAAGAACTCTTCATGCACATATTTATCAAACTGACTCTTCAAAAACCCTAAATCCGTTTTTAAATTCTAGAAACAGATCTGATTCGTTTTTATGAATATGAAGAGTCAAAATAAGCATCAGATTACTAGAAACAACTTTTTACGATTTTAAAAATTATTTCAACACTTCTAAACACAGATCAAACCATTCTAGATGATAATCTGATAAAAAAATCGACATAATTTTTTTTTTTCTGAACCCTAGAATTCAAACGACAAGATCTGGGCTGAAACAAATCAGAAAATCACGATTTAAGACTCGATTCCAATCTTCACACTCTAATCGTCACAATCTGGGTGAAAATTTTAAGCATATGACGAAAAATGAACGAGAAAGAGAATACCCAACTTTCAGAATGTTGCTCTGATACCACTTAATGAGATCCTCCCTGGATTCGGCACTCTTTGGTTGAGAAACACAGATTGATTTGGCTGTGAAGCCGTGAGGATGGAATAGAATTGAATGATCGATGGATATCACAGAAGCTTGCGGATTCAAGATATCGACTTAAAACCTTTGGATATACGCACCAAAGACTCCAAGGGTTTTGCTGGATATACACACCAACAAGATGATCTTCTTTAGAAAAGGAATTTGATTAAAAAGAAAGATGAGATCTGCAAAAGAAAGAACAGCAAATATAAAGAAGAAGAAGACAAGTCTACATGCAGACTGTCTTGGAAATAACAACTAATTTAAACTGATAAATGCCCTCTCTCTTCTTGGCTTCAATCTGGACGAAAATTGCTTCTTCTTTAATGGGTTTGGGCATTTGTTTCAACAAATGGGCAATTGAGAAGTGAAACAATTACCTCATTAAAAACCTTGTCAAGAAAACCCATTGGGACAAAACTTGACAAGGGAAAAAGAGTATAATTGAAAGACTTTTCTCATTTGTTGAAATTACTTAGCTTGAATCAAAACCAGAGTGGTTTGATAAGCTTTACTTCCATATTCGTTGTCTTGATCATCTTGACTCCATATGCCATTAAGCATTCCTCCAACAGTTTCTTTGAGTTTCTTGACACTAGAACGAGTCAGTGGACCGTCTGGTGCAGCTTCAGCTTCAATGTCTACAAGCTCATCCTCTGCTACAATCTCTGGTTCAAGCTCCACGTTCCTAATGCTGTCCATGATCATATCACATCTCTATGTCCATAACCGAAATGAAGAACATGCTAGCCGATTTGTTGAAGAAATCAGAGGAACAAGATAAATTAAACAACTCGATGAATGAAAGAATTAAAGTACTCGCATCGGAGCTGAAACCCAACGAGCCACGCATCAAAAATTTGGGTTCGGTGCTGAATCCATCCGGAGGGATCGCAGGACGACTTGTCCTCAACCCAACGGCTCTTGATTTCTCCACTCCCCGAAGCGCAACCGTAGACGTCCTAAGAACCTCAGGAAGATTGCCGCCGCTGTATCCATCTGACAAACCGACACCAGCATCAACCAGGCTAGACATCAGCGAGCCGATCCAACTGCTCCAGAGAGTGAGAACCAATGACAGACGTGATCAATATACTGACGCCAGTTCAAGCAGGCACCGTAACGGGTCGGCATCAACCATCGTGATCGACGAGGATGACCAAACCACAGAACAGCCTGCTAACGAAGAATTCACCTCAGATTTTATAGGAAGAACCATGAACTTAACGGAAGAAGAGAAACACCTCAGGACCCAACATGTGAAATACGCTGACGAACCGCAAAGAATGAGCCAAACCCAAAGAGAAGAGCTTGACGAAATCCGAGCCTCGCTGGCTCTGGCTGCCGTCGAAGTAAGAGCTGTCCGATCTCAGGTACATAAGGCAACCAGTGCGGCGCCTGAGATAGATCGCATGCTGGAGGAAACACAGAAGACACCATTCACAGCTCGGATTACAGAGGTAAGGGTCTCCGACCCTGGAAAGATAAGGATTCCTTTCTACGAAGGAACAACCGATCCGAAAGCTCAAATAACAGCTTTCCGCATAGCCATGGGACGAGCCAACCTTAGAGAAAGTGAAAGAGATGCTGGCTTCTGTCTCCTGTTCATAGAGCACCTTAAAGGAGCACCCCTCGAATGGTTCTCTCTACTCGAACAAAATTCCATCGATAACTTTCAACAATTGTCTGCCGCCTTTCTAAAACATTATTCCATGTTTATGGATAGAGAAACGTCTGATGTCGATCTGTGGACCTTATCTCAAGGACCAGCGGAGTCATTACGAGACTTCATGGGACGATTCAAAACAGTAGTATCAAAAGTCGAAGGTGTAAGCGATAAAGCTGCCCTAATCCTGCTAAAGAAGTCACTCTGGTACAAATCAGAATTCTGAAAGAAAATCGCGTTAAACGCACCATCAACTATTCAAAACGGGCTACACCGAGCTTCTGACTTTATAGTTAACGAAGAGGAAATGAAAATCTTATCTCAAAAGTATGAAGCAGCCAAACCTGCGGGCAAAAATGCCTCCTCAGCTCAAAGCCCACCAAACGTTAAGAAGAATACCCAAAGCAGTGGATACGTTCAACACGAAGGTTCCAAACTTGGCGGTTCCCATAACTATCACGTCGGATCCAGTAGCGGTAAAGGTCCGTGGTTCATATGGACAAGAAATTCCAACACGTACGACGAAAAGGCTTACTGCGAACACCACCGCCGTAATGGGCATTCAACTGCAAATTATCGAAGTCTAGGCGCAAAACTTATGCCGAAATTTTTGTCTGGAGAGCTCGGTGACCTGATTAGCCTAAAAGATTTTGATCTTGAAGAGAAGGATCAGCCCGATTCGGCAAACCAAACTGGCGACGGAACAAAATGAGGAAGAAAAGCTGACGATGGAACACAATCTGGAGCCCGGAGAAGAATAAACATGATAATGGGAGGATCACAGTACTGCCAGGATACCGTATCCTCAATCAAAGCGTTTCAGCGAAGAGCCGATGCTAGCATCAATTGGTCGAAACCCGGTAACTTACCGAATGAAGTGATTTCGTTTGAAGAAAACGAGACTACTGGCATCGATCAACCTCACAACGATCCCCTTGTCATCGAATTAATCGTGAATGATTGCGATGTTGTCAGAGTTCTGATCGATATGGGAAGTTCCCTAGATGTCATCTTCCGAGAAACCCTTAGAAGGATGAATATCAGTCTGTCTGAAATCATAGGAACTCCAAAGCCTCTAACTGGATTTTCGGGAGAGACGACGATGACCCTCAGAACAATCAGGCTACCTGTTCGAGCCGAAGAAGTGACGAAGGTGGTGGAATTTTCGGTCGCCGATCATCCGGCGATATATAACATGATCATGGGAAACCCGTGGATAAATTTCATGAGAGTTGTGCCGTCGACATAACACCTCTGTATAAAGTTTCCAACCCCTAGGGGAATCAAGACAATATTGGGAAGCCAGAAAGATTCCCGAATTTGTTTTTTGACTCAGCATCAGCTCAGGAAACCCGTAACGGAGTTGACCTCAAAAACAAAACAAAAAGGTGAAAACAAATCGGGAGGCCAAAAAGAGCTAGCAAAGATGTTATAGTAGTTACAAATCATGGAGAATCGCAAAGAAGAGGCTGGATCCACTTGTGACCCCGTGATCTCGGTTTGCATTGACGATAATCACCCGGAGCATTGTGTGGAGATCGGATCCAAGCTAGATGAGACAATCAGAGAAGAGCTGATCTTTTTTCTGAAGAATAACATACATACTTTCGCTTTGTCGGCTGAAAATATGTCTGGCATCAGCATCGACGTAACTTGTCACGAGCTAAATGTAGACCCTACTTTCAAACCAGTGAAACAGAAGAGGAAAAAACTGGGACCCGAACGAGCTAAAGCTGTAAATGATGAGGTGGAGCGACTGCTAAAAGTGGGATCGATCCAAGAGGTAAAATACCCCGATTGGCTAGCTAATCCCGTCGTGGTGAAAAAAAAGAATGGAAAATGGCGAGTGTGCGTCGATTTCACCGATCTCAACAAGGCGTGCCCAAAAGATAGTTTTTCGCTCCCGTACATTGATCGTTTGGTGGAAGCAAAATCGGGCAACAAACTGCTCTCGTTCATGGATGCTTTCTCCGGATACAACCAAATCCTGATGAATCCAAAAGATCGGGAGAGAACAACGTTCATAACAGATCGCGGAATATATTGCTACAAAGTAATGCCGTTCGGCCTCAAGAACGCTGGAGCCACGTATCAGCGATTGGTGAACAAAATGTTTGCCGAATAACTCGGGAAGACAATGGAAGTGTACATTGACGATATCTTGGTAAAGTCAATCGAAGAAAAAGACCACGTGGCCCATCTCAAAGACTGTTTCGAACAGTTAAACCTTCACAATATGAAGCTCAATCCAACTAAGTGTAAGTTCGCTGTCACATCTGGAGAATTCCTCGGATATCTCGTCACCCACCGGGGCATCGAGGCAAATCCAAAGCAGATCAACGCCTGGCTCAAATGG